>OY856188.1:230186752-230298291 GCA_963693315.1 Diogma glabrata | reverse complement strand
ATAATGTTTTTTTAGAAGAAAGACAACACAAAAAAAGTAGCAACTTAAGTATAATACACGTGTAGATTGCAATGCTTTCTTTAAGTTTATTAACCAGAAATACAAAGTTTAATTTTGTTGTTTTTTGTTGGTTTGATTTGTTTTTTGTTTTTATGTTCTTGGTCCTTCTTTATATTGCTATATAAAGAAGCACCAATAAGATAAAATGAAAAGTAATATATTGTGTAAAAGAACTAACAGCGTGTGTCTTAACGTTCAGTAAATACATTTTTAAGACTAAACTAGAAGAATAAATGCGCATAACACAAAACATAACATACCATAACATAACATAACATAACATAACATAACATAACACAACATAATATAACATAACATAACATAACATAACATAACATAACATAACATAACATAACATAACATAACATAACATAACATAACATAACATAACATAACATAACATAACATAACATAACATAACATAACATAACATAACATAACATAACATAACATAACATAACATAACATAACATAACATAACATAACATAACATAACATAACATAACATAACATAACATAACATAACATAACATAACATAACATAACATAACATAACATAACATAACATACATAACATAACATAACATAACATAACATAACATAACATAACATAACATAACATAAACATAACATAACATAACATAACATAACATAACATAACATAACATAACATAACATAACATAACATAACATAACATAACATAACATAACATAACATAACATAACATAACATAACATAACATAACATAACATAACATAACATAACATAACATAACATAACATAACATAACATAACATAACATAACATAACATAACATAACATAACATAACATAACATAACATAATAATAATAATAATAATAATCTTTATTTTGTTTCCATATACAGAATTAATTTAATATAATAAAATATTTAATTTGTCTTAAGAGGTAGCAAACTTTAATACAGTAATGATAATATAAATATTATTTATTAATATAACATTTTAAAACATAACAATACAACAAAAAATTAATAAAAAGTTAATTTAGTATGATTTGTCATAATAATAGTATGTGGAAAAAAAATAAGTAGGTATCACTAGTAGTGCATAAGCACCAGTTTCAGTGATCCCTTCAAAGTAAAAAATTTAAAACTCGAGAGAACCAACTTTTTCTTGTGAGGTGCAAAGTTGGAAATTCACTTTATAATATAAAACTAAACTATATAATATAAAACTAAACTAAAACTAAATTAGAGAGAAGATGAAGTGTAGAAGCTTAAGAATTGACTGTAGCAAAAGGATTATCATTCAAATTTAATGGATGAGAACTAAGATTAAACTAAAATTTGCAGGAAAAACATAGAATCAGTTCATCGACTAATGATACAAAAACAAAGAAGCACTAGAAAATCATCAAAACCAAATTCCCTAAAGTTATTACCAAAGACAGACCATCTTGACTAATTCAGAAAACTAAGAATTCATCAGAAAATAAGCTTAAACTAACCTATTCTGTAGTGCATTTCTATATCATCCAAGCTTAATAGCCAACATTTTAAGTTCTTTTTAAATTTATGTAGTGAATTTGACACTTTTATAAAGCTTGGGAGCTTATTGTACCAGTAAGGACCAAGGAATGCATAGAATTTCTGAAAGTATTCTTTCCTTGTAAAAGGAACAATACAAATGTTTGAAGAACGTGGCATGCATCTTTCGATAATCCTTAGGTTGTTACATCCGCTTCTTAAATAAAAAATTTCTAAAACTTTGTAAACAAAACAATAACGCAAAGGTAGAATATTTAACCGTCTGAATAATGGAAGTGAGTGTTCTCTCCGCGATTTAAACTCAATTACTCTAACAGCATATTTTTGTGCTACAATTAGCATTTTCAAATTACTATAAAAATTTGCACCCCAAGCAATTAAGCCATACTCTAATCGTGACTTAAACAATGAACAATATAGCATTTTTAGTAAAGACTTTGAGCAAACTGCTCTCAAGATATAAAGCGATCTGATTGTGTACATAAGTTTATTTTTTGTGTTTTTAATATGTTCTTTGTATTTAAGATTATAGTCTATTTTAATACCAAGATACTTGTATTCAAAGACCCTTTCAATTTCAACACAATTATGATCACAAGAGTTCTGACAATTAACCGAATGGCATATAAATTGATTTGGGGAAAAGTCAACATTATTTTTATTCGATTGCATTATGAAATTAATAAACTTAGACTTGGGACTTAAGACCATGTAGTGGATATTAAACCACTTACGTAAAGCGATGAAGTCACCTGACATCTTTTCTTTTATGTCCAACCAGTTATTAGCATTATATACAAGGGCTGTATCATCAGCAAATGTAGTGATTTTGCCTTGCAAAGCTAAATTACATAACGAATTGATATAAATTAAGAAAAGAATTGGTCCCAAAACAGAACCCTGTGGAACACCAACACTAACGTCTTTATATGTACTAAAAGTATCTCCAATTTTCACTTTTTGAACTCTTTTGTTCAAATATGAAATTAACCAATCCAAAATTAGCCCTCTGAATCCAGCTTTTTTCAGTTTTTCCACCAGAAGGCTGTGGTCGACTGTGTCAAAAGCTTTTTTAATATCTATAAAGACGCCTGTGACTTTATCCTCCTCATTAAGGCTATTATATATGTTAGTCAGAAAATTGAGCAGAGCATCTTCAGTATTCAGTTTTTCTTGATAACCAAACTGCAATTTAGATATAAAACCTGTCTTTTTAAGATAAGATAACATACGATGTTTAACAATTTTTTCCAATAGTTTTGAGAAAACAGGCAGCAACGAAATAGGTCTGTAATTTGACATGTCAGATTTGTCTCCACTCTTAAATACTGGGAGAACTATAGCTTCTTTCATGTTATCTGGAAATATTCCTTGACTCAAACTCAAGTTAAATATATGTGCCAATGGTGTAACAATGAACGGACTTATTTGTTTAGTCGTATAGTTAGAAATATTATCGAATCCGCAGCTATATGTATTTTTTAACTTATTAATAAAGTACATGACTTCATCAGGACAAGTAAGATCAACAAAAAAACTTTCAGTTTCCATATTATTGGAAAATAATAATTCATTTTTTTCCTCTTCAGTATGGTTGAAATTTTGTATGTGTCTGGTTTTAAGTTCATGTGGAATTAAAACAAAATACTCATTGAACATATTAGCAACTTTATGAACATCCTTTTCAGGCTGATTAAAAGCGGTTTCAATTATCAATGGCTCTTTCTTATTCTTTATGTCATCACCTGTTATTCTTTTAACGGTTTTCCATTGTCCTTTCGGGTTATTTTTGTGTTTGTTAAATAAAACAGTATAGTAATTATTTTTTTCAGTCTTAATTTTCTGTTTCACTTGGTTTTTTAATTTCTCATACCTAACTTTAAGTTGTGCATTATGTGGATGGATCTTGCATTTTTTACCAATGGAATTTTTCAAATTGATTAAAACACACAATCCGTCTGAGATCCACTCTTTCAGCTTGAGACATTTCTTCTTTAGAGCAAAAGAGTGAGTGCACGAGGCAATATGTTTTTGTAGTATATCTACAAAAAAATTATATGCTTCGTTTACGTTAATTGAATTCATCACAGGTGCCCAGTCTTCGAATGCTAAACCTTTGTTAAGCTCATTATAATTAATTTTTTTTTGAAAAATGGGTGAATCTTCAATAACATTGTTATCTTTAAAATTATATTCTATGCTCAATGAAGTAGAGAAATGGTCAGTGATATCAAAGTTTATGACTTTAGTTTTTAATGTATGTCTTCTGCTTAATGTCTGTCTAGCGAAAACATGATCAAGACACGTAGGCCTATGAATATTTGTTACTCTTGTGTATTCATTTACCAATGAAATTAATCCATTTGAAGCCATTACAAGCTTGTATTCATCGTTTTCAGTTTTATTAGACAAAATGTCTATATTTACATCGCCTAAGATAATTAAATTTTTATCCCTAACATGTTCAAGATAATTAGACAATTCGGTCACAAATATGTTTTGGTTATACTCGTGCAATCTATAAAAACAAATTATAGTAAAATCCTCATTATTCAGACGGCAAGTAACTTTAATTCCATCGGCGCTAACAAAAGATAAATTTTCTACATTACCATTTAGCAGACTATGCATATACACTGCAACACCCGCATTTTTGTTGAAGGTATTACAATTGGCATAAAGCTTATAATCAAAGATGTTATCATAGTTCTGAATTTCGTCACTTTTGATAAAAATTTCACTTAAAAATATAAGAGATGGCTTTAGTTCGAAACTATCCAGATGGCATAAGAATTCATCTAAGTTACAGCGAATGCTGCGTATGTTTTGATGTATAATCCAATTGGGCATACTATTACTAATATTTGTACGATTCGAACTGACACTAAAAGGAGAAAAAAGACTATTATTATGACCTAATCTACAATTTTCAGAGTAATTTAAGCTCATTTTAATAAAAAAATTTAATATAAAATAAAAAACTTTCACAATTTTTGTAGGTCCTCAAATGTATTAATATGAATGATTTTTCCTCCTTCCTGTTTTCTCATCATAATCCTAGAACTTCTCATCCAGCAGTAATCAAATTTCAATTCCTTTTGTTTAGTTTTGGCCTCTCTATATAAGCTTCTACGAAAATTGGTAACGCATTCATTAATATATATTTTCATGTTATGACTACAATTAAAAAGTTTGTTGGCTTTTATTACAGTTTTTGTTTTTCTAACTTTGTCCATCACTAGTTTTTTGAATGATGATTTATTGAATTTAACAATTATTTTACCCGGCTTGTCAGGTGAAAAAGATTTTGTTCTAAAACACACATCAATGTTATCTGAAGAGCACGCACTACCGAAACTTTGATTCAAAATTTTACAAACATTTTCCTCTATATTTTCATCTTTTGTCACTGGAACCCCAACTAACTCAATTGACTTATCTAATGCATTTTGCTCTAATTGTTCAATCCGTTTTTCCAAACTATTGACTGTGGTTTTTAGTTGACTATTTTCAAATAACAAAGTTTTAACCATTTTTACGGTAGGCATTAAATCATCAAATCGATTTTTTAAATAAACATAAAGTTTATCAATTGTAATGTTGTTTTGATCTTCCAAAGCAAAATCGAAAACATTATTATCATCATTAATACCGCTATTTATATTATCATCACCAATTGCTTTATTTTGAGAGTAATTATCTTTTGTAGGTTTAACAAATGTATTATGTTTTGATGTAACATGTTGATTAGCGGAAATTGGTGACGTCGTAATCGTTTGAGTTTTTGACGAAGATGATTGAGTAGCACACAAAGATCCATTGTCATTATTAAGCTTTTGATCCATCAGCTTTAATGGATCACAAGATGAGCACCACCATGGATCTTTATTGTTTTTAAGCGATACTACTTTTTGTTGATTCAAACCAACACAATTACTGTGATACAGATGGCCACAAGTTTTGCAATCAATATTTGCATGGATTTCATTGCGTTTAATGGGTTGATGACATTTACTGCAAAACGACATTTTTTTATTTTTTTCACATAAAGAAACTGTACCGTAATTAAATTAAAAGTTTCACGTTATTTTTAAGATTTTTTGTTTTCTTTATTATTTTTTTGATCACTTTTTAACAAAAATAAAATCAAAAACTTTAATATTTATGCAACACTAATTATTTAAAGAATATTTACAATTAACCAACGTTAGATTATTCTATGATATATTTTATTTATGAATATTTAATTTTTTGCAACTTTATTTAAAATTAGGTTATATTTCGAACTGCACCTCACAACAGTTGAAACATGAATGACAATAACATAACATAACATAACATAACATAACATAACATAACATAACATAACATAACATAACATAACATAACATAACATAACATAACATAACATAACATAACATAACATAACATAACATAACATAACATAACATAACATAACATAACATAACATAACATAACATAACATAACATAACATAACATAACATAACATAACATAACATAACATAACATAACATAACATAACATAACATAACATAACATAACATAACATAACATAACATAACATAACATAACATAACATAACATAACATAACATAACATAACATAACATAACATAACATAACATAACATAACATAACATAACATAACATAACATAACATAACATAACATAACATAACATAACATAACATAACATAACATAACATAACATAACATAACATAACATAACATAACATAACATAACATAACATAACATAACATAACATAACATAACATAACATAACATAACATAACATAACATAACATAACATAACATAACATAACATAACATAACATAACATAACATAACATAACATAACATAACATAACATAACATAACATAACATAACATAACATAACATAACATAACATAACATAACATAACATAACATAACATAACATAACATAACATAACATAACATAACATAACATAACATAACATAACATAACATAACATAACATAACATAACATAACATAACATAACATAACATAACATAACATAACATAACATAACATAACATAACATAACATAACATAACAGAACATAACATAACGTAACATAACATAAAATAACAACATCACATATCCACAGACAGTAAACACGAATGCCTGTCCTGTTAATAATTTTTTGTACCGTTGTTTTGAATCGAGCAAAGCGTCTCTCTAATTTTGTGATATGCTTTAAAAAGAAATGGAAATTTGACTTCTACTTTTTACTTAAACTTTTAAAAAAAATTATATCCATAAAAACAGGCCTTTTATGAATTAAAATAAAATAAATATGTAAATTTTATGTTACCGCAGTAAATCAAGAATAAATTACATAGAATCTTTTTATATATTTTATTTTTGCTGTATACAAATCATAAGTGAAATGTGTGAACAAATTTATTGAAATTATGTATATTACACCAATATCCAATGTAAAAATAATAAAAAATTTAGTATTTTCGTTGCCTTAGGAATCTTAAATAATTCTTCTTGTTTTCTTTGTATTCTTTTACCACAATTTTAACCTTTAATAAAATTTTAAATTCAGATATGTTCTCATATATTTAAAAATAAATCGGGAATTATTGTGCATACAAAATATATGCAATCATATTACCATAAATATGCAATAAAAAATCACTGATCCAGTTTCATTTTTAAACACGGAAAAGTGTTTCTACAAAATTAAATTGTTAATTTATTTAAAAAAAATTTTATATATATAAACTTATATATGAGATATTATAAGGAATGAAAAGAAAGCACGATCTGAGTTTTTTGTTTGTTTTATACACGATAATATAATTAATTTAATTATGATCGTATGAATTTTTTTTAGTTTACTTCAGTTACATTGATACAATTTTGGTTCTATAAGTATTAAGGTTTAGATGAAATTTTTAAGGCCGCGTAACCGAATGGAGAAGAGCAATTAGGTAACGACTGTACTGGACCACGCGTTTTTAGAACGAATGGTGTGCACCGTAGTTAAAATTCGTATTATTTCCCAAATTTCAAGAACTTCAGAAAAACAACCTAGTAAAAATGTAGTCAATAGCAATAAAAATTAAAAACATTCTTATAACGATATTCTTATAACGATATTCGAATTTTTTTAATTTACTGTTATATTTTAAAATTGAGAGGTTACACACTAGCTTTATCCACCTTTGTGCTTGGCAAGTGATTTGTGAACGAAATGTATAGATTTTTCAATGAAAAATGTCAATCAAGTTTTACTGAACTCTCAAATTTCTACATTGAGGCACTGTACCAATTTGATATGCAATAAGAAAAAAAATATCTTAAAATAGAGATTACAACAACACAAATTTACAACTATTTATTCATTAAATTGATAGCGCATTCGTCGACGAATTAAATTTATTCACACCATTAATTTCCGGTTAAATAAAGTTTATTTATTTATTAATTCTGTGTTTTCTTCTAGAAAAGGGTTGTCAAATAAAACAAATTGAATTTCTATGTCAAACAAATATTTACAATTTCTTGTGATCTGATATAAATAAAATTTATCAAATTTTATTATAAATGACACAAATAAGGACTATTATCAGTGCAAGACGACACATATTCGCAGGGTACACGTTTATAAAAAAATCTCAAAGGAAATAACATGAACAAGACTCAGGTACAAGAAAAAAATCGATTTATGTTTAAAGCTAACATTGTTATCAATTTGCGAATTATTTTATGGTTGTAAACAAATTTACATTAGATTTCTTTTTGCCTGTTTACTTTTTGTCTTTTAGATATTTTTGTTTTTTTATGTGAATGCCAACTGTATTGAGGAAATTATTCGATATGTAAAAATTAGGCGTGACAGATATAGTTTGCATAAATAATTCATTTATAATATTTTCACCTTGCTTCAGGCTTTCATACAATTTTCTTCGTTTCAAAGAGACTACCTTGAAAATTATTTAAACTTGAACATCATTCGGATTTTTATAAATAATCAAAATATTACGTATATTTAAAAAAAAATGTTTATGTAATATAAGTTGCAATAGTATTTATAATTTTGCAATATGTTTATATAAACGAGTTACATTGGAATACGTATGTTATTTTAATTTTCAAAAGATTTTTAATGTTTCGTTTTTCGTTTGTTAACGGTCAAAATATGAGACCTGTTGTATCAAATATCTCAACACCAACGGAGAAGATGGCATATTGGTTAATTGAAGAACTTAACCATGTAAATAAACTATGCCCTTAGCTGCCAACCATAAGCAGGATTCTATATTTAATGTTACGTTAAGACTAATTATTGTAAGAAAAAGATTTTTTGACAGAGCTGCAATTCATTGATCATAGCACTAAGCTAATAAATTTAAAAAGAAAATTTTTTGAAAAACTTCAAACTTCAAGTGTATAGTTTTCTAGCTTTCAATGTTTGTATCGCTTTGGTGGCCACCAGACAATACATACGTTTTTATTGCTTTCTTAAACTTGTTAAAACTTAAAATGATATGTAAAGAAATAGGAAAACTATTTTATGGAAAGAAATCTTGGAGATCGATATAGTATCAGAATTTTGTTTTAATAAAAAAACAATTCAAAACTATTATCCGATAAATCAAGATATACAACTTACGTAGTCGCATGCTACAATTCGTTTCACAACAAGAAATTTTTGTTCGAAATTGTACTCAAAGTAAAACGTCTAAGAAATTTTCTTTCAAACTCGTACCAAAAGAAAAAACGGTAATTACCATTTGAAGGATATACAATAAATAAGTGTAAAACTACCGCCAACCCGGCTTTCAAAACTTCTCAGACGGTAGGAACTTCCCAAAATGGTGAGGTTTTATTAATCCTTGCTTAGTTACATATAGTTTTAATTTAATTCATTTAAAAACTAAACAACTGAAAAGAAAAGATGTGATACAATTTCAAAATAATCATGTTTTATCTGCTCCAACAAAAAGTAATTCTTCTACATTTGCAAAACATTAAAACTGGATCACATATATGCCTTATCCAACCCATTTACTGCAATTTTCCTAGTTCTCCATATCAACGCACAAAATTGTTTTTCTTCGTTTAAAAACTCGTCCTTTATGTAATTGATTTAATTTAAAGATAATAAATTGATTACAACAAAATATACTCCTATGTAGTTAATATGCAAATAATGATTATTTTATATTATTCTACAAAGTGTCTGACAATGTTTCAATATAAGAAATAGAAATGGAAAACATTATTTATTCTTGCTTAACTCTTTTATACTTATAATTAAAATTTAATGAAAAAAAATAATAATAATACTTTTATTAAATGTTATTTTTCTAGTCTATAAAAGCATATTTTTTTATTCTTATGTTAATAATGATTTCATTGAAAATGTTATGGATGATGTATTAAATAAGTTAGAAAGAGGAATAATTTTAAAATTTTGATTTCATTTCATCTATATCTTAAACTAAATCTACTTGTTAGACTTGTTTGTAGAAAATCTAAGAAATAAAATAAAAATATTTGCTTTGATTAAGAATATTGCCTTATAGATAGATATAATATGTATATATATAGTTAGACGTTTAATGACGATTTATACATAAACACTTACGATTGCATCCAGATTTTTATAAAAATTTTATTGGTATCCATTTTTTATTAATTCTCTAAAGAGACTAGGAACAACATAATCTATCGATATTTTGATAAGAGAAATAAGTTTGTTTAAATAAAATAAGTCTAATACAAAAAATAAAAATTGATGTCAATTAGTATACATTAGAACGACAATCATGGAAGGTATCAACATTTGAAATTAGTCACATACCTCATTGCCATACACCTAAAATCTCTTACCGGAATTAATCGACAATTTTTTTTTAAAAAATTGGTTTTGGAAAACCACCGAATAAAAAGAACCCGATCACATCCCTTGCAAAATTATAACCCAACAATTCTCTGAACTTTGTGAAATTGTGATATAGTTTTGCGCAATATTAGAAAATGAAGCTCAACAAACGAGAATTCTAATCGGAAATTAAAAATCGGAAATCTATCACCAGTCAAGCTGAATATCGAATATACACAGTAAACAGTCTTCGCATGGAGAGATCAGTTTTTATTGTTTTGAATTTTTTTTTTTTTTGATCTACGGGTGTGACAACCCCGCGCACTCCAGTCCCTGCTATTGACATACGAGTTAACGTGAGATATCACATACCACTGGCAATAGCAGTGAGATATCACTAGCCAAGGTGACATCTTAGGGGTGGTGGCGGATGAACTGTGTTCAGTCAACGGCAGCACCCTCAATCTTAGCTGTAAAATAATCCTTGATGATGAGACGCTATTGCTTCCTTGAAGAAACGAGCCTTCATATAACTATGTGTGGGCTTTAATCTTTAAGAAAGACTGCGTCACAGGATCAAGGAATAGGCAACCGGCTGGATTATTGGCAACTACATTTTTGTTTTGTTTCAGCAAATTTTTGTAAGAATTTGCTATTTACTTTTTAATTTACTTTTATTTTCTCTATTCTATCATAAAATATTGGCCTATGTCATATTTTGTCAGTGATAGGATTTTTTGTTTAGTTATTCATTCTTTAATAAAATATATAAAAAAACAAAAAAAGAAAAATTTACGTCCATCAACACCTTTGAACGTATGTTGTGGTGGGACCTTGGTCTTAAAAGGTTTTTATGTGTTATTGTGACACATATTGTAATTCCTACTACACAACACATTTTATTAAAAAAAAAAAAAAAATACAGTATACACAGTTTCATAGCAACAATTTTGTAATATTTTTACAAACAAATACATAATGCTAATTTTCTTATTTAATTTCGTTACAAATAAAAAAAAATTTAACCACAAAAAAATCAAAAATCAAAGAAAACCATAAAACCCAGCATTGTCGTTAATCGCATAAAATTTATTATTCTAAAACGGTTGAGTAATATGGGTTAAGTGTGATTCTTTTTTTTTTTTTTTTCAAATTATATTCGTGGTTCCGCTTCTCCATATAGATTCTCTACAAACGTCTATTAATTAACAATATTTTTCCAGTATAATTTCCTATGCTCAGTTTATAATCCTTAACCGCTGTAAAATATTATAAAATCGGTCGTTATTTCTCATTAATCCACACGCATGTTGTTTCTCATTAATCCACACGCATATGTAATTCGTTCAAATGTTTTGCAAATAATTTCCGTTGCAAAATTTTTATCTTTCGTTGCAAAATTTTTCCAAATTACAAACTAGCAGTACGTATTTCTTTATGGGTAAAATAATTCACGATATTGCGATAATACGAAAAACTGCATTATTATTTTCGGTATTAATTATTATAAATACCAGTTGTAATTTAGCCTCGTTGGCTTAATTTTAATTGTCCATTATGACTGATAGTCTGATTTTTTTCTCTGACTGTCATTCTGTCATGGCATTTTTCTTGGATTGGTTTTTTTGAGTTTTTTTTCAACGCATAATATCTTTTTTGTGATATTAAAATCAAATTAAATGGTGACAGTCTACAACCAATTTGATATTAAAATATATACACCAAAAAAAATATCGTATTTGTTTGTGCTGTTTAGTGTTTAGTGGTGTAATAGAGAAATTCGCAGTTTTTGTTCCAAGTCGTGCACGATGGATGAATAAAATTCCAATTCAATTACGAGAATCAGGATATGTCACGGAGATTCGTTTCCGAAACAAAACCAAGGTAAATCAAAGACTATTCTCGTGCTTTTTTGGTTAGTTTCAAATAAGTTTATTGTTCTTTGCTATAAATTCATTCAAAATGTCGGGAAAGTGCCACGCCTTAACCCAAGTGTAACCTTGTAACATTTTTCTGCTTTTATGGGCTAAGCGCCAAAGATTAACTTTGTTAAATGTGTAGCAGACATTTTTATTTATTAAATTCCTATTGGAACCGCGTTTTTTTACTTCCTATTGGAACTGTAATTTTTCTGTGATTCTTTTTGTCGAATGTGAAAGCTAAATTGTTAAGAAAAATAACTGTTAGATTAATTTAGTTGTGTTTTTAAATCAAAAATATAGATAAAAATTGATAAAATTCTTATTTTACGTAAACTTCCAATACGTTAAATTCTAAACTAAATGAAGTTTGCGAGTATATCCAATTGTATAAAATAAGATAGTTAAGCCAAAAATTTTAATTGATAGTTTAAAGGCACCTTTTAATGGTGTACCCGGACTATACAAATTATTATAACTTAAAATTCTAATACGGTGAATTCTAAATTAAACGAAGTTCGCGGATAGACTGATACTAGCATAAGTGTACAAATAAGTTAATTAAACAGAAAAAATTCTAATTATTAGTAAAAAGGCATAGTTTAATGATGTAGCCGGACTGTATAAATTATTATAATAAATCAAAAGAGAAATAAAAGGACATGGGCGAGGAAATAAAGCACAAAAATAGGCCAAACCTAAGCAAATTGGCAGAGTAAGATGGATCGAGATGCGATGTTTTGCATTCGATTCAGGAAGCCGTTTAACTCATATCCTGAAAATTTCCATAATTAAAACTCGATTATTTTATTGTTTTTTTTATTTTTTTTTTTTTTAATAAAATGTGTTGTTTAGTAGGAATTACAATATGTGTCACAATAACACATAAAAACCTTTAAGGACCAAGGTCCCACAACAACCTACGTTCAAAGATGTTGATGGACGTAAATCTTTCTTTTTTTGTTTTTTTATATTTTTGGTTAAAGAATGGATAACTAAACAAAAAATCCTATCACTGACAAAATATGACATAGGCCAATATTTTATGATAGAATAGAGAAAATATAAAGTAAATTAAAAAGTTAATAGCAAATTTTTACAAAAATTTGCTGAAACAAAACAAAACTGTAGTTGCCAATAATCCAGCCGGTTGCATATTCCTTGATCCTGTGACGCTCCATCTTTCTTGAAGATTAAAACCCACACATAGTTATATGAAGGCTCGTTTCCTCAAGGAAGCAATAGCGTCTCATCATCAAGGATTATTTCACAGCTAAGACTGAGGGTGCTACCGTTGACTGAATACAGTTCATCCGCCACCACCCCTAAGATGTCACCTTGGCTAGTGATATCTCACTGCTATTGCCAGTGGTATGTGATATCTCACGTTAACTCGTATGTCAATAACAGGGACTGGAGTACGCGGGGTTGTCACACCCGTAGATCAAAAATAAAAAAATATTCAAAACAATAAAAACTGATCCCTCCATGCGGGAAACTAAATTGATTATTATTATGAATTATTATTGAAAAGAGTTATACAAAAATGTTTACGTCATATCTTCTCAATTTTTTTTTTCGTGCCCCCATTAAGTTCGTAACAGGACCTGTAAATGATAGGGCAGGCTCTGGCTGATACTCGTATATTATTATGATGGTTTTATAATAAAAGTAGTTTAACCGCGCAATAGAAACTTATAATCTCAGTGCGCATGTCTATTATTAGGTTCCACTCTTATTCTATATTATTGTACGCAATATAGAGTTATAGAATACAATCACAGATATTATATACGTTGAGTAAAACCGTGCACGTGTTTCAGAAGTTTTTTATTGAGTTTACTAATAATAACAGATTTTTTCTATGATAACAAATGAAAAGTCTATTCCACAAGTGTAAAAAGAATAACAAATTGCTTTTTTTTCTTTATTATATTCGTCGAATAAATAAGATTGTAACAAACAGATGGAAACTCTTTAGTCCAGGATTTTTAAGGTGACTGAAGCTCGAGGTCATCGCAGACATCGTATTCGTGTTCAGCGGCCCCAGAAACCCCCGAGTAATGAACTTCGATCAATTTAGAGCTGAATTTATGGAAAATTCCAGGAAATGAGTGAGACATGCCCGCCCTAGGCCCTAGGTACCCCGAGGGTCATCGCCGACAACATATTCGCGTTCAGCGACCCCAAAAACCCCTGAGTAACGATCTTCGATCAATTTTGAGGTAAATTAATGGAAAGTTCCAGGAGATGAGTTAGACATACCCGCCCTGGGCCCTAGGTACTCCGAGGGTCATCGCCGAGGGTCATATTTGTGTTCAGCGACCCCAAAAACCCTTGAGTAACGAGCTTCGATCAATTTCGAGCTATATTTATGGAAAGTTCCAAGAGATGAGGTGTATATAATCCGCCCTGGCCACAAGGTACTTTGAAGATTATCGCAGATTATCGAACATGATGTTCGTGTTCAGCGGCCCCAAACCCCCCAGCAACTAGCTTCGATCAATTTCAAACTGAATTAATGTAAACTTCCAGGAGGAGTTAGACATACCCGCCCTCGGCCCTAGGTATTCCTAGGGTCATCGCCGACATCATATTCATGTTCAGCGACCCCAAAAACCCCCGAGTAACGAGCTTCGATCAATTTCGAGCTGAATTTATGGAAAGTTCAAGAAGGTGAGGTGTATATAACCCACCCTGGCACCTAGGTACTTCAGGGGTTTTTTGCCGAAAAGTGGCTTTGTTCACAAGCTTTCCTGACGGCTTTGTGAATCGAATGCAAAAAACCGCATCTCGAACCATCTTACTCTGCCAATTTGCTTAGGTTTAGTGCTTTATTTCCTCGTCTAATATAAGCGAAAGAATTATTATACTTGTGCGTATTGTGTGGAAGGTGGGTAGACCATCCAGTAGGGGTCAATGTTAAGCTCTCCCTATTTTATCAATTCAATCCTGTAGAATTGATGACGGAGTGTATATTCAAGTCATAAATAACTGTCATCTAAATGTGATATACGAGGCATTTGGATACAACTATTACGGAAATTCAATATTGCCAACTGTAACTGTCATATCTACGATTTAATGGTTACAACGTATATGCCCCTCATATGGTATGCACCACTTTTGTTACCACGCTTAGGTACCTCTGTGAGTTACAGAAACTGTATCACATCATAAATACTACCGTACAACCTAATCAACTAACATATACATCTGATATATTATTCCGAGGTTATACCGTATATATTCTCATCTGTGAGCTTGTAAAGAAACTGGTGCTTTACTGTAATCAGAGCCGTTCAACACCATCTACGGTGATATAGTTTTGTTATACCAATCCATGGTTACCACGTATCTACACATCGGAGAGCGTTCAAATTTACTTGATCATATTAATTGCTGTTCGTAATACCACACTGCTGGATGGATTTGACGCATTAATACACCACCACCGTACTCAGCTGCTTACTCTTCTTGGGTATATGAAGCAGTGAGGAGGAATGAGCGGCTAACCCACCAAGACAGGAGGCGGACAATAATCATGAGGTGAGTCACTTTAAATAATTTTTTTTTGAATAAATAATTATCGATTTAGGAATGAATGCGTGAGTGAATGGAGTGTGTGTGGGTGATCTAATAATAAACCAACCAAAATGTTGGTACATTCTTTTTTATATTTGAACTTATTGAGCAATTTCTGATGGTTGTTTCTTCAAGTTCGAGCTGCATATGGTGCACAATCATTGGTTCTGGTGTAATGTTGACCGATGGGACATAGCAATATGATTTCTCTAGGGTGATATATTCTAGACTTTCTAGAATAAACAATGAAAACAACCACAAGAAACAAAAAAAAAATTAATTATGGAACAGTGATAAGATGCAATATTATCATTGTTTTTTTTTATATTCTGAAGCTCATTTCCGTCAAACCAAAAATTATAATACTGAATCGTATCCAACATTTACTATAACAAATATGCTGGTTGGAACTATGACGTTGTGATTACTGAACTTGAGTTATCGTTTACTTTTCTTGTTTAACTATGTGATTTAATTCAGAAGGTATACCAACTACTCAGGTGATCGATCACTACCACTTTGCTTACAACCACCACCTATCACATCCTTTTGGCTACGGAACGCCTACAGCAATTACAATTATTTATATGTTTGAATCGATATTATATGGTATCATTGTCCGAAAACTTTAACCTGGTCTGTTTATGGTTAGAGAACGCTAGTGAATGATTTCTGGTGTGTCTACGTGTGTGCATGTGTGAGTGGATGAAGTGTACGAGCGTGTGAATGTATTAAAGTCGGAAGGGGTTGAACGTGATGATCCTGGTTCTTTCGCATCACGGGGTCGCCAGAGTCTCATTTTTTCACTTGTTTTCTCCCATTTCCGTATATATCATGTCTTTCGCGTACAGTTCAGTTATTTGTGCTGGAGTAGCAGGAATTCTAACTCGATCCCAAAGCTGAAAGCTAGTCAAAAAAGCTTTATAAACCTCGCTTGGTACACGGCCTGCTATGCCTCTTCGTTGCTAAGCAACGGAGAAAGCGCTTCATTACAGAATCTAATACTTAGGTCTTTCAGACCGAAGTAATATTATGTGAAATATGTTTTTATTAGTAATGGCGGTTGTTTACCGTTAAATTTAAATATTTTATCGTCTTCCAACTATTAATATCAACTTTATTTGTATGTTTTTTCCATAATAATAATATGCATTATTGTACTGTTTTTAACCTATTGCATAATGAACTGAACCTATTGCGTTAAGAAAATCCCATAAAAAATTAACATTATTCGAAACTTTATAATTGTATTAATCAAATTGTTTTGATTGTATTATTTTTCAAATTACAATCACATGGCTTTTCTATTTTTTGTTCTCAAAATTCAAATTTTAAGTTAAATTCTATTATTTTTTTAGTTGAATTTAGTTGATTTTATACATATGAATATAAAAAACAGGTTACTTAAACAATCCTCCTCGCTCGTGCCTCAATCAAATTTTAAACTTTTGCTTGGGAATAAACTATAACATTAAACACTTATTTGATAGCGTCTTTGTAATTGTGTTTTGAAATATTTATAAAAGATGTGAATAATTTATAAATTCATCAATTTTCTTGATTTCATTTATAATAATACATAATAATTACTTCTTCAAAATTAATCAATTCTTAGTTGTATAAAGCTTGTCGTTAACGTTTACTTTTAAATTTTTTTTTGTTGATGTAAGTGCGTAATATCAAAAAAATTTGATTTTTGAGTGTATAGATTGTAATTTTCGATTTAGATATCAATATTTTTTTTTTGAGTAAAATGCATTCGAAAATAGTTTCAATTTGTATTTTCACTGCGGTTTATATTCTGCAGTTTATGTTCTCTCTCACTTTATATTCTCTTTTCTAGTTTATTCGATTTTCATTTCTCGTTTTTCTAGCATTGCACAAAAACTGGCTATTGTACGAAATATTTCAGCTTGTATATCCTAAATACAACAACAACAATAATATATAATGCAAATGGGTCAACAATATATGATATTCAGTTAAATCAAGTATTTTCTATATACGATCCCCTTTTCCTTATAATTTATTTATTTCTTCTTGATTTACCAGCATAATCTCATTGAAATGAATATACAAATTTTTGCTTTTGTTTAAGCTTTCGTTAGATGAGGATGTATCGCTAATTTATTCCAGGCTTATTTACGTAAAATAAAACGGCTGTTAGAATCGTTATAATATTTCAAATATGGAGGGGCTAAAATCTCAAGCTCTAAGATATCAAGACTTCGGTCTGGGTTAAGGATTTTGATATAGTTTTCGGCATAAAACTTTTATGAGGACATTGTTTTTAGTTATCGGCAGCGATGTATATCAAACATAAAACTCTGTGTAAAAGTACAAGTATTTTAGGTCTGTTTAGAAATTTATTACAAAACTAACACGAAACATCAATTCGTCGCCGGAAAATTATAACAGATCATATGTTAACATAATTTAGTGAAAATATGATACACGCAGCAAACTACTCAAAAACCTCTCCATTTAGCGTTTGGAGAAAATATTACAAAATCACACATTGATATTTCTTTCAAAATTCCAAAAATATTGTAAAAATTAAATAAAATCAAACTTTTTTCAAAATTCTAAAAATATTCCAAAAACTATTATAAAATCAAAGATTAAACTTTTTTCAAAAATTCTAGATATCTTGCAAAAGTTATAACAAAATCAAAAACACAAACATTTTTCAAAATTCCAAAAATTATAATAAACTCAAAAAAATTAAATTTTTAAAAATTCTAAAAATATTCCAAATATTCTGACAAAATCAAAAATTGAAACTTTTTTCAAATGTATGTATAAAATTCAGAAATTCAAAAATTCTATTTTTTTCCAAAATTCTAAAAATATTGTAAAAATTATAAGAAAATTCAAAATTAAAACTTTTTACAAAATTCTAAACATATTGCAAAAATTATTAGAAAAATACAAATTTTTTTCAAAATTTCAAAAATTTTTCAAAAATTATAACAAATTCGAAAATTTCCATGTCCAATTTCATGTTCAATTACATTTACGTCACACCTTGGAAAACTATTTACACCTTGGAAAACTATTTGTTGTGTTGATCAAGATCCTAGCACGTCAGCAATAAGAATGTCTGAAATCATAAAAGGCGGAATGCGGCGGTTTATTCCAAATCGATTAATCACTCCTAAAACTGAGCCTTGGTTCACGCGGGATGTTGATGAAGCAGTGAGGAATAAACGCAAAGCATTTAAGACGTATAACGCTAATAAAACACCTGAAACCCATAGCGCCTATAAGAAAGCCAGAAATATTAGTAAATTCAAAATAGACTTGGATAAAGAAGCGTTTATCCAGAAGAAAGCAAAGAAATTCGCCGAGCACCCATCTGGCTCACGTAGTTTCTTTCAGGCAGTTAAATCAGTACAGAGCAATTTTACTCGATCCTCTATTCCAACCTTAGTTCTGAATGACATTCCCGTGAGCGACTCGAAAGAGAAAGCGGATCTTTTGGGTCGTATTTTCGCAGAAAACTCAAACATAGTTGAACCTCCCCATTCTCCTACACTCATTCAACCAGTTGTAACGAAAATGAAACCAATTATTTTTCGTCGCAATATTGTACGGAAAATGCTTCTTTCTATCAATATCAACAAATCTGCTGGCCCCGACGGTATTCCACCCCTCATTCTTAAAAACTTTGCTAGGCAACTAGCTCCAATTTTAACAAAAATTTTCTATTTATCTTATAAAACCGGAATATTTCCCGATTCTTGGAAGCTGGCCAGCGTTCAACCTATATCAAAGAAAGGCAGTAAGATAGATCCTAACAATTATAGACCAATTGCAATTCTGTCGGTTTTAGCTAAAATATTTGAAAAATATGTTAACTACAATTTGATAGATTATTTGGAAATGTCGCGAATTATTGATGATAAGCAGTATGGTTTTCGTAGAAGTCATGCAACAGGTGATCTGTTAGCCTACGTATCCCATCTCTGGAACAAATCGCTGGAAAACCACGGTGAAACATTCAGTATTTCACTTGACATTTATAAAGCATTTGATAAAGTGTGGCATAAAAATCTTATAGCTAAATTAAAATCTTATGGCATAGACCATCTTACTGTCTCATGGATTCATAGTTTTCTTACAGGTCGCCAATTTCATGTTAATTTAGATGGTATCACATCCAATATTTTCACAACCAATGCTGGGGTTCCCCAAGGTTCTGCACTCTCACCAACCTTGTTTCTTCTATACATTAATGACTTACTTATTTCCACAGTTCACCCAATCCATAGTTTTGCTGATGACAGCACATTGCATGCATCACATGCATCTCCTAAATTTCGATCTCATACTGCAGTTACCACCGATAGAGAGCGGCTAATTGATTCTATCAACAAAGATCTGGAGCGTATAATGGAATGGGGTGATCGTAATCTTGTTTCATTTAATCCAACCAAAACAAAACTATGCCGTCTTTCACGAATAGAGCGAGATAAAAATTTCCCTATTAAGATAAACCACGAGGAATTGCGTGAGGTTGAATCAGTTAGACTTCTTGGAGTGGATATTCAAAATAACCTGAAATGGAATAAACATGTGTTCAACCTCGCTAAATCTGCAATGCAAAAATTAGGATTCTTGAGTCGATGTAAAAAGTATTTCAATCCCGAGCAAATTTTGCTAATCTTCAAGTCCTTTATTCGACCATGTATGGAGGTGCTGTCATGTTTGGGGAGGTGCTTGTCAGTCAACAATAAAATGTCTAGACTCTGTACAGAGAAAAGCAATACGGTTGATTGGTAATACCGAACTAACGGATCAGCTTGATTCACTCCAGCACAGAAGAAATGTGGCTGAATTGTCAATCTACTATAAATATAACTTTAGCAAATTCTCTTCTAAGGAAATTCAAAATATCCTTCCATCATGTGCGCAGTATAGTCGACAAACAAGAGCTGCCGAGTCATCCCATCCATTTGTTGTACAAATACCTCGTTGCAGAACCGTGTCCTTTCAGAATGACTATTTTAATAGAGTGGCCAAATTGTGGAACTCAATGCCTTCCTCTGTATTTCCCGATGAATTTTCCCCTCAGGCATTTAAAGAAAATGTCCATCATCATTTAAAAAAATTAGTATAGTTATCCCCATTCCTTCCATTTTCCTCATCTCCTTCCTTTATAGTTGACATGGTATCTTCGGATATTCAAAGAGTCTAAATAATGAATATTTCATATTTAGTGTGCTAAACATGTCTAACTAATTAATAAAAAAAAAAAAAAAAAAAAAAAATACAAACATTTAAATTTTTTTTTTCCAAAAAATTGGCTAAAAAAATAAATAAAATCGTTTTTTTGACACACTTGACATTATTTTTTTGACAAACTTATAATGCAATAAAATTCTCAATAATAATAATTTCATGTTCATTACATTTTATTTCATACAAATAACTAATTTTATTCCCAAGTAGCAAAAATAGTGATTGTCAGTACTTAAAGAAAGATTTAAGAAGACTTAAACAAAGCAACGCGCCTTCTTAAAGAAGGATTTAAGTTTGAATTAAGTACAAAAAGGCCCAAGTGGGCGGTCCAATAGAACGAATTAAGAAGCGTATTTTTATCTTATTTGCTTCTTAAATAGGTATGTTATTTTTCAACTCCTTCTTAACTCCAGCTTAACTCTTTCTTAAATCGGTATGTCATTTTTTTGTTATATACTTTATCTATATTAAATTGATTTAAATTAAAGTAATAAACAATGTTGAAATGAAACAAAAAAATATGACATGTTATGCTGTTTTAAAATTTAATGAAAGAATTGATAAATAAATAAAAATTATATGTAAGGTTTAAAATCAGTTTTAAGAAAATATTTGACCAATATTTGCAAACGAAACGAGTTTTATGGTGAAATTGGAACTTCTAGCTCCATTAAAACTCACGCGCCTCCATGATTTCTCTAATTTATTACAATTGTTGAAAATATGCCAAAAAATAATGCGCCCTAAATTATATTTTAAATTATTTGTAGATCAAACCCCGACATATTCATGCTCACATCGTTGTTGGCTATCTAAATATAAGAAAAATAAAAAATTCGTGCAATATTTAATGTTTTTATTTTAACGGAAATTTTTTCAAATTAATTCTTAAAAATTGCTGTGTGAAAATATGGCGGAATTTTGTTTTTGCTCAAGTAGAAGGAAAATTCTCAAATTAAGTTCAAATATCTTCTTAATTTAGTATGACACAATACCAAAAAAGTTCATATTCCTTCTTAATTCGGGAGAAAAACCAAGAACGAATATATACTATTTTGGGCATGATTAGTTTTGAACATGTACACTGGAAAAAAAAGGTGGTGTAATCTACAATAAGTTAGTTCAATCAAATTAATTTTGTAGCATGATCTAAAATTAAGAACAACATAAAAAGCATTTGTCTAACGGTAAAACGTTTTGTCAATCGTATTAAATTGTATATGATGCTACAAAATTGATTTGGTTTAACTAATATTGTAGAATTTACCAACATATTTTTTCAGTGTACATCGCTACAAACTTATGGTATGTGACATACCAATATTCGACGTATTAAAGAAGGCACATCATACTGATTTAATACTTCTAATATACATACCAAATTAAGAAGCCTTTAAGAATTCTTTATGCGTGCTCATACATTCCGATTTAAGATGTTGATATGCATACCAAATTAAGAAGTCTTTAAAAAAACGATTTAAGAAGCATTAAAGAAATAAAATTTTAAATACCAAAAAACGAATGGATTAAGTTGGAATTAAGAAATGACATCCCAAAGCAATACCAATTTTGCTACTTGGGTTTTTTTCTAAAAAATAAATAAAAATCATTCTTTTGTCACACTTGACATTATATTTTTGACAAACTTATAATGCCATAATTCTCTATAATAATAATAAAATTTCATATCATACAAATAATTAATTTTATTTTTTCCATAAAATTGGGTAAAAAAATAAATAAATTTTTGACAAACTTATAATGTAATCTAACATCTAACAATCTAAATACAATCTAACATCAAGATTTCTCCACCTTCCATGTTACTACTCATTTTCTCTTAAAATGAACATTTTTTAAACAAAACCAAAGTAAATTTTCTTGTTTTGACACACTTAACGATTTTTTGACACACTTCATGTGTCATATTTAATGTTGAACTACATTTCATGTCAACCAATTTCTAGTCAAAAACCAAATAAATGTTTCCCATAATATGTTTCTCAAAAAAATTGGGAAACAAAATATATGAAAATCAATCTTTTGACACACTTAACGTTTTTTTTTACATACTTCTAAAACAATATTCAAGTTAGTCTTACATACGGATGTCAATCATCCAGATTTCTTCAGATTCAAATTTACTACTAATTATCACTGAAAATAAACGTTTTTTAAGCCAAAAATATGAAAATTTGCTATTTTTGACACACTTAATGATTTTTTAACACACTTTCGGTACAGTTATCAAACACATCGTCCTTTAGGACCTGCCTATTGAGTATACCTATTTTTAGAAAAAAAAATTGAAATCCCTTCAGCGGTTTTCTTGATTTCGTAGGTAGTGACGGACGGCCAGCAGGAAGACATACATTTTTTTTCCTTTTCTAAAATCAGTAGGTCCTAAAACGTCGAGAAATTCCAAAAAAGTGGGGGTAAGAATTTCACTTTTGGCTCATGAATTCAATACTTTGGTTTTTTCAAAGCCGAAGTAATACTTTATATCTCATTGGTCCTTTTTAAGGTTTCGTATTTTAACAGGGTAAAGCAAAGAAGCTTATTGATATGATTGGTTTTTCTCCAATATTCACAACTGATTCGTAAATCGGAAGTTAAAAGTGCTATCGACCTGCAATTTCAGATCAGTAATAAAAGATTGTGGCTTATTACTCCAATATTATTACAACAAGCCGTTCCAACAAGTGTACTTTTTAGACTGGTTGAATTAGAACGAAAGCTAAATATTAAGCTTAACCGATTCAAAATATTTTTATAAAAACAAACAGGTCTTTTTTTCTATGAAAGGTGCGAATTCATAAAATATTTAAAATGCAATGTAGATCTTATGATATGGTTTAGAAAATCATAACAATAGAAACTTATTATTTCATAAACATATAATATCACTCAAGATCTAGTAAGAATATCAATAACCAAACTACAGACACATAACCAGTTATATAATGCGTATAAAGGTTTTAAACTACAAAAACTGGGTAGTTCCGTGAGGAGAGCAATTAATTTGAATTTATATTTTGAATAAAATAATACTAAGTTCTTAAAATTACTATCAGACAGTACAATTTAATCAAATTTCATTAAAATAATTTACATAATGTAGTTAGTTATTTATGCTATCCTTGACTCAAAATACATTTCTTTTAGAAGCATAAAAAGTAAAAATCAAATAAAAAAACTCACCCAAATTAGAAGCAAACGATGTACGTAAAAGAACTTTTAAGTTTAAGTATTACTAATGTTTTATTCTAATCACACAACACTTCTTAAGTCACCTATCTTTAAGATATCTTTGACAGAATACTAAACAAATTCTAAGTTCAATTTATTATTTTTTCCCTCAGGATCAAGAGAAAGAAGACAGATATCAAAATATTGACTAAAAGTAAAAATAAAAGTGAATCTATATATAGTAAGTTTTAATACATTTTTTTACACGGATATATCTTTTCTTTTCTTTGTATCATGTTAACTAAAAACGAGCTAAATTTGATGCTTCGATAAATTTGCCGATGGCTATTCTTTTACATTTATTCTCAATAGTACACAATATACAATAACGAAGTAATCACTTCATTCAAATATACATATATACGTACATGAATATATGAAATGTGCACAGAGAATAAGAAAGAAATTTTAATTATAAAATCACTTTTTATAAGATCAATTTTTATGATAAATAAAAACACAACAATAAATCGAAGTCAAAGCTTTTTCACAAATTAAACACAAATTCACAAATTTTACGATTTTGCCTAATCATCTGAATTGTAATTAAGCATCGTACATAATTGTAATCTAGAATTTCAATTATTGTTTTTATATTTTTTTAATTCGCACACATGTGCCAAGGTTTATATTACAGACGCATCTTTTTTCATAATATCATAACAATATTTCTTGTTACTTTTAAAAATTAATTGGAAAATAAAATATTGTACGAGGAAATAAAACGAACTTACATTTTCTTATATTTCGATTAAAAAACAGATATAAACAGTACAGTGGATACAGTACAGTAGTTACCGTAAATAAGGAAAAAAGTAAAGGTTTAATAGTACAAATAAATGTTCTCAGATTAATATTATTTACGTTGATACAACAATTTTTTCCTACGAGTTTTGTGACAGTCCGTTTTGCATTTCCTTCTCCTTTTACATAACATTGAAACAAGTGAAAAGCACTAAAACCACTGTATCTTTTTCTTTTTTATTAATTTAAAAACAAAAACAAAACGAAACTTGAAACACGTGAATATTGAAATTCTTATAATATTTCATAATTTACTCGAAAAATAAAATTTCATAATTGCAGATCAGATTACAGAAATATTTGTCAGTAAATATAAATTAAATAAATATGCATAACATTTCAAATTTTCCTGAAACAAATTTTTTTAAATATTTTTATAATTATTGTGGAACTCATAAATGCAGGTTCCCTACTTGTCGAAGTCTTTCGTTTTGTATTACCGTATGCTGAATAAAAATAAATTGATCATATTCTTTGGTGTGACAATAACATAGTAGAACATTAACATAGTATACTGACTGAGCCTGTGTTTACCTTTACTTTTTTAAATAACTTTTATTGAATATAAAATAAAACTGATGTGATGTATATTGTACTTTCTCGATTACATTTATATGTGATATTACAATAAAGATGTGTGAAAATTCTAGATTTTATTTAAATGTTTATATTTCTTATATATACGAACAACAATGTTTAGGTTTTTTAAACAGTTTAGAATTTTTTCAAGCACTAGTTTTGAGTCAGTCATTAAAGAAATCATTTGAATTTTTCAATTCGACAGTATGTTTTAGGTTTTTCTCAGAGAAAATCTCCATTTTTCTCTTATACGTATTTCGGTTGGGGTGAACCTGTACCTCATCAGTGCCATGATTCGAATTCTTAGGCAGACATGATATTCAACTACGTCACCGAGGTGATAGTATTTCAGAGTTGAAATTTCATCATTATTTATCTAGTTAGCATGAATAGCATGTCAATCAAAAGATTCTATTCATCTACTGGAGTTGAAAGTGCTCACAAAAAATCTCTAATAATTGAAAATTTATTAAAAATTAGTGAATTAAAACATATGTGAAAATTTTATGTTATGTTATTTTTGTATAAAGATTTTTACCAAAATATCATCCTTGAAGATGGTTTATAAAAAACTAGTAATGCACCGAGTACCCGGCTTACCCGGTCCAATTTTGAAATATGCGGCGTTTACCCGGAACCGGCAATTTTTTCATTGACCAATACGAGGTAAAAATAAACTAATAAAGTCTAAAACTTATAAATTGAATTTACTCTTTTAAAATAAAATAAAACATCAAACAAAAAAATCACAAATAAAAATCAACCTAATTCACTGTAACAACCACATAGCTGGGTTTTAACAACTGTAACTGGCGTTATTAGCCTATCAGAAATAAGAATTTTGTTGTGAAAATAATAGTACATTATAGAACAAGGTTGAGAAGTAAGCTATTATTGACAACTTTTAGATCCTGAGGCGCGTAGCGCCGAGGGATATAATGTTCGAGGTCTATATTAGTCTTCTCAACCGAGGTATATATAGAATTTTTTTAACTACTAACACTAATCTAATTATCATATTTGCTTTGATTAGATTTTGATATTAGTCATTTTCTATTTCATTTTTTAAATATCTTAAAATATCAAGTAGCCTGGAAGTTTAGTTTCATACAAATAAAACGAAATAAAGGAATGCAATTATTATTTGTTTGTGTTTATTTTTGTTCATTTCAATTAAAAATAAAGGAAAATTTGTCTTTATTAACCTAGGTAATGTTTTGTTATTATTATTGACCTAGCTTGAGAAAAATGACTTCTCATTGGAGCATTCGAGTAAATAATGACGATTTCTCAAGTTAGTAGTTAAACAAATTCTTTTTTTGTGATTAGTTGATAATAAAATTCATAGTCTACAGCAAAAATTCATAGTCACAGTTATTATAGTAAACATCTTATAGCCATCTTTGCTGAACATTTCGCCCGAAGTTTTTACGAACTGTATTCGCACCCCGTTGCTATTTATAAAATTGTACGAGAAGGGACACGTTTCGAGATGGTCAAATAGTTTCAAATTTTTACTATACTCTATTAAAATAATCGTTTTTAATCGAACATGTTCTACAATGGGCTATTTTGAAAGCAAACGGATGGGACATTTCAACATTTCTTGTTTATTGATTGTACTGTGCACAACTGTACACGATGGAATGATGTTTTGAACTTTTATAAGAACGCATCATAAAAGTTGTATTTATAGTAGATGGACATTTCGATCATATTTTTTCGATTTTGGAATGAATGTAGCTGATCAGTTAAAGCAGTATTATCGCACAGAGTCTAGATATTTCATTGTTGACTGACAAACATCTCCCTAATTATGAAAACAATATTCCATCCATGGGAAAATAATTGACCTATAGATGAACAGAATTTGTTTACATCGGCTCATGAACTTCAAGCAAAATTGAACACATATTTGATCCATTTCATACTATTTTCATTAACAGTGCAAAAAGTTTAGCTTATTCATCCATATTTGATGCCTTATGGCATAGACAAATAATAATATTATTATTTGTCTATGCTTATGGTTTATATTAATAGGAAAATTTTAGTGATAAACGATATAATTTGGTTTTGGTTTGATTGTAACTCAACAAAATTACCCTCCATCTATTCTATTATACGTTGTAGGTCTTCATTAATAAAATTGATTAGTAAATTTTCATCATTCGTGGCTGTTACACAAATTCGAAGCTTAGAAGAAATGATTGAGAAGCATGCAATGTTCTGTCATCAGTAAAACTGTGTATACCAATGCGGTGTGAAAATGTTGGATGTAAAACCGTCAAAATTAACATGAAATTGAGTAATTGTAAGAAAATAGTATGATCATCTATTCTACCCAGAAAGTTTGCTGTCAAATCCGGAGCCCGGCAATTATTAGGCCCAACTCGGAGACACAAGGTCAAACCCGGCGAGGTGGTCACATTAGTTAAAACCTAAAGTATGAAATTTGTCTTGTTACACTAAAATTTTTTAAATTCACTCAAATTTAATTCATATTAAAAATTAATTATATAAATTTTATTGTAAAACAATACTTGTTTCGAAAGCTTATATATGTACATTGTACATGTAATACTTGTTTTATGAATGTTGAATTCTCTTTACTTATTTGTTTTGGACTTTTGAACTTTTAAAGTAATAAAATTGCTAAAAATTTACAGAATTCTCGATTGGTTCGTAAATAAAAATTAAATTAAATAGCTGGTCCGAGTACCCACCCGGCAGGGCATTATGAAATATAAGCCGGGTACCCGGGTAATAAGGTTTGCAAAAACCCTGGTTTTCGGGTTCGGAAAAATCCTTAAACCCGGGTTTGCTTATAACTTTACTAAAATAACAAAACTAAAATCCCCAATAACAAAAATATTTAAAATAGGAAGGCAGATATTTAATTTTCTTCATAAAACACCAAAATAAATAACAAATGTTAAATTAATTTAAATTAAATATGTTATGTTAATGCAGAATTTGTCTCGTATCGCAAAAGTAATATTTTAAAAATACTAAGGCATTCATTGCATTTTCCCAAAGTGCATTCTACAGTTTATGCACAAATATTGCCTGGAA
Organism: Diogma glabrata; assembly: GCA_963693315.1. Classification (NCBI taxonomy): domain Eukaryota; kingdom Metazoa; phylum Arthropoda; class Insecta; order Diptera; family Cylindrotomidae; genus Diogma; species Diogma glabrata. The sequence goes on along the minus strand of OY856188.1, from coordinate 230,269,360 downwards.
TTGAGAAAATTTTTTCTGTGTCAGTCGAAATTGGCGATATTGATAGTAAAGCTCTACATAGGCTTTCTAAGTTGTTGGTCCTTTTACCTAGAAACTCGAAAATATCGCATTTTTTTAAGTGAAAACTTCTTTAGCCGCGTTGTATAATTTTGCATGGATCAAAATTTATATATTGGCGTACCATTTTTAATATACATTATTTAAGGGCAAAATATTTTTAAATATGAAATACATCTATCATTTCTTAGCGTTTCAAAGTGCGATGTGGATATCGCGGTCGACTGAGGTTCTATAGGTCGTGAGTTCAATTCCTGGTGTGGTACATTTTTTTATTGTTTTTTTTTTAATGAATTCATAAAAATAATAGGAATTTCTTTTTACGAAGTTTAAAAAATTGATCTATAATGCAGTTTTTTAAAGTTATATTGCTACTGTCTTTTGCAATTCGCATTCGAGTCATCACGCTAAATAAACATTGAATATATATAAAATTGAAAGTATGTATGTCTGTTTGTTTTTTATGCATTAATACATTAATCACCATGAAAATTTGGGAAGTTGTTGTGTACACTTAATTTGCTTTTTAATTTAGTTAACTATCGTTTTAATCGGTAGTTTGCTTTGATCAATGTTTTTTTTATTGAACATAATTTTTATGAAATTAAAAATAATGTAAGAAAAATAGTATAACCTGAAACAATTACATTTGTATATCAAAATTATATGTATTGGAATTTTATTATCTTCACCAAATATGTTGTTGGTTTGGAATTGTATGTAATACATGTTTCTAAAATTAAGTGAAGACTTAATACTTGTAACTTGATACTTGATAACATCGATTATATCGATTTAAAGCTCACAATTACGAGACGGAAATCGCATAAATTCTATACAAAGAAGCATAGCTTATGTATGATTAAACATGGATGGCAATCATGATAAATAAAATAATTAAAAATGGTGGCACTTAGCCGATAGTGATTTGCGAACGGCAGCAATGCACATTAATACCAATGAATTTACTTAACTTTCCGTAGGAAGATTTGTAAAATTTAAAATTGTTGATCTATGGGTGTAACAACCACGCGTACTTTAGTCCCTGCTAATGACATATAAGTTATCTTGAGATATCGTGTACCACTAATATTAATATTAATGCAACCTCATTAGCCAAAGTGATATCTTAGGGGGGCTGGCGGATGAAGTATTTTCAATCAACGATACCATCCCTTACTCTAAGTTATGAAATATTCTTTGATGGTACGCTATTTTTTTTAAAATCAAATGTGTTTGGTAGTAGAAATTACATGGTGTGTCACAACAACACATAAAAAACTTTTAAGAAGAAGGTCCCACAACAACATGCTTTCTAAGGTGTTGATTAGAGCATTCAGTTATTCGACATTTTGAGTTATCCGAATATCGAATAACTTTTTCTTTAAATATCCGAATATATGGTTAGTATGCGAATAGTAAAAGGAGTACTAAGAGCTATGAATAAAATCAAACAGGTTAACATATTATGCAATTTTATTTTATTTATTTTCTTGGAATATGCATTTAAAAAAGAGAGTGCAGTTATATATTTAAATTTTAGGCTACTTCTTATTTCAAAAATTCCGCCGTAGAGAAATCCCTTTCAGTTTTTGTTAAATTGTATAATTTATCTGTTCTTTTTTGAACGAATTTAAATAACAAAAATGTTTTTTTAAACTATTAACCGCGATTTTCAATACCATTGTTACTGTATCTCGTGTCGTAGTTGCAGCTTTTGTTGCAATATATTTTTACTTTGATTGTTAACTGCAAGAGTGTCATTTATATTACAAGATACCCTGCAACTGGTTATCTCTGTTTTCATCGCTATGATCTGGTATATCTTTGAAGACTGAGGAGGCAAGAAGGTTTTCACCACAGCAGTTCTTTGCGTAATCGAAATATTCGTTCGATTGTGGTATATCTCCAGTGATATAGAAATAAGAGATATAGAAATAAGGTTTTGTTTTGTTCCTTTTCTGATCCATTCGTTTCCTATTCGTTGAGTACGATTTTACTTTAATTACTGTTCAGTTCCGTTAGAGAAGTAAATAAGAATTTGCATATGCCTTCGGCTGTCATAAGTGTTGAATTTTTTACGCTAAGTCAAGCACTTTTTGTAATAAAATTATTTCTCTTAAAATATTGAAAATTTCTTAGTTTCGAAGTTTGAAAAAGGAATGATGAGATGGAAAACCATTATATTTTGGGAGATAAAAAATATCCGAATATTCGCGTTTAATTATTCGAATAACGAATACTTAAAATATACCCAAATTGATCGGATATTCGAATACTCGAATATTCGGATTTGAATGCTTTAGTGTTGATAGACGCAAATTCTTATATGATATATTTTGATTATTTTAAATATAAAAATGTATATAATAGTTGCTTGGAATGCTGATAGATGTGAAACTCAGAATAATTTTATAGATTTTAATTTAAACATTCTCAAATTTTAATTTGCAATGCAACAATAATTGGAAGATACAAAAAAACACAGATATTTCAGATTTAAGTTTTCACTTCTTTCGGCAGTCCTTAATGCCTTCTTTTTTTAAAAATAAATTAGAATTGTGAAGGGTTAGTTTTGATTGCTGCAAAGAGGCAGTTTCGATGCCCAAATACAGTTTTTCAGCCATTGATTGTTCAAAAGAAATAGCGCGACATTTAGCTAAAAAAGCATTGGCAGTTGCGAGTTACTTAAGATGATAAAGATCTTTCAAAGTAAGTTTCACACATTCCAATAACATTAAGAAACGTTCTACCATATACAAAATAGAATCACAACGGGTCTTGCAATTTAAAACTAATGTGAGCGCTGTATTAAATTTTTCCCTAACACTAGGAATCGCCCAGTGGCCGAAATTCGGCCATTGTAAATAGACCTCCTAGCCAAATAGCTACAACACATTATTTCAGAGTTTAATTAATTGATATAGATTGATTTTGAATTGAAAAACAAATAACTTGAAAAAAAACCAAATAACCGAACAAAAAACTCAAAAAACACAATTATCACATTTTTGCCATTTTTTCTGAAAAAATCGCCAAAATTCAAAAAAAAGTATCTTTCGACCTCTGTCGATTTAAAATATTGAATTTTTTTTTTGGTGTATAACTCTATATCTGGGTTTTAATCGTTGATAGTGCGACACATAATCAAGGATTATGTGGCAAGCTAGTGGCGCTGGATTATTAGCAACCCCATTTTAGATTTGCTTCTGCAAATTTTTAAAACAAATTTGCTTTCTATCTATAATTTTATTTTTATTTTCTCTATCCTATCATGAAATATTGGCCTATGTCATATTTTACATGTGATAGGATTTATCGTATAGTTAGTTATCCATTATTTAACAAAAAATATAGAAAAAAAAAAAAAAAAGAAAGATTTGCGTCTAATAACATCCTTAGAACGCATGTTGATGTGGGACCTTGGTCTTAAAAGGTGTTTATGTGTTGTTGTGACACATATTGTAATGCCTACTACATAACACATTTTATTAAAAAAAAAAATTATATTTATTTACGTTTAGTTACTTTTGTGGTAACTGCAACTTGAAGTGAGTGATAGGGAACGATTATTTATATAAATTGGTTGTTCCACATCTATTGGTTTTCTTGCCACAGTAATAATGGATGCTCAAAAATAACTAGCTCCGCATTTGGTTTTATTAAAAAGATAATCAAGATGGCTAATTTTTAGCAATTCAAAATTTTTTAAATTCAATGTGCGGTCGGTCTATAAATGGAGAAAAATAGTTAAAACATGTTTAATTGTTAATAAATACATTTTTATACTACCTTTAAATTTATCGTATAAGTGCAGTGCTGTAAAACCCATGATTTTAATAAATCAAATATGTCAGTGTCGTAATTTGAGAAATTTTCATAGGGCATTAGTTGTCTCATAAACAATTGATGGTTGAATTGCGTTTGTTGAGTGGCTATCTGATAAGCTTTCAAAACTGGCATTTGATGTTTCGTAAGTCAGTGTTTCTTCGAGCGCATTTATGTGTAATAATTTGCTTATTTGTGCAGCTGTATTTTGCAGCCCGGTTTCAGAATTCATTGAATTTTACTAATTTAAACAAATTTCAAAATAATTATTCGTAATATTAAAAGAATTTTTTAACGTGGACTACATAAAAATAAAACAACATACAACTCCAGTAGAATGTTTGATAGCCGCCTTACGCTATAATTACTCTTGACACTACACGCCTCGAGCATCTACATCAGCACTCGGCGGTAATGTAACAATGTCCAGCTTGATATGTGTAATGTGAAATTAAAAAAACGAATTATACTAACTTACCTCTCTTGCTCTACTTACTTATACATTTTTTCTAATAACTTTGCAACCATTTTTCAAAATTGTTAATTATATTTAGAGATTTTTAAAAATTAGATTTTATTATTTGACACAACAAAACATACAAATAACATTCACGTTAAACTTATAATGAATTAAAAACAAAAGGTTATACTAAGTTTATACCACCGATAGTTTAATAGAATAATAGTTTTTTGCTATTAAACTATCGATACATTGAGCGTTTATACCACAAAATAGTATTATTCTATCATGTGGTATAAACGCTCAGAATAATATTGACAGATAGAAACGGCTACCGTATTCCAAATTTGAATATAAAATTTCATCAATCTAAAAGTATTTCAACAAAAAATTATAATACTAATATAGTAATTTAAAATAAAAACTAAATTTTAAGTGATTTCGGTGTTGCACATTTTTTACAATCGCCTGAAATTGTCAATTACATACATTTAACGTTTTGACCGTTACAATTTTTTTTGAATATACTATTATACTATCGATCAAAAGCAAAATATCATATAACTATCTGTCAAATTAAAAAATTATTATTCTATCCGTTTACACCGTAATAGTTTAATAGCTATTTGGTATTATTCTATTATACTACCATGGTGTAAACTTAGTGTTAGTATCGACAGTCCAATTTCAGAAACAAAGGAAAATATGAATTGTCAAGGCAAGCTCAGAACTATGTTTATCCACGACTACTAAAGAATATTTACTTTCCATGCGTATATCTTTCATTGTAATTGTATTAATTCCTTTTTTATATATCAAATTCTTTTTTATTTATTTTATTACGCTTTATTTATTCAAAATTCCCCTAACAAATTAAAAACTTGATTTGTTGGTATAGTAATATAAACGAGAAAAAACACGAACAATACATATAAAATAAACAAACAAGTTTTATTTTGTTTTTATTTTCATAGAAATATTGCAATATGGCGATATAAACGTTTACAGGCAAAAATGAATGAAATTGTTTGAAATATTTGTAGTCGTGGATAAAATAGTATCTTGTATTCGCTTAGGATGAAGACAATTCTTCATTCGGATGATTCCCTCCACTCACTACGCTCGTTCCGGGAAACTTCATCCTCGTGAAGAATTGCCTTCATTCTAGCTCATACAAGAATATACTATTATCCACGACTACTAAGGAATATATGCTTTCGATGCGTATGTCTTCCATTGTAATTGTATTCATTCCACAACTAGTGAATTCGATTAAAATTCTTTAACAGCTCTATAGTTTATTAAATATTCCCCTAACAAATTTAACAACAAACTTGTTTTGTTTTTCGCTATCTTTGATGTTTTTATTTCAATATGGCGATACAAATTTTTGCATGAAAACTGGAAATTAAACGAAATATTTTACAGTCGTGGATAAAATAGCATCTTGTATTCGCTTAAGATGATGGCAATTCTTCACTCGGATCCTTCACTCCTCCACTCGCTACGCTCATTTCGGGAAACTTCATCCTCGTGAAGAATTGCCTCCAATCTAAGCTCATACAAGAATCTACTATTATATTTTAGACAAATTATATACGCAATTTTAGCGCATAGTGAATTTTACCAAACAACATAAGTTAAAAGTTTTACTTAGCAAATTTAGTTGAATTAACTTAACAATAATTAATTCAGGATATCAAGGATAAGTTAAGTTAACACAAAATAAGACATAATTCTACTAATTTAGGTTTACTTGTTGATAAGCACAATATTTTTTTCTGAGTTTGATTTTTTTTTTTGGAAAATATAGCGGTTCTAAATTTCGAGAATTTCGTGATTTTTGGCTTGACGAGTCGTTTTCAAAAATTCATAACTTCGGTTCTATTAAAGATAGAAACTTCTGTTTTATTTTATTTTAAAGTTAAAACATGCTGGTTTTTAAAAAAAATAAAATCAATAAAAGTTATTAACAAACTCCTATTGTTAAAAACAAATAAAATATTCAAATCAATCTTTTGTCAGGGGGGAGGAAATAGAGCGGATCTAAATTGCGAGAATTTCGTGATTTTTGGCTTGAAGACTTATTTTCAAAGATTCATAACTTCGGTTCTGGTAAGGATAGATACATTTTTTCTGTTTTATTTTAAAGTTAAAAGATGGAATTTTACAAACAAAGTGGTATATATAAAAATTATTAACAAATTCGTATTGTTATAAACAAATATAATGTTAAAATCGATTTTTAGTCACTATCTAACAAAATTAAAGAGTGTTTAGTATGAAAATCGGATTCTACATTCAATTTTCTATAAAAAAAACGTATATGTATTTAATTAATGGAGAAACGAATTTTGCTGTTAGAAATAAATTAATTTATCCAGCGCGCAGCGACAAAAATTTATGAAATGTTTTTGATTTGAACATTTTATTTGTTTATAACAATAGGAGTTTGTGAATAACTTTTATTAATTTAATTTTTTTTGAAAACTAACATCTTTTAACTTTAAAATAAAACAAAACAGAAGTTTCTATCTTTAATAGAACCGAATTTATGAATTTTTGAAAATGACTGGTCAAGTCAAAAATCACGAAATTCTCGAAATTTGGAACCGCTATGTTTTCAAAAAAAATAATCCTCGAACACGTATATCTTTTTTTTTGATATGAAACTCATAAAAAAATTTCAGCAAAATTCGAAACACAATCAATCGCCTTATTAACTAGCGAAATATTGGATTTTATATTTCTTACGATCATTATACCTTTCAACTTCTTAAGCTTACATACAAAAAAAGGAAAAAAATTATGCATCAGCATAAAATCCCCACCTATTTAGAGTGAAAAAATAAATACATAAATATATTTTTTATTAGACTTGGTGTCACTATATTCTCCTCAATCACTTTATATTACATTTTATAAGAAAATCAGCATTAATATAAGAAAATACTCGCACGCGCTCCTCTAGCCCATAATAATATTCGATTATACTATCTTCTTCAAGTTTACTTTGTACCATGAAAGAGATCGGTTATAAAAAATAAAAATAAATAAGTGAATTTGTTTTTAATGAAATTTAAAATAAATAAACGCGAAATATTTTAAATTCAAATGTCTATTAAACATATAAAAAAGTTTTTAATGTAAATTTCCCATAAAAATAAAATTTCCCAAAAAAAAAATTTTTTACATATCAAAATTGTTGCGAGGCTAAATCTTTCTCGTAATTTACGATTACTCTTCGTTTTTTATATTTATATATGATATCTGGCTGGATATACAAATAAATTAAAAGTACTGTCTTAAAGAAATCTGGCAAAACGTATATAAACGCGAGTTTACAAACTATAGGTGCTCAGTGTATAGTTTTGATATCACCAAATAACTCATTACAGTTTTTTTACACAAGTGATTTAATTTTTTTTTAAATTGTTTTATTTTAATAAAAATCTTTTAATGTTTAAAAAAAAGTGAAAAATTAATATTGTGTTATAATTAAATAATAATAATTTTTTTTAAATTTTCAAAACTGTGTTGAAACTTACAATAAATATATAATGTCCTGGTTAGTAATTATATTACTGTTTGTGCCTGTTGCTGTAACAATAAGTTATTTAAATGTTTTATTCGAATATTATCGGAAAGTTAAAGTAATAGCATCAAAACCGATAATAAGTAAAAAAAATAACGAAAATGACAACATTAAAGTTGAGGAACAGATTTTTAATCAAGCACCCGGTCCTATTCCGTGGCCAATATTAGGTAATTTAGCATTACTAGGACAGTACGAAGTACCATTTGAAGGTTTCACAGATTTATCGAAGAAATTTGGTGATGCATATACACTTACACTGGGAACAACAAGATGTTTAGTTGTTAATAATTTAGATCTTATTCGTGATGTCTTAAATCAGAATGGGAGATACTTAGGAGGGAGGCCAGATTTTATAAGATATCATAAGCTTTTCGGTGGCGATAGAAATAATTGTAAGTAAATCGAATGTTATAGTCTCTAGAATTTTTTTTTATTAGTTGTCATTTTTTTGTTTGTTTTTGCGTTTTATTTTATCCTAAAAACAAAATAAATATTACAAAATTCAGTAATAAAAGTTCGCTGATTTTTAACTTAATTTGCATTTTATTTCTATATTTTTTATTGTCATTTTTTGGCTAAGCAAATAATTTTTATTTTACCGCGCTTATAAAATTATTGAATTCAATCAATTAAATGAAAATATTTTACATGAAATTGGGAAATAGCTGGTTATTGTTGTTATTTATAATAAAAATAAATTTTATCAAAAAGGAAGTATGACCATGTGCTTCCTGAAATTTTTTTAAAGTAATTTTAAATTTCGGTCAATGAATTACTGGATATTAAAAAAAATGTTTTGTGAAGGGATTTTGTATCTCACAAGAGTGTTTTTACTCACTTTGATAATAATATTCCGACCGGGCTTTTTCATAATTAACGAAACTTGATTCTTATGGTGAATTATTTCTTACCTGTTCTGTACAAGTTCCAACACCGAATTATGGAAATTTGTATTCTTTTGTAAAAAGTGCAATACAAATTTCGATAGTTCGGTGTCGAAACTTGTGCCGAACAAGTAGAAAAGAATTCACTGTTAATCAATGAGTAATTTAATCTGAAAAATTTTGTTGTTGTTTTTTTCATTTTAATCTTCAAGCTAGTGAAACTTGTGGATAGGATTAAATAAAATGTGACAAAAATAAGATGAACAGATATACCTCCTTCAGGAATACAGTACGTTTTGAAAAGCTTGGTAGTCCTGTGGGCTTTGTGCTCCATTGTTATGTTATGACACAAATTAACTAATTTATTTTTAAAAAAATAATACACACTAATTAAAATATTGCTCAAGAGAACTTAGACAATCGACAATCTTAGACAACGATGTGTTAAATTAAGATCAAATTTCGTTCATCATATCAAAATTGAGCACAAAACTGAGTCTTAGGTGACACCATTATAGTTATATGAATCGAACTTTTTAATCAATGCTTCACTAGACTAAAGTTGAATCGATTTTATTGTATATTATTTTGAATTTTTTTTTAAATAATATGTTTAGCACCAGCAAAAGGCTCAATAATTTTCTTTGTAGTAAAGTTCTTTTATATTAACTCATGAAAACTAGATTGGGATATTCCTACACCGTCAAGCAAACGCTTGGCTATCTGATGAAATGAAATAGTGATCAAAATTCCAAATAATACCATTATCAACACCGACACTTCTAATATTTGGCAAGCATAGTTAAATATAAAGTAATTGCACCGCCATTACAATTGGAAACGTAAATGAAATTATAGCCTTTATGGGAAGGCTTTGTGACGTGGAAAAATTTTTCATCAGTCATCCACTATTGACTAAGTTTGCGGTTGTCTTTGAGAAGCCTAGCCACTATTTATTGTGAACGTTAACACCACTAGTAACGATATGATAACAATCAAAAGACTTTAGTTTCGTCCACAGTATTTATCAATAGAATAAAAAAAATATGGAGGCGTTAAGGATTTTGATATAGTTGTCGGCAAAAAACTTTTATGAGGACATAGTTTTTAGTTTTGAGCAGCGTGTATATCAAACATAACTCTTTGTTAAAGTACAAGTATTTTTTTTCTCTGTTTAGAAATTTATTACAAAACTAACACGAAACATCAATACGTTGCCGGAAAATTATAACAGATCATTAATTAACATAATTTAGTGAAAAGATGATACACTCAGCAAACTACTCAAAAACCTCCCATTTAGCGTTTCGAGAAAATATTACAAAAACACAAATTCATATTTCTTTCAAGATTCCAAAAATATTGTAAAAATTAAATAAAATCAAACTTTTTTCAAAATTCTAAAAATATTCCAAAAATTATTACAAAATCAAATATTAAAATTTTTTTTCAAAAATTCTAAAAATATTGCAAAAATTATAACAATATCAAAAATTGAAACTTTTTTCAAAATTCTAAGAATGTATATAAAATTCAAAAATTCTATTTTCTTTTCAAAATTCTAAATATATTGCAAAAATTATAACAAAATCTAAAATTAAAACTTTTTCCAAAATTCTAAAAATATTGCAAAAATTATTACAAAATCAAAAATACAAACTTTTTTCAAAATTCCAAAAATATTTCAAAAACTATAACAAATTCAAAATTTGCATGTCCAATTTCATGTTCAATAACATTTACGTCATAAAAACAGCAAAATTTTTTTTTCCGAAAAATTGGCTAAAAAAATACATGAAGTTAATTTTAAATTTTCAAGTTCCTCAAGGTTCCGCTTTGTCACCAACTTTTTTTCTTATCTATATTAATGATTTGTTAGATTCGATTCATCGGTTCATCCTATACATAGTTTTGCTGATGTGAGCACGCTTCATGCGTCTCATGAAGTACCTAGCTTATATACACCCTTAGCGCTTAGTGACTGTAGGTCAAAATTGATAGATTCCCTTAGTACTGATTTTAAAACAAATATGGATTGGGGTATTGTTGACAGTGTTGAATTCAATACAAGCAAAACACAGGTTTGTCATTTTTAGACTAGCGACAGAATAACGACACATAATCCTTTTCCATTAACGTTTGGCCCCAAAAATCTTTTAGAGAATGAGTCTGTCAGACGTTTAGGAGTTGAGATTGAAAATAATATAAAGTGGAATTCTCATATTTTTAATCTGGTTAAGAATGCTGTTCAAAAGTTAGGTTTTTAGGGCGATGTCGTAAGTTTTTCAATAGCGAGCAACTTCTTTTAGTTTATAAATCTTTTATACGTCCCTGCATGGAATACTGTTCTCATATATGGGGTGGAGCTTACTTGAATAGTCTAAATTGCCTTGATTCTGTACAGCGTAGAGCTATTAAACTCATTGGTTTCACAAGTCTTACTAACGGTCTTGATTCTTTGCAGCACAGAAGAAATGTTGCCGATTTGACTATATTTTATAAATATATTATGGATGTACGAGCTTCTGATGAGATCAAATCGATTTTACCTAAATCAGCAAATCTTTCGCGTCACACCAGAGCAGCTGTAGCAGCCCATCCCTTTACGGTTCAAATAATTAGGTGTAGAACTGTAACCTTCCAGCGTGACTTTTTCAATAGAGTCTCTCATGTTTGAAATGCCTTACCTTCCTGGGTTTTCCCTGATGACTTTAATCCTCAAAGCTTTAAAGTCAACATTCATAAATTTCTCAGAGAAACTTAATTTGCATTACATTCTTATCCCTAGTTGGCATGGTATCTTTGGATATTCAGAGACGTTAATTTATAATTTATTATAATTAACTCTAAACATGCATAGCTTTGAATATTAAAAAAAACTAGACTTAATTTTTTGACAAACTTATAATGCCATAATTCTCTATAATATTAATAAAATTTCATGTCATACAAATAATGAATTTTATTTTTTTCCCAAAAATTGGGTAAAAAAATAAATAAAAATCTTTCTTTTGACACACTGGATATTTTTTTAAAAACTTCTAATGCAATAATCTAGTTTTTAATCTCACATGCCAATCCCTACTATTAAGATTTCTCCAAATTCAATTCAATTCAATTCCCTCCAGCGGTTTAATCGGCCGGCAGACAGACATACATTTTTTTTGCTTTTTTAAAATCAGTAGGCCCTAAAACGTCGAGAAATGCCAAAAAAGTGGGGGAAAGAATTTCAATTTTGGCTCATGAATGTAATACTTAGGTCTTTCAGACCGAAGTAATTGTGGTTACTTTTTTGGAAATAAAAAAAATATTATTGTAAAAACGTAATTTCAGAAAGACAAATCTTCCATACTATTGCAAGTCATCACCATGCGGATTTAGGTGTGAAAAGAATGTAATGCGACACTCTCATGAGTGAATGTTTAAGACCGTGCTGCAGTTTAAAAGTGCTAATAATAACTGAGAGTATTATGACTTTGAGAATGTTACTAGTGTATTCCTAATAAATAATAATAACTTCGAGAATATTAAACTAAACGAAAACTTATATATAAAAATAAAAACTTCCTCACCGGTGATTGATACGATTAACGAACATAAAACGAATTTTAAAATTAACGTTTATGCTGTGCTGTCTACATCGCTTAGGAGAAATACTTTTATCCACGACTACTAAAGAATATATGCTTTCCATGCGTATGTCTTCCATTATAATTGTATTCATTCCACAACTAGTGATTATAATTAAATTCTTCAACAGTTCTATAGTTTATTAAATATTCCTCTAACAAATTATAAACTTCATTTGTTGGGATAGTAATATAAACAGGTTAAAACGAGAACAATACATATATATGAAATATAACATAAACAAATTTAAAATAAAATAAATAAATTTAAGATTTTTCGTTATGTAAATTGTTTTGTTTTTGTATGCTATCTTTGATGCATGTATTTCAATATGGTGATACAAACTTTAGCAGGCAAACTGGAAATTAATCGAAATATTTTTATAGTCATGGATAAAATAGCATCTTGTATTCGCATAGGATGATGGCAAGTCTTCACTCGGATGATACCCTCCACTGGCTACGCTCGTTCCGGGAAACTTCATCCTCGTGAAAAATTGCCATCATTCTACACTCATACAAGAATCTATCATTAATTTATTTGTTCAAATTTGTATAGAAAAATTTACATTTTCGATTAATATTTGGAGCAGTAGATTTAAAATTAATTTGAAAAATAAGTTTACATAACTAGGATAGTTAATTTGTTTCATAATTGAAGTAGATGCACTACCTATGCTTTAACAAATTTGTTTAAGACTAAAGTAATAGTAGATTACATTTTAATTGCTGCATGTAGCTCGTTACAAAAATGTAACCATCGCGTATAACAATAAACCTTAGTCAAAATCGTTGGTTTTCTGATATAGAAAGAGTGAAACTGATTTCAAAGTATAGATTTGTTAAAGTTGTTAAATGTACTAAGAGATGATTTACTAGGTCATTCAATAAGTCCGTAGGATGACACATAGATAGCGTTACTAGAATTTTTTCCGTATGATTTTTATTTAGTACTAACCTTCAAACGATACGTGTATAAATTTGACAGCAATCTGACTATTTATTCGTGAGTTATAGCATTTTGTGTGAAGCAACTTTTGTTTTTGAAAAAAAATGGAAAAAAGTGAATTTCGAATTTTAATAAAGCATTGCTTTTTGATGAAAAAAAATACAGTGGAAACCAAACAATGGCTTGATAAACATTATCCAAACTCTGCTCCATCGAGACAAATAGTAGAGAAGTGGATGGCTGAATTTAAATGTGGTCGTACCAGCACAAAAGATGCAGAGCGCAGTGGACGCCCAAATGAGGCTGTTATTCCAGAAAACATAAAAAAAATCCACAAATTGGTTATGAACGATCGCAAATTGAAGGTGCACGAAATAGCTGACATTGTAAAGGTAGCAGATGGTAGTGTTTTTACCATTTTACATGAACATTTGGGTATGCGAAAGCTCTGTGCAAATTGGATGCCGCGTGAGCTCACAGTCGACCAAAAACAACAACGAATCGATGCTTCGGAGGAGTCTTTGGCACTGTTAAACCGCAATAAAAGGGAATTCTATCGTAGATATGTCACAATGGATGAGACATGGCTTCACAATTACACACCAGAATCCAAAAGACAGTCAGCTGAGTGGACAGCAGTCGACGAACCGAATCCAAAGCGAGCAAAGACGCAACAGTCGGCCGGTAAGGTGATGGCGTCTGTATTTTGGGATACGAACGGAATAATATTCATCGACTATCTCCAAAAAGGAACCACCATCAACAGCGAGTATTACTGTGAACTTTTGGATCGATTGAAGGCTGAAATCGCAAAGAAACGGCCACATTTGCAAAAGAAAAAGTGTCGTTTCACCAAGATAATGCACCGTGTCACAGATCGATGAAAACGATGGCAAAATTGAATGAATTGGGCTTTGAATTGCTTACCCACCCACCATATTCTCCAGATTTAGCCCCCAGCGACTTTTTCCTGTTTTCAGACCTCAAGAGAATGCTTGCTGGAAAGAAATTTAAGTCCAATGATGAAGTAATCGCTGAAACTGAGGCCTATTTTGACGAGAAAGAGAAATCGTACTATAGAAAAGTTGAAAAATCGCTATACTCGTTGTAGCGCCCTCGAAGGCAACTATGTTGAATAAAAAAATCGAGTTTTGTCAAAATGTTGTTTTTTTCTTACTTATCCTACGGACTTATTGAACGACCTGTTAGTATGTAATTGTAACTTGAACATTGCAATTTTTACACTCAATACATTATAGTGCTAAAGCTTTATTTTTTTTAAATAGACGGCCCTGTTTAAAGAAACACCAAAATGCTAAAGATTATACTATAGGCATCAGAAAGGATTTGACGAAATTTTTATGGAAAGAATGAACTAAGTGTAGCTAGCTGTTTACGTAAACATGTCATAATATCGTCGCTTTAATAATGAAAAGTGTATGCTATTTATACGTTATTACTATAAAATGGGTTCGGTTCATTCCCAATAAGAGTATCTATAAAGCGGCGTTTTTTATTTTCCAATTATTTTATAATTGGGGGTAAAAATTAGTATATTGTTAATTAAAGTAAATTCCGCACATCCATCTTTAAACTTAATTATCTCGAAACTACACTTTTGCGCATACGCTATTTCATTAGTAAAGCGACGATATGTATGGTTTACTTACTTTTAAAGTAATTGTAAAACTTGCGGAATTCATAACAGAATTGTTTTGGAAAATATTTTAAATTTTCCATATCATTGGTTCTTACGCGCTAATTATAGAATAATCTCGGTTATGAGTATTTGATCTATGCGAGATAATGCGTCGGCATCGACAATGGCTGCAAATATGCTAAATGTCAGTGGTGAATTGCTGAATGAAATCCAAATGAAAGAATTGATAAGAGTTGGTCTTTTAATGTTAGGCCAAATGAAAATAAATGTTTATGATTGGTCCATAATGTAAATTGCAGACCGCCCTGATGATCCAAGACCATTAGATCCATGTACCTAAATTGTTCGTAAAAAATTATTGACAATATTTATTTTTAGAAGATGAAGTATAATAACAACTCACCAAACATTTCTCGCATGTTGATGTTCCGATATTCGTGTCTTAAACATATTTCCATAATTAATAACAAGCATTCGAATCGCTTTGGTTCTTAATCTGAAAAACAAAATTCTTTTGATCAAAAAAGTATTGTATAATAGTGACCGCAACAAAGCGCAAATATTTCAACGAAAATATTTTTTCGTTTTCTATTCAAATTTTATCAACCTCTTCACTTTTATTTCTCTCACATCTTCCACCATTATCTTTACTACTCGTAAAACTGATCTAAGACAATAATATTATATAATATATAATCTCATCATTAAAGTTATTAAAAACAAAAACTCAAGAATGGAAATTAACATGATCACATTCAATTCAACATTTAAAGTTCAAAAAAAATATTTTCACGATCAAAAGAGAATTTAATTTTGTAAACATATACAATAAAAAAGTAAATAAAAAAATATTTATAGTAAACAATGATAAAAAAAATTCATTCAAAGTTTAATAAAAAATATGTAAACGTTTTTTTTTGAATTGGTCAACTTTCTTCATTCGTTTGTTTCTTTTTAATTGATAAGAAAATTATTTTCTTTGATTCGACACATTTTAACATAAATTTTAACATAATCTTAAATAAAATATTTACATAATTAGAATAAAAAAATTAAATAAATTTGATGTAATTTATTAGAAATAATTTAAATAAGGTCAGTCAGAAATATATGGATTAGAAGATATAATTTTAGATAACAAGATAACTCAAAATGTCGATGGATTCGGAGCGATGACTTTAAATGTTGTATGATTCGTGAGAAAGAACAACAGATAAACTACAAATTTAATTCACAATTTTAAACATAAAAAATTCATTTCTAAATTTTCTTATAAATCGTTTAATTTTAATTTAAAGTTCTAATTATTTTTATTAAACTGTTAACGTTCATAACCGAATCTATTTATTCGTTTTGATCATTTTTAAAATTTCGTGCGTTAAAATCTGTATTATCTATTAATTCGACCAATGTAAACTTTTCGATAACCATTTTTTTTTCTAACCCTTTGAATACTGCATTTTTTAATATTGGCATTTTCCTTCGGGGGCGATCACTACTAGCATTCATTACCAACGAAGTGCTTATGATAATTTTTATCGTTCTTTTTTTTATTATTTATTTAATCTTTTCTAATGTGGTTTTCTTTTCACTTTTCTAAATCAATTTAGGGTCTGAAAAGAACAAAAAACAAAAGTTGATGTAAAATATGTTTGTATTAGTGATATTTAAATGGCGGTTGTCTACTTTTAAATTTGAAAAATTTCGTGTAATAGCATATTCTCCAATTGCGTATTGAAATATTTATAAAAGATTCAATTAATTTGTAGATAAAATAATTTTGTTTCATTCATTCATTTTTGTTTTCAATTTAAATTACTTCATTTTAGAGAAAAGCGTTTTCGTTTTTTGGTATGATGCATCTTTTTTCATCCGCCCAATGAAATATAATATTTTAATTCTAATAAATTTATTTTAGAGTTTTTTTTTAACTTATTAGGAGTTATTTTATTAAATGTTAGTTACATTATTGTATATATATGTGATATAAAACGCGATAAATAATTCTTCAAAATTAAACAATTCATAGTTATAAAAAAATTGTTGTTAACAAAACGTTTGTTTTTTAAATTTTCTGTGTTGAGTAATGTCAAAAAAATTTACGAAAAAATGCACATTTTTTTTTTTTTGATGTAAATCGAAAAAAAAATTGATTTTTTTGCGTGAATAGAACAAAATTTTTGATATACATCAATTTTTTTTATGAATTTGGGTGAAAAGAATTCGACCTAAATATAATATCTAACAGGATAACTGAAAGATCTGTTTACATCAACCAAAAGTAACAATTCGTTTAAATAGTCAGTCATACTTATATTGATAATGGATATTTTTGTCGCAGCCTGAATTCACTTTCAGAAACCTAGCATTAAATGTAGATGTTATGTTTAAGCTCTTCTTGTTGAATAGAAACACATTAATTTGATTAGAATTCGTTTATTTATTAAATAATAACTGCACGCGCTTTGACACTTCATTCAAAGTCCCCGCTAAACAAGGTGAATCGTTTGCGAGCTATTGTATGTATAGCATTGTTCGTTTACGGTTCGTAAACGACTCACCTTGTTTAGCGGGTCGTTCTAATCGTTTATGATTCACAATTTACGAGTGAAGTTAGTAGTGCTGCTGCCAACGTTACATTTTAAATTCAAAAGGGGTTGCGTTCGCAAACACTACATACCTCCCTACTTAAGCTATTTTGTTATTACAAAATTTTAGCAATCAAGAATAATCAATACTAATATTTGGGTAGCGAAATCCGAAATTCGACGTCCATGCCGTGCTGCCTGGGTAATGCTGACAGAATTAGGTTGGTGTATTGGAGACAAGCAGAGTAAAAACTGCTTAGTCAATGACGCTACATCACGGCGAATTGGCGCCTTACAACCAATGCAACTCAAGCGTCTGTTCTCCATGTCAGGGGCGGCTTGGAGCGGGCGTCTGTCTCGCAGGAGGGATCTGGGCGGGCGTCTGTCCCGCAGGAGGGATCGATTTTGATCGATTATGATCAATGTTGATCTACGGGTCTGACTACCCTGCGTACTCCAGTCCCTGCCATTGACATATGAGTTAGCGTGAGATATCACATACCACTGGCAATGGCAGGAGATGTCATTAGCCAAGATGATATCTTAGGGTGCTGGCGGACGAACTTTAATTAGTCAACGGCAGCACTTCCAGTCTTAGCTGGGCAGCGTTCCGTAGCGGTACCGCTCATTAGCTCTTCCGAGGAATCGAACCAACACGTAGTTATGTGTGGGCTTTGTGCCTCGATTGAAGTGGTGGGCGGTGCGTCTGGGGTGCGCTGCATCAGCTGGATTATTGGCATTTAGTTTTGTTTTGTTTTCTGCAAATTTCTCACAATTTGTTTTTCACTTATTATTTTTTCATCTTATCATGAAATATTGGCATATGTCATATTTTGTAGTATGATAGGATTTTTTACTTAGTTATGCATTTTAAAATAAAACACAAAAAAATAAAATAAACATTTTGATATATATATGGCAGTACAACCGAAAAAAAATAAGTCTAAAAAAATAAGTGGTAAAGCAAATTTGCGCAATCCACCCGCCCATAAAGCGGCATGTCCACGGAATTTGCAGGGACAAAACATATATGAATCAATAAAAAATTTTAAAATACATGTTCAAAACATCTGCGGATTGAACGCTAACCATGACCACGTGCAACATCATCTTGAGCACGACAAACCGAACATTCTATTCCTTACAGAAACACAAGTTTCTGAAAATTTTCTCTTTATAGAATCGCTTAATTCCAAATATAGGCTCGAATCAGCTTTCAAACTCCATCAGGGCGTATGCGCATTCATTCATGAGAGTGTTGCGTACACGCGCTCTCCAAATTTTGAACTACACGGTGACGGCTTCAATACAATGGTTTTAAAGATTTGTCTTCCAGAAATGACTTTTTTTACAATAGCTTTATACCGGTCCCCCAACAAACGTAACCCAAACTTTTTTAATATACTGACAAAAATTATGGACGAGATTAGAGCAAAGTCCCCTAATTGTGAAGTTATCGTTACCGGTGACTTCAACGTCCACAACAAATCATGGTTGGAATTCTCCAAATCGACCGACGATGTTGACAATAGTGGAAAACTGGCAGAAATTTTTGCCGCGTCTCAGGGCCTATTCCAAATTGTAAAAAGCCCGACTTTCACTCCCCGTAATGGCGGTGATGATAGTTTTCTACTAGATCTCTATCTTACCACAATGCCAGATATTACGAGTGTCGATGTTGCGAAAGGTAGTATTGGAAATTCTGATCATTATTTAATCTCATCAGTTATCAAAACTGATTTACTTAAAACTACAGCTCCCAAACCCCGTAAAATATTTCACTACTCAAAAATGGATAAGAGTGGTCTTCAAAATTTTTTCCATGGTTTCCCTTTCGACCGTCATTGTTTTTACACTGACAATGTAAATGTTTCTGCTCAAAACTTTACAGAAACCATCCAATTTGCTATAAATAAATTTGTCCCTTTCTCCATAGTAAAACCCAAACAAAAATACTTGTATTCGAAAGCTGCCAAAACGGCACTTAGAAACAAACGTAGATCATTTAATATTTGGATTCATAACAAAACTCCCACTAATCGATCCCAATATCTAAAGGCCAACAAAATATCAAATCAGATTATCTCAAACGAAAAGTCCGAAATTGACAGAGCGAAAGCCTCAAAACTTACGTCTATGTCTGTTTCTGACAAGAGTTTCTACAGTGCCATTAATTCTTTAAATTCTGGTACAAAATTTTCTATTCCCCCTATTATTGATGGTGATTTAATCGTCAATGATCCCGCAAGAAAAGCTAACTTGTTCGCTGAACGCTTTGCTCTGAACTCCACTGTTTTGGAAACTCCTAAAGAAATACCCCAAATCCAGTCTTCAGGAGTTAATATGAATGAACTTCACTTCAAACCCAAAATAGTCGCTAAACTTTTAAAGGGGTTAAACATCAACAAAGCATGAGGAATGGACAATATTCCACCCATTATTTTAAAAACCTTTTCCAAAGAACTTGCACCAACTTTAACTAAAATATTCTACCAATCCTACAAATCTGGTATATTTCCCTCGTGCTGGAAGTTGGCAAATGTCCAGCCCGTCCCCAAAAAGGGACCAAAATCCGATATCTCAAATTATAGGCCAATAGCTTTACTATCGGTCCTATCCAAAGTCTATGAGCATTATATTAATACACATATTTCAAAATTTCTGGAAGAAAATCATTTAATATCCGACAGCCAATACGGTTTTCGAAACAAAAGATCAACTACCGATCTATTAAACTATGTAGTGCATTGTTGGAACAGCATACTTGATAAAGGTGGTGAAACATACGTTATCGCTTTAGACATCTCCAAGGCATTCGATCGAGTCTGGCATGCCAACTTAATCAACAAGCTCGTTGCGTACGGTTTTCATCCCAATGTTGTGAAGCTGATTCAAAATTTTCTATCCGACCGATACATTTCGGTAACCTTAGACGGATATTCTTCTGAGTCTAAACTAATTAACGCTGGTGTACCCCAAGGCTCAGTATTGTCCCCAACC
The DNA here is from genome assembly GCA_963693315.1 of Diogma glabrata. NCBI lineage: Eukaryota > Metazoa > Arthropoda > Insecta > Diptera > Cylindrotomidae > Diogma > Diogma glabrata. The sequence continues at coordinate 230,248,707 of OY856188.1, read as the reverse complement.
CTATTTTTGATTTATATCAACGAATTGTTGAAAATCACCAGCAACCCAATAAATAGTTTTGCAGATGATAGTACTCTGCACAAGTCGTTCGAGCCCCTTCCTTCAAAAGGTAAAATGCACGAACGAATTAATCCTGCCCGGAGAGACGCTGCCATAAACGTGAACAAAGACCTGAATAAAGTCGCCGACTGGGGTGACCAAAACCTTGTCAATTTCAACTCCACCAAAACACAGCTGTTGATTGTTTCCAGATTAAAGACCGAGTTCCCCAAAGATATTTTATTTAGTATGTGTGATGAACCAATAGGTGAATGTAAAAACATTCGTTTATTGGGTGTCACAGTTTCAAATGACCTACTCTGGAACGATCATGTAATGGCGATGGCAAAAAGCGCGTCTAAAAAACTCGGCCTCCTAAATAGATGCAAAAAATTTTTCACTCCATACCAATTGCTCCATGTTTATAAGTCCTATATTCGTCCCTGTATGGAGTACTGCTGTCAAGTTTGGGGTGCTGCCTCTGTTTCCATCTTGGCCCTCTTGGACTCTGTTCAAAAGCGAGCTATACGAATTGTAGGTGATCGAACTTTGACATCACAACTTGATTCCCTACAACATCGTCGCACTGTTGCTGACCTCGTTGTTTTTTACAAATATCGTCATCAGCAGTGCTCAGATGAAATCAGCGGCATCATGCCTCAAACTTATTCTTACCCCCGTTCCACTCGGCAATCGGCTGCCGCAACCAGTGAAACGGTAAAGATCCCGCGCTGTCATACTGGCAGATCGCAGAGAGACTTCTTTGTCCGAACTGCGTACAAATGGAATAGTTTGCCGGAACACTTAGTCTCAGGTGGCTTCAACCCACAGATGTTTAAAAAAAGCGTTAATCTACACCTCAGAACGCCAGTTGTTGTGGGACCCAGGTCTAGACCTAGGTCTTAAAAGGTATTTATGTGTTGTTGTGACACATATTCTAAACCCTATTACACAACACATTTTATTAAAAAAAAAAAAAAAAAAAATCAAGCGGCTCGCTATATAAACGTGTAAAAAGGTTGTTTCTGGTGACCTTAATATGCAGAATGAACCCATTCACGACAATTTGGGTTGGGCCTAAGGTTAACACCCTAACCCCCAAAAAAAACTAATATGTTAAATTTGGTTATCAGAAAGAGAATTACAGACCCGGACAAAAAAACAGAATTTTGCCTGGACGTGAAAAAGGACCAGACTACCGAATCGGAACGTGGAACGTGCGCAGCCTGAGCGCTCCTGATGCTCTTATAAGTCAAAGATCATAGGCTGAGAGGTATAGGATGGATATTATTGCTCTACTAGAAATTAGACAGCCGCTAATCGGAAAACAAGATTTGGATACTCACTCACTATACTGTAGTAGTCATCCTTCTCGAAGAGAATTTGGAACTGGCTTTCTTATTGGTGCACGCATACAAGAAGCCGTGATGAAATTCATCCCGGTCAGTGAGAGGATCTGCTACCTACGTGTACGCGGTACATATAACAATATTTCTCTTATTACCGTGCATGCACCTACTGAAGCTAAGACCGTCGACAAGAAGGATAATTTCTACATAGCACTGGAAGAGGTTATGAAACAAACACCAACACGCGACTTCATTATGGTTCTTTGTGACTTTAATGGACAGGTTGGAAGAGATATCTCTTATGGCAATGTGTTGGGTCCCAACAGCCGGCATTTGAATTCGAATGATAATGGTGAGAGAATGACTGAGTTTGCATTATCAAATAATTTGGGAATTGCCAGTATGTTCTTTCCGCATCGATCGATTCATAAGTAGACTTGGGTCCCATCGAATGGAAACAATCGAAATCAAATTGATCACGTTCTAGTAACAGCACGTTTCTTTTCGAGCGTTCTGGATGTGCGATCCTTTAGAGGTGCATACATTGGAAGTGACCACTTTATTGTATGTGCAACGATAAGGTTCCACTTCCCAAATCCAGGCATTTTAAAATTCAATCAACGGAAACGTTTTAACATCTCATCATTAAAGAATGCTGAAACAGAAGAGAGATATCAAATCCATATTGCCGAAGCATTGGATAAATCAGAAACCATTAATGGAGACGTCGATAAGTCATGGTATTTGCTCAGATGCTGTTTTAAGCGCTGTTGAGGAAATACTTGGACGACCACAGAACCACTCCCAGAAGCCATGAATGGATCAAGCATGCCTTGACGCTATTCAGTACAAAAGAGATTGCTATCTGAAGTGTCTACAAGGACGCAACACCAGGTCCACGAAGGAGAACTATAAACTGGCAAGACAAGCCGTTACATAGCTATGTAGACGAACGAAGAGAGAATGGTGGAAGAGACAGTGTGAGGAGATTGAAAGCTTCAATAAGGAAAACCAATCGCGCAACTTCTTTCAACAGGTTAAAACCTTAAATAAGGGCCTTCAAACCAGATCGACTGCTATTCAAAACGAAAATGGGGAGCTACAAGTAGAGCTTAAAAATATTTTAGATACTTGGGCCGCTTATTTTGAGAATCTTCTCAACTTAAGTGACCAGCAACAAGTCGGGCGACGAGCAAAGCTTATTCGTGCATCAATGATACATGTAGACGAACCAACCAAAGAGGAATTCGAAACGGCGCTGTCAAAATCAAAACGCTATAAAGCACCTGGTATCGACGATATAACATCCGAAATGATGGTACATGGTGGAAAAACTCTATCCTTAAGATTGTTTGAGCTTGTTCAAATGATCTGGATTAGAAGATATAATTTTAGATAACAAGATAACTCAAAATGTCGATGGATTCGGAGCGATGACTTTAAATGTTGTATGATTCGTGAGAAAGAACAACAGATAAACTACAAATTTAATTCACAATTTTAAACATAAAAAATTCATTTCTAAATTTTCTTATAAATCGTTTAATTTTAATTTAAAGTTCTAATTATTTTTATTAAACTGTTAACGTTCATAACCGAATCTATTTATTCGTTTTGATCATTTTTAAAATTTCGTGCGTTAAAATCTGTATTATCTATTAATTCGACCAATGTAAACTTTTCGATAACCATTTTTTTTTCTAACCCTTTGAATACTGCATTTTTTAATATTGGCATTTTCCTTCGGGGGCGATCACTACTAGCATTCATTACCAACGAAGTGCTTATGATAATTTTTATCGTTCTTTTTTTTATTATTTATTTAATCTTTTCTAATGTGGTTTTCTTTTCACTTTTCTAAATCAATTTAGGGTCTGAAAAGAACAAAAAACAAAAGTTGATGTAAAATATGTTTGTATTAGTGATATTTAAATGGCGGTTGTCTACTTTTAAATTTGAAAAATTTCGTGTAATAGCATATTGTCCAATTGCGTATTGAAATATTTATAAAAGATTCAATTAATTTGTAGATAAAATAATTTTGTTTCATTCATTCATTTTTGTTTTCAATTTAAATTACTTCATTTTAGAAAAAAGCGTTTTCGTTTTTTGGTATGATGCATCTTTTTTCATCCGCCCAATGAAATATAATATTTTAATTCTAATAAATTTATTTTAGAGTTTTTTTTTAACTTATTAGGAGTTATTTTATTAAATGTTAGTTACATTATTGTATATATATGTGATATAAAACGCGATAAATAATTCTTCAAAATTAAACAATTCATAGTTATAAAAAAATTGTTGTTAACAAAACGTTTGTTTTTTAAATTTTCTGTGTTGAGTAATGTCAAAAAAATTTACGAAAAAATGCACATTTTTTTTTTTTGATGTAAATCGAAAAAAAAATTGATTTTTTTGCGTGAATAGAACAAAATTTTTGATATACATCAATTTTTTTTATGAATTTGGGTGAAAAGAATTCGACCTAAATATAATATCTAACAGGATAACTGAAAGATCTGTTTACATCAACCAAAAGTAACAATTCGCTCAAACAGTCAGTCATACTTATATTGATAATGGATATTTTTGTCGCAGCCTGAATTCACTTTCAGAAACCTAGCATTAAATGTAGATGTTATGTTTAAGCTCTTCTTGTTGAATAGAAACACATTAATTTGATTAGAATTCGTTTATTTATTAAATAATAACTGCACGCGCTTTGACACTTCATTCAAAGTCCCCGCTAAACAAGGTGAATCGTTTGCGAGCTATTGTATGTATAGCATTGTTCGTTTACGGTTCGTAAACGACTCACCTTGTTTAGCGGGTCGTTCTAATCGTTTATGATTCACAACTTACGAGTGAAGTTAGTAGTGCTGCTGCCAACGTTACATTTTAAATTCAAAAGGGGTTGCGTTCGCAAACACTACATACCTCCCTACTTAAGCTATTTTGTTATTACAAAATTTTAGCAATCAAGAATAATCAATACTAATATTTGGGTAGCGAAATCCGAAATTCGACGTCCATGCCGTGCTGCCTGGGTAATGCTGACAGAATTAGGTTGGTGTATTGGAGACAAGCAGAGTAAAAACTGCTTAGTCAATGACGCTACATCACGGCGAATTGGCGCCTTACAACCAATGCAACTCAAGCGTCTGTTCTACATGTCAGGGGCGGCTTGGAGCGGGCGTCTGTCTTTAATCAAGCGGCTCGCTATATAAACGTGTAAAAAGGTTGTTTCTGGTGACCTTAATATGCAGAATGAACCCATTCACGACAATTTGGGTTGGGCCTAAGGTTAACACCCTAACCCCAAAAAAAACTAATATGTTAAATTTGGTTATCAGAAAGAGAATTACAGACCCGGACAAAAAAACAGAATTTTGCCTGGACGTGAAAAAGGACCAGACTACCGAATCGGAACGTGGAACGTGCGCAGCCTGAGCGCTCCTGATGCTCTTATAAGTCAAAGATCATAGGCTGAGAGGTATAGGATGGATATTATTGCTCTACTAGAAATTAGACAGCCGCTAATCGGAAAACAAGATTTGGATACTCACTCACTATACTGTAGTAGTCATCCTTCTCGAAGAGAATTTGGAACTGGCTTTCTTATTGGTGCACGCATACAAGAAGCCGTGATGAAATGCATCCCGGTCAGTGAGAGGATCTGCTACCTACGTGTACGCGGTACATATAACAATATTTCTCTTATTACCGTGCATGCACCTACTGAAGCTAAGACCGTCGACAAGAAGGATAATTTCTACATAGCACTGGAAGAGGTTATGAAACAAACACCAACACGCGACTTCATTATGGTTCTTTGTGACTTTAATGGACAGGTTGGAAGAGATATCTCTTATGGCAATGTGTTGGGTCCCAACAGCCGGCATTTGAATTCGAATGATAATGGTGAGAGAATGACTGAGTTTGCATTATCAAATAATTTGGGAATTGCCAGTATGTTCTTTCCGCATCGATCGATTCATAAGTAGACTTGGGTCCCATCGAATGGAAACAATCGAAATCAAATTGATCACGTTCTAGTAACAGCACGTTTCTTTTCGAGCGTTCTGGATGTGCGATCCTTTAGAGGTGCATACATTGGAAGTGACCACTTTATTGTATGTGCAACGATAAGGTTCCACTTCCCAAATCCAGGCATTTTAAAATTCAATCAACGGAAACGTTTTAACATCTCATCATTAAAGAATGCTGAAACAGAAGAGAGATATCAAATCCATATTGCCGAAGCATTGGATAAATCAGAAACCATTAATGGAGACGTCGATAAGTCATGGTATTTGCTCAGATGCTGTTTTAAGCGCTGTTGAGGAAATACTTGGACGACCACAGAACCACTCCCAGAAGCCATGAATGGATCAAGTATGCCTTGACGCTATTCAGTACAAAAGAGATTGCTATCTGAAGTGTCTACAAGGACGCAACACCAGGTCCACGAAGGAGAACTATAAACTGGCAAGACAAGCCGTTACATAGCTATGTAGACGAAAGAAGAGAGAATGGTGGAAGAGACAGTGTGAGGAGATTGAAAGCTTCAATAAGGAAAACCAATCGCGCAACTTCTTTCAACAGGTTAAAATCTTAAATAAGGGCCTTCAAACCAGATCGACTGCTATTCAAAACGAAAATGGGGAGCTACAAGTAGAGCTTAAAAATATTTTAGATACTTGGGCCGCTTATTTTGAGAATCTTCTCAACTTAAGTGACCAGCAACAAGTCGGGCGACGAGCAAAGCTTATTCGTGCATCAATGATACATGTAGACGAACCAACCAAAGAGGAATTCGAAACGGCGCTGTCAAAATCAAAACGCTATAAAGCACCTGGTATCGACGATATAACATCCGAAATGATGGTACATGGTGGAAAAACTCTATCCTTAAGATTGTTTGAACTTGTTCAAATGATCTAGAAGACTGAAACCATGCCACAGGACTAGAACACAGCTATGCTGATACCAATCCATAAAAAAGGTAATCGCCTTCAATGTGCAAACTACAGAGGAATCGCTCTCCTTTGCACAGCATATAAAATCTTTTCTTACATTTTGCTATCCAAAATCAATCCTTTTGCTGAACAACTGTTTGGAGAATATCAGTGTGGCTTCCGACGGGGCCGAGATACTACCGATGCACTTTTTTCGATAAGGATGATTTTGGAAAAGTGTCGAGAGTTCAACATACCTGTGCACCAACTTTTCATTGATTTCAGGCAGGCCTACGACTCCCTCGAACGAGAGACTCTATGGTCTGCTCTGGTGTCAATGGGAATTCCTGGTAAACTGGTATCACTATGCAAAATGACAGTACAGAACTCTCAATGCTGTGTACGAGAACGAAATATCAAGGTTTTTTAAAGTCGACTCCGGTTTAAGACAAGGTGATGCTATCTCTCCTATACTTTTTAATTTAGCCTTGGAATATGTGTGCCGTCAAAAGAAACTACCGACTAATAACAATATCTTGTCAATAAACTCAGTACAGATGATTGCTTACGCTGATGATGTTGTCATCCTCAAGTGAAGCTGTTATGAGTGAGACTTTCAAGTCGCTTGAGAGTGGTGCTAGGAAAATTGGTCTGCAAATCAACTACAATAAAACCAAACATATCAATGTTTCAAGAGAGGCTGAGAAGAAAGATTTGATGTGCGGCGATGAACGAATTGAGGGAGTTTAATCTTTTAAATATTTGGGATCAATGTTTGACTCTCAAACAACAGTATACTTACAGATATAAAAGCTCGAATCGCTGCAGGTAATCGAACTTTCTACTCAATTAAACCTCTCCTTGGATCACCGTATGTATCAACTAACACCAAGCTCAAGTTATACAAGACATTGATTAGACCGGTTGTGATGTATGGGTCACAAACGTGGACCCTTACACAAAATGACGAATCGCATTTATCTTTACTTGAGCGTAAGATCCTACGCTACATTTTTGGTCCACTTAAGACAGACGATGGAGAGTATAGAACCCAGTATAACTTTGAGATCAGAGACCTTCTTGAGGGTCCTGATATAATAGGTTATATCCGTTCTAATAGGATTGCTGGTTTGGGCATGTTCTACGAGCCGATTCACAGCCTGGAATGATTAGAAAAATGTACGTTAGCACCCCAGGGTGGCGACCGCGAGGTAGACCACGACTACAATGGGAGACTGACGTAATAAACGACCTTAAAAAAATCGGCTGCCATGGTAATTATGTCGCTGTTGCGAATGACCGTGGTGAATATTCAAAGCTGATTAGCCTGGCAATGCTCCTACATGGAGCATGAATGCGTTAAAAAATAATATTGTACATAGAATGTATTATTTTATTACTTGGCATGTTTTCAAAATCGTCAATATTATCACTTACACAATCAATATAATTATTTTTCCTACTATTTTTACAAACTGCAGAACTATGCCCTTTCATTTTACATGAATTGCAGTAAAGATTAATCTGCATACCTCAACTAAGTGATTATTTTTTCCACACCTGTAACATGAAATACCACTTGATGCTGGTTGCCGATCTCTCCCAAATCGCATTCTATTCAAACTTCTTCGTTGTTTTTGTTGTGATGAATTCGAGGATGAACCAGATTTTTTTATAAAATTGGCCTCTGTCTTGCTATTTTCATTCATCTCAATACGTACGGCTATCTCCGTCGCCTTCGCAAACTTTAAATCTTTTCCTTCTTCACACAATCTTTCAAATGTTTTGTTGTCTACCTCTGCCACTAACTTATTTACTAGATTATATTCCAGATGTTCTTCAAAACTACAGTTAACTGCCAAACTACGCAATCTTGCACAAAATTCATTTATTGTCTCACTTTCTAATTTTACTGCTTTGAAAAATTCTTTTCGCTCCTTAAATACGACTAAAACTGGTGTATCATGTGTGTTTAAAATTTCACATAACTCATCATACGTTTTTTCTTTCGGTAATTTTGGACTACATAAATCACGTAATAATTTATAGACAATTGTATCAAAGAAATTTATGAGCGCATCTCTTTTTCGAATCATTATCTACTAAATGGGTACTAAAATAAAAAATCAACTTTTCTTTGTAAATAATCCATTCTTCCTTAATAAAAAAATTTAGATTTGTATGCAAAGTAGGTTTGACCATTTTGTGGTTTTTGTTAAATTTTTTTTTTTTTGTAAAACAAGAATTGTTTTGAATCCACTTTAAAACTCACTAAAATACCAAACTGTTTTTGACTTTTTGATCCTCGTTCAATCAAATGTTATATTTAAACTCTTCTTGTTTAATAGAAACACATTAATATGATTAGAATTCGTTTATTTATTAAATAATAATTGCACGCGCTTTGACACTTCATTCAAAGTCAGTCGTTCTAATCGTTTATGATTCACAATTGTCGAGTGAAGTTAGTAGTGATGCTGTCATCGTTACATTTTAAATTCAAAAAGGATTGCGTTCGCAAACACTTCAGTAGAAATATTGGTTTTATTTGACACAAGGCTGAAAATTTTGTTTATTCCACGGTGAAATGAATTTCAGACGTTTGAGTTGCAAAAATAATTAATTTAAAACGAAACACAAATATTGAAATAGCTAACAATTTTAATATTTTTATTTTCAGCTCTAGCACTGTGTGATTGGTCTAGTTTACAGCAAAAACGTCGTAATCTAGCAAGAAAGCATTGTTCACCGCGAGACTTTTCCTCACTCTACTCAAAAATGAGTGACGTTGGAACAGCGGAAATGAATGAATTTATGTTTGAACTGAAAAACCAAATAATTGATGGAAAACCATATTACGTGAAACCATTAATAATGCAAACATGTGCAAACATGTTTAGTCAATACATGTGTTCAACTCGTTTTGATTATAATGACAAAGAATTTGAAAAAATCACTCGCAATTTCGATGAAATATTTTGGGAAATCAATCAAGGATACGCTTTGGATTTTCTACCATGGCTTCAACCATTCTATTCAAAACATTTAACGAAATTAGCAAATTGGACAACCGAAATCCGAGATTTTATTTTAAAAAGAATTGTTGACGAACGTGAATTACATATTAGTTTAGATGAACCAGAAAAAGATTTCACTGATGCTTTATTGAAGAGTCTTATTGATGATAGCTCTGTAACACGAGACACTATTATATATATGTTGGAAGATTTTCTAGGTGGACATTCTGCTATCGGAAATTTAGTAATCATGGCACTCGGATATATTGCAAAAAATGAGGACATCAAAAAACTTGTTCAAAACGAGATTGATACAGTTACTAATAATGGCAAAATTAAAATTACATTAAGGGATACCGAAAAAATGCCATACACTGTTGCAACAATATACGAAGTTCTTCGATATGCATCATCACCAATTGTTCCACATGTTGCTACAGAAGATGCATTCATTGCTGGATATGGTGTAACAAAGGGAACTATAGTTTTTATAAATAATTATGCACTAAACACAAGTGAAAAATATTGGGATGAACCACAAAAATTTAATCCAGGACGATTTTTAGAAGAAATACCATTTGATTCCAAAAATCAATCAAGAAAGATATCGGAATCATCTGATTCTGGAATTGAGTCCGAACAATCTTTAAAACATAGAAGAACAGAGAAATTGTTTCGTATTAAAAAAAATATTCCACACTTTTTACCCTTCAGTATTGGAAAACGAACATGCATCGGACAAAACTTAGTTCGTAGTTTTAGTTTTTTAATGTTATCAAATATTCTTCAAACTTACGATGTTTCAAGTAATAATTTTGCTGAAATTATAACACATCCAGCTTGTGTTGCAGTACCCCCAGATACATATCCATTAATATTTACACCGAGAATAACAACCATAGATGTACAATCATAAATTATTGATTGAATCAAAGTAGTTAATTTTTATGATTACATTTTATATATCAAACCAATTTTGTAAATACGATTTAGTAAAGGAATAGTGTTATAGAGGCTTTTTCAAACAATAAAAAAATATTTCATTGAGCTTAAAAATTAAAAACTGTATTTAAGAAAATGGATTATTTATATAGATTTTAATTTTTTTTTACACACAACAATAAATATAAATTTCAAGAGACTGAATATTAAATAAAATAACTAACTTATATATATTAAATAGAATAAAATTATATTGCAAATAGACAAATAAATACAAATATATTACAGTTAAAAAATATTTATATATGTTTTGTTTTTACTAATTAAACTAACAGTGTATCAAATTTTTCTAAATCGAATGAATATAAAGGAAAATCTGCAAATCGACATTTTCATTCTTTGGACAACGCGCAAAACAACTTATGTTAAAGTTCTTACAGTAAGAATAATTGGCTTGAGGCAGCGTAGCAATAGCTTCCGAGTTTTAAAAGTCAGATCCGAATTCTTGACGGGTTTAATAGGAAAATATGTTCAAATAAGACAGTAAAAATGAGGTCATTCAGTAAATGCAAGGTTAGCATATTCTTGCGGAGCCCAAGATCACCGAGGTGAGATTTGTTTTAGCATATAACCATTTAAATATTATACAGAATGGGGAAGTAAAACAGCCTGTAAAAAATTATGCTGCACTAAAACAAGCTGAGATGACCTTAGCAATCACAAAAGGGATCGAATACGGTAGCCGATCCATTATAAAAAAGGGGAAGAACGCTCACATTTAAGGTCAGAACAGCGAAGGCCTTTTAACTTTTTACCGATTAATATAAAAATTAAATTCATTAAAGAAAAAACATATAACATAAATATAAATAACCGTCATTTTATTAATTTTATTTGAAATATAGAATTTTTAGCCTAGATGTCAAAAATAAATTCAATCTCATTTTATCATATCGATAATTTTTAACTCATCGTTTTGTTAAAAATTTCATTACTCGAGAAACAAACCATAATCTTTCTTCCACAAATTTTAACTTTTTAATTTCTATTTTACCTAACTTCATCTTAGATTTTATAAAAGTAAAAAGTGTAAAATAAAAATTACTGACCCACCCATGATAGTGAACACAATTTATTTAAAACAATTAACAATATAAAAATAGCAAACAAAAACTAAATTTAGTTTTTATTATTTGTGTGAAAGCTTAAAGTTATAATATAAACTAAAAGTTTTTAATAAAGTTGGTTTAAAAACATAAAATAGTTATACAAACCATTGTGTAGTTATAATGGGAACCTTAACCGATTTTGGACAATTAGCCTTAAAATGGGATCCAAAGAATTTAGAAATTCGTACAATGTCAGTAGAGAAGACATTGGAACCGCTTGTTTTACAAGTAACTACTTTGGTTAACACAAAAGGTCCAAGTAAAAAAAAGAAAGGTGAGAATTTTTCTGTACATATTTTTTTTGTTCTAACCAAAAAAAATGGACGCACAAATGTCAAAATGACATCGATTAGTCATAACAAAACATAAAAAACTTATATTTATTTATTTATTTATTTTATGTTAAAGGTAAATCAAAGAGAGCAAGTGCTTTAGTTGCCGCTGTTGAAAAAGCAACAGAAAATTTTATCGAACGTGGTGAACAAATTGCATATGAAAATCCGGATATTACTCAAGAAATGCTAACGGCTGTTGATGAAGTAAGAAAAACTGGATCGGCTATGAGTATTGCAGCTAGAGAATTCGCTGATGATCCTTGTAGTTCATTGAAACGTGGAAATATGGTACGTGCGGCCAGAAATTTACTATCGGCTGTGACACGTCTTTTGATCCTAGCTGATATGGTTGATGTTCATTTATTACTTAAAAGTCTTCATGTAGTTGAAGATGATTTGGATAAGCTAAGAAATGCTTCTAGTCAAGATGAACTTTTAAATAACATGAGAGTAAGTGTTTTATAATTATTGTTGTTCTATTGCTATTTATATGTATTTGTAGCAATTTGGACGAAATGCAAACGAATTGATCAAACAAGCTGCAAAGAGACAACAAGAACTCAAAGATCCTCAATTAAGAGATGACTTAGCTGCGGCAAGAGCAGTACTCAAAAAGCATTCAACTATGCTTTTAACCGCTTCAAAGGTAAAATACAATCATTTCTGATAATTCACAACACTAATCAACATTTTTCTTAAAAGGTTTATGTTCGTCATCCGGAATTGGATTTGGCTAAAGTCAATAGAGATTGTGTTTTGAAACAAGTATGTGAAGCTGTAAACACAATTAGTGATGTTGCACAAGGTAGAGCTTCCGCACCAACTGATATGTACAGTGGGGCCGGTGAACTAGCAGCAGCACTTGATGATTTTGATGTAAATATAGTTTTCTCTTTTAAGTGAATTTTTTGTTATTCAAATTATTTTATTTTAGGAGGGAGTTATAATGGATCCGTTAGCATACAATGAAGTTCGTTCTCGTCCATCATTGGAAGAACGCCTCGAAAGTATTATTAGTGCTGCAGCATTAATGGCAGATGCGGATTGTACGAGAGATGAACGACGTGAACGTATTGTTGCCGAATGTAATGCAGTTAGACAAGCATTACAAGATCTTCTCTCAGAATACATGGCTAATGTAAGTTTAATCATTTTTATTAGTTTTTAATGATACAACATTTTTCTTTTAATTTATAACGATAACAAAATATATAGTGTCGTCCATTGAGGGTATCTGCAAGGGTGGGTAATGATAAAAATTTTTAATGTTTTCAAAATGAGTGAATAGCTTTTATATTAATATTTAATATCAACAAATGTTTTTGTATGCCATTAAAAAACAACAAAAAAGGTGAAAAATTTAAGGACAAATAATTAATGTGAAATTGAGCTTAGAAAATTTATGCTTCCGATTATAGGCTGAAGTTGGTTGATCTGTTGAGAAAGTTAAACTTCTTGAGACCGTTATGACTGACTGCAAAAATGATAGTTATTTCATTTAAAAATTATATATAGTTTCTGGTTTCCATCATCTTGCCGACGAGGTAACTGGTGGTTTAACGTAAAAAATCTTGTATGTTATATCGTCCTAAATCTGCTACAAATCGTTCCAAACTGAAGTGTTAAACTTGATTCCTCATGGCGAGCTCGATAACTTCACAACAAATATCACGACAGCAGCCGGCTGATTAGTATATTTGCTGTCAGAATTTCACTTTCCATTGAGGACGATTTTAGATCGTATCGTTTGTTTTACAAGGACATGCAATGCAGTGTCAATAACATCACATGATATCATCTATAATGGCAACACGTTTTCTGCTTTCATTAAATTTGCCATGTCCAGTTATGAACTGAACTTTGTGAGCGCCTATTGCATGAGGCTTCTCTACTGTGTCCAGTTCGCCTTTTGTTATCGCTTTTCTGTTGTTTTCGATGATTATCCAGTAATCTGTGAAGATTACCGGGGCTACAGGATTTTGTTAAGTCAGCGATTGTTGTCAAACATAGGTTATCAATAGCATAAAATTCCTTGTGATCTGGTGCGCACTCCACAGAACGCTTCAATTGGAAATTAGATGCCTTATGTTCTGTTTTTGAGCAGTGACCTCATTTCGTCTTAGATTGCTTGCATTTAATGTCATACAGCTTAAGCATTGACTCCTGTTACAGAGAATGATCTTGATGTATGTAAATTCTATTTTTCTTACTATTCGATCTTACTCCCTGCAAGAGATAAGTCTTTAGTCTAACATCTGTACCATACCATCATTAGGTTCAGTACTCTTTTTTTGCGTCTAGATATTTATTAGTCTTAGTAATTCTAGTTTTAGCCTTATTTTTGAAAACTTTTCTGATACAATTTATGGACTTGCAACTTTTTCAGGATGATACGTAACATATGTTCTTTAGTATAGAGCTTCGATGGTTTGTCAATTTTGCATTCTTTCAATTTGTGTGCAAAAGTGTGCCTAATTTTTTTCAATGCTCTTTCCAATGCGCTTTTTCATTTTGAGTGGCAGTTGGTTGTTGATCTTTGAATCAATATCATTATTGGAATAATATCTCATATCAGTCTTGTTATGATTTCGTGTCAAATTGCGTTGGCAAGTGGCAATGTAAATTTACCAGCCAAATATTTGAAGATCATTTGAACGACGCTAATAAGGAGAACGAGTTGACGGACAACAAAGTATGTTCAAAGAAATTATGTTATTCAGATTGCACGGCGTGCATCCGAATTTAGATAATGCAACTTTCTTCGAAGGTTGTTAAAATGTACCCGTTCCGACGTCTTTCCAGGAATTGAGAATTGCAAACGGCGTAACACATGCCGCTTTTTGCATTGCATGTCAAGCTCTATTTGTCATTTTGGAAAACGACCGATATCAGATTCGTGCCTTGTTTCATTTCAACAGAATTATGGGAGAAATATAAATCGCAAACGGCTAAAGATATTTTCTTTCAATGCACAAGAAATGAGAATGTCTATTGAAACTTTCACGTGCAATATTTCTAGAGCATCTGAAATGGGATAAGTATTGCAGAAATAGAAACTTATTGTTTGGTTTATAATATAATCCAAAATGGCACTATTCTGTATGAATGGGAAAAAATCGTTCGAGGCTTTTGATCGATCATACCTATTTGCTGAGAATTTTCCAGATGGCATCTGGCCATTTGAAAACGCTTTAATATAGTTTGCAGAATTTTTAAGGTAAACATTATCTGTAATTAATTCATCGATCGAAACAAACGGAATAACTAAATGCTTAGAGACCTTAAAATTAACCATAAATATGCGTGTCCGGCTGCAAAAGGATCGACTAGCTGGGAAATTTTCACATGCCTTTAGATTCTAACGTGCCGCAGAACTACACTGCCTGATATCTGCCGCAATTTGTTGACGCCAAAAGAAGAATTGGTTGGATAATTATTTCCAAATATTCTACTAACCAACCGGTTAAAAAAAGAACGTCTACTATCTTAACAATATTATTCAGTCTAACATTCAAAGCAAAACAGTAATCCATCAACCCTTTTGTGAAAGTAGATAAAGCGGTTAGCTTTCCAACAAATTTGTTTAAATTTACTTCATCTGCTACGGATGCTAACACACGTACAACGATTGATAATCGGCGTGCTATCAACCGAAAAAGCCAAAACTTTGCAACGGCACGGGAATTCCAGTTAAAAATATTAATGAGCAACGTCGTAGAGCCAAACGGTCTTGACCAGGACTTTTTAAAGGTCAAAATTTCTTCATTCTTTATTCAATTCAATTGGCATTTGCAATCACTATCAACAATGCTCAGGGCAGAATTCAGAATTGTGCGGCTCAGATTTAGACATGGGCGGCTTCTTACATGAACAATTATGTATGAAGGGCGAGCTCCCAAACGATATTTTAATTAGTATGTATTTTGCGGAATCAATAGTCTTTGGTGGCTTTCATCTACCGGTTAAAAGATCGTCTAAAGATATCTATGTGTTGTTGTGTTAAATATTTTAATTCCTGTTACACAGAAAAAAAGCTTTATTTTTATCAAATACAGATTGTTCGAATTTTATTCCAATTTTTAGCAAGCCTAAGTGAAAGTGCGTAATATTACCAATTTTACATGTTACTTTTACCACGGGTACTGGTAACCATATGGAGGCATATCACTTCGGCAAATATAGGTGAATTAATTTGTTAAATATTTCAAATTTTGATTGATCGATTTGTTCATATACATCAATTGCTCGTAGATCATCAGTTAAGACAGAGTGATATGTTGAATGGTAAGCGTAACATAAAATCCTAAAAGTTATTGTATGCTAGCAGGTGGTATATATTGGTATTGTATCATGTAGCGGGGCAGGTTACTGCCTGTTTTACATTTACCAACATGATAACGATTTAACCTGATGATATGACAACAGTTAAAGAACTGTCTCATGTTACGGTGATTCAACCATGTATGGGTTTAATATTTAGTTATAAGTTTTGTTTCTCGCATGGTGGCCACTTGATTTTTTAAAGAAATTGCTTCAATTTATCCCCTGACTGCAAATTTGGAAATCATCGGGCTTTCAAAGTCGGCTTTGGCTGTGGTCTGTGTTTGGGTAGTACTTTTGTAATAATAATAATAAATATCGACCTATCATACTTTGTTTAGATCTTGATTTAATTCTGTGACAGCAAGCTACTTAAACAAGACTAAAGAATGAGGAGCAGTCTAGGTTGCCTGTTTAGCAAAAATTCTCGACAAGGTATAAAACTTCGGATTGTGTCCTATATTCACATTGATATTCTTGTGATAAGTTATTTATTTTACACTTAAAGTTCTGATATTCGATTTTGATAAAACTTTGTGTATTTGTTTCTAGTGAGGCTTATGGTAATTTAGATTCTCAATCCCTGGTTTGTCAGATTAAACTTTTTTGTCGGGACACACAATTTTATGAATAAAATGTTGTGCATTTAAAATAAATGATTTTGCTTAATTTCGATATACATTTTGTCTTCTTAGGCCATCGTCTGGCTTTTTGGTTTGTCACTTCTTTTTAATTTTGTTTTTTCATTTTTATGTACGTCTGTATCCAGATAGAAACATTTTTGAAGAAAGTTAACACATCTAACACAACAAGAAACTGATTATTTTAGAGCGAATTTGAATAAGGTGGCTGAGTAACCTCAGAATCTTTGTTTGCTTTAAATTTCAGCTACTTCAATTTCTGATTCGATTTTGATGAAATTTATTAGAAAAGTTCTTCATAAGATTTCCTATAGTTTACATTGGCAATTTAACCTTGATTTGAATGCTCGTCGTTTGAATGAAATTAGACCAACCAAAAACACCCATGTGTAAGAATTCCTTTAGTTACACCAAAATGACGAAAATGAAAGCATTCGTTTATTATGTGTCACTCTGGAACGATAATATAATGGCGATGGAAAAGAGCGCGTCAAGAAAACTGGGCTGCCTCGAATTTGTTTAAATAAGATTTGCGAAGTTTTTTGGTTTCATTTTACTGATAACATCGTCAACGAATCGAAATATACGACAGACTTGCTGTTGGCATCGCATAAAAGGTATCAATTCGATATCAAAAAAATCTGTGTGATGTTTGGCAATATCCTATATCCATGGAAATCAAATCTGCATTACTCCACACTCGAAAAAACATCCTGAAATCTCTTGCTCAAGTTTGGTCTCAAATGTTATTGAAAAAATAAATTCTTGTTCATTCAAAATGTCTAAAGTACATTATAAAGTGTAACTACTAAGTTTCTTTTATTTGTCGTTGTAAAAGTTACTTAGCTGCATTTATTCAAAAACTGTTTTGAGCAATTCCACGTCACCGTCACATCGATGTTCCCGACCCCCTCTGATTTCGATAAAATTTCATATACAGATAGTCAATGACAAAATAAAAATACTATTTCTTTTAAAAAATTAAATTTCGCTCTAGAGATGACACAGGGTGGCGGCAAAGTTTTAGGGGTTTGCGAAACATGAGTATCTTTGAATATCGATTGCTAACGATTGACTAAACCGATTTAAGTCATTTACAGCTCATTGGAAAGGTAATTGATAGGACTTATAAAAAAAATTACTTAAAATTTTTTAATAATTTTTTAAAAGTGTGTTAAACTTAAAAAAAATTTCAAAGATGGCGCTGTTGGGGTACCCTCACTTTTACCACTTTTTTTTCCAGAAAAACATGTTTAATTAGTTCCTAATCTAAAACGAAAGCTTCCCAGGTACATAATTTCTCGTTTTAAAAATAAAATTTTTACAAAATTTTCATTTCCGTTTTTTTTTCAATTTTTTTTTTTAACCAATGGAATCATCTATTTAACTCAACCCACCGGAATTCTTGTTTTATAATAATTTAATAACCATTTAACTATTTTAAGCATACAAATTAAGTATTTGAGGTTGTGAATGCTTTTTACAATTTATCTTTTCATCCATTTATACCTGTCCGAAATTAATTTTAAAGGCATGGACAAATTAAGTACCGTACTTTGTTATCTGTTAATGATAATACATGTCATAAAAGTAATGAAAATAATAGTGTTTAGAGATATTTTATATTTTGAGCGTATAGCATCATTACTAAATTCATTTGTCAATCTTGTTAAAAAAATATTTGTGTTGTGTTAGCAAAGAAGCTTCAAAGTGTTTTAATAGTTAAAATAATTTTTTTTAAAACATGAGTAAATATCATTGTTTAAAACCATTTGGTATCGGCAACAAATTTTGCGCCCTAATTTTACGCATTCATCAGGCCGAAGACTTGCAAATTTTGAAAATCCTACTTTTAATTCTGGAAACTTGCTCTTAAAATCAACGTGTGCTTCATTTAACGTGCATAGCAGTAACCGTTTTTGGAGAATATTCGTTCACTACCACGTTTTACAGATATCGTATCACGTTTACCTGGCATTAATCTGCTAATGGAATCATTCGTATAAAAATGTTTCACTTCATTAATAGTTTCTAATGGTAGTTTTTTATCGGCATTTGGAAATGATGACAGCGCTGTGGATTGGTTTATTTGATCCTTCTTGCTTTTTGCAATTAAGTGACGTGTTGCTTCTGTTCCAAATAAGTTTTGTATTTCTTGCACTTTCATATCCATGAAGTAGAGTAGAGTTAATATTTTTCGTTTCTCCATATAATCGCCATTTTTAAAGGACAATTTTAGGTTCTCCATAATATCTCGATAATATTTTAATTGCACTTTTATTTCATCGGAAGAATCAAGATTTTCCCCAATTAAAACATTTTGTATGTTTCTACGCAGTTGCTCTGATTTATCCTTTCCATACTCAAAACTGCGAAATAATCTTGGTAATGAAATAATACCTCGTATAACGCTTGGTCCGCTGATAGGCTGTGGCTGTTCCTCCAATATTTCATCACTCGCAATTTATTCTGTATCACCTGTATTTTCAGTTTCAATACCTTCAGTGGAACTGATCATTAAGAGACGAATTCTACAAGACGAACAAATTCGCTTTTGCGTACGTAAATTAATCACAAAGTTTATCGAACGTAATTTATTCTGAACTTCAGGTGTAACATTTTTTAAAGTTTTTGAACACTTGCCGATACCAAATGTTTTAAACAATGATATTTACTCATGTTTTAAAAAAAATTATTTTAACTATTAAAACACTTTGAAGCTTCTTTGCTAACACAACACAAATATTTTTTTAACAAGATTGACAAATGAATTTAGTAATGATGCTATACGCTCAAAATATCTCTAAAGACTATTTTTTTCATTACTGCGCTCTCATTTTATGACAGGTATTATCATTAACAGATAACGAAGTACGGTACTTAATTTGTCCATGCCTTTAAAATTAATTTCGGACAGGTATAAATGGATGAAAAGATAAATTATGTAAAAAGCATTTACAACCTCAAATACTTAATTTGTATCCTTAAAATAGTTAAATGGTCATTAAATTATTATAAAACAAGAATTCCGGTGGGTTGAGTTAAATAGATGATTCCATTGGTTAAAAAAAAAAATTGAAAAAAAAAACGGAAATGAAAATTTTGTAAAAATTTTATTTTTAAAACGAGAAATGATGTACCTGGGAAACTTTCGTTTTAGATTACGAACTAATTAAACATTTTTTTCTGGAAAAAAAAAAAAGTGGTAAAAGTGAGGGTACCCTAACAGCGCCATCTTTGAAATTTTTTTTAAGTTTAACACACTTTTAAAAAATTATTAAAAAATTTTAAGTAATTTTTTTTATAAGTCCCATCAATTACCTTTCCAATGAGCTATAAATGACTTAAATCGGTTTAGTCAATTGTTAGCAATCGATATTCAAAGATACTCATGTTTGTTTCGCAAACCCCTAAAACTTTACCGCCACCCTGTGTCAAGCGAAATTTAATTTTTTGAAAGAAATAGTATTTTTATTTTGTCATTGGCTATCTGTATATGAAATTTTATCGAAATCAGAGGGGGTAAGGTCACATGCTAGAACAACTGCTGTTGCGATGACTTGGAATTGCTCTTTCTCGACTAAAATTATTTTCAATAACGTTTTCTGTTTCAACTAATTTTTTTTAAGTAATTACATATTTGTCCTAAATTTTACACCATTCGTACAACAAAATCTGTATATACATCCTGTCATAGTAAAACAATAGCAAATTAATTTTTAAATTATTTTCTGTTCTTATTCTAAATTTTTCATTCATTACCTAATTTCTCATTTAGAACATTACAAATTGAAAAACGTATTTTATAAAAACAACATAGACACTCGATAACACAATTATTCATTATTTTTGAAATTGTTTTAGATTGAATATATATAAATATAATGTATATATCTGTGGATTTGTAGTAATTAAATATGTATCCCTTCATTACTTACCCCAATTTATTGCTAAACCTAAAACTGCTGCATAACTTTTTTTTGTGATTATAACTGTTTGTTTTTTTTGTATGAAACAACTAATTGTTGAAACTAATAGGTATAGTATAGACAAACAAATTTAATTTTTAAATTTATTTGTATATAGATGGGACAAAAAGATCAAACACCTGGATTGGAACGAGCTATTGATAATATGTGCCGCAAAACTCGTGATCTTCGTCGTCAATTACGTAAAGCAGTTGTTGATCATATTTCTGATTCATTTTTGGATACAACAATTCCGTTGTTGGATTTAATCGATGCAGCTCAAACTGGCAATGAAAAGAAAGTAATTGAAAAAGCTGAAATATTTACCAAACATGCAGAGAAATTAGTTGAAGTTGCTAATTTAGTTTGTAGTATGTCGAATAATGAAGACGGAGTTAAAATGGTTCGATATGCTGCAGCACAGATTGAAACAATGTGTCCACAAGTAATCAATGCAGCTCTTATACTTGCTGCTAGACCAAATTCAAAAGTGGCTTTAGAAAATATGGAAGCATATCGTCAGGCTTGGGAGAATCAAGTTCGCATTTTAACAGAAGCTGTTGATGATATAACAACAATTGATGATTTCTTAGCTGTATCGGAGAATCATATACTTGAAGATGTTAATAAATGTGTTTTGGCGTTACAAGAAGGAGATGCACAAGATTTGCGTAATACAGCTGGAGCGATACAAGGACGATCTGCACGTGTCTGCAATGTTGTTGAAGCTGAAATGGACAACTATGAACCATGCATTTATACCAAACGTGTGCTAGAAGCAGTTAAAGTATTACGTGATCAAGTTATGTCGAAGTTCGCACAACGAGTTGATGTTGCTGTTGGAGCTCTTGCCTCTAATTCGCCAAAGGAAGTTGATGAAAATGATTTCATTGATGCATCACGATTAGTCTATGACGGCGTTAGGGAAATACGTCGTGCTGTTCTGATGAATAGGGTAACATTTAAATTTAATAATAATTTTATTATACAAATAATAATATCACTATATAATCTTTAACTATTTCTGCTTCATTGATTTATTGTATTTGTTTAAAAAAAAAAACAATTTGCTCAATTTCTTAAAAGGATGATGATGAATTGGATCCTGAAGATATTGAATTAGATGAACATTATACAATTGAAACAAGAAGCAAATGTAAGATTTTATTTTTATTATAAATGTTCTAGCTTTTTGTGTTTTATGTGTTCACAGAGCTCAGAAGACTTGGACACTGACACTGAATTTGAACCAGTTGAAGACATGACATTGGAAACACGCAGTAGATGTAATGCTTATTTATATGTTTGTTTTGTCTTAATTTTATTAACTTTTGCATGATAACGATTAATTTGTTTTTGTTTGTTTTATTTTTGATTTTTTTTTTTGGTTATTGGTTTAATTTTTATTGCTCAGATTTTTGTTAATAACAGTAATGTTTTTTTCTTGTACTAAATTGCAATTAATCAATTTTTTTTTAATGTAGCGAGTGCACATACTGGAGATCCAACTGTTGATGAATATCCGGATATCAGTGGAATAACAACTGCAAGGGTAAGAAATATGTTTTGTTTATATTTTTTTGAATTGTGTCACAGCACAGCTTTGATTACATTTGCATTGTAAAACTGAAACATGATTGTTGGTAAGTTGTAAGGCACTAGCAAATCTATTTTAAGTTTTCTTTTAATCTGTCATATCGTAAGATATCTCTTGAAGAATTTACACCATTTTTGTAAAGTTAAGTTAATATTGATCATTGGCTGTTTTCTAAACGACGACTTATTTGAAACTTATTTATGTAGACTTACTTATTCACCGCCATTTTAAATAAGTATTTAAAAGCTATTCTAAACGATTTAGCATACTTATTTTGACAGCAACAAAAAGCAAATTGGAAAATAAATTTAATTAAAACGATTTATTTGATTTGATCAATTAAAAGAGTTTTCAAAACTATTTTTTTCATTTTAAATTATTACATCAATTTTATTACGAATCGAAAAAGAAGTTTTATTCCTGAAAATCATTTAGTAAACAAACATAAAAATATTTGACACTGTCAAATCGAATTAGATTTTTCTATGGAAAAAAAATTTCAAATAAGTCACCTCTTTAGGTTACTTATTTAAATAAGTAAGTCTCCACAAATAAGTTTCAAATAAGTTTTGGTTTAGAATACAGCCATTGTTATTTAATTGACGGATTTGAAAGTGTGGATTTAGACAAAAATAAATTTCTGGGTCTTCAGAGGTGCTTTGTCATCTGTCGGCATGAACTCTTGATTTGAAATTAATTTTGTAAAAAACATATCATACAAAAGTTAGACTTTGCATTTTAAGTTCCATCAGATTGTAGTAACACTGTAATTTGAAATTGGGTTTTTTTACCAAATATAGGAAGCCATGCGAAAAATGAATGAAGAAGATAAACAAAAGATAGCACAACAAGTAGAATTATTCCGACGTGAAAAATTAACATTTGACTCTGAGGTTGCAAAATGGGACGACACAGGAAATGATATTATATTCTTAGCAAAACATATGTGTATGATTATGATGGAAATGACAGATTTTACACGTGGTCGAGGACCACTAAAGACAACAATGGATGTTATTAACGCTGCAAAGAAAATCTCCGAAGCTGGTCAAAAATTGGATAAATTAACAAAAGAAATAGCAGAACAATGTCCTGAAAGTAGTACCAAAAAAGATTTATTAGCATATTTACAACGTATTTCATTGTATTGTCATCAAATTCAAATAACTTCAAAAGTTAAAGCAGATGTTCAAAATATTAGTGGTGAACTAATTGTATCTGGGGTAATTAACTGGAATATCTTATCCAAAAAATTGGTTTCTAATTAAAAAAAATTTTTTTTATTAAATTTAAGTTGGACAGTGCAACATCATTAATCCAAGCAGCTAAAAATCTAATGAATGCTGTTGTATTGACTGTTAAATATTCATACGTTGCATCAACCAAATACACTCGACAAGGAACAGTCGCTGTAAGTATTTTTTTTTATTTTAAAATTTAAATATATTATATCATATCTCCTTATTATCTATATAAAACAAATCAAATTGGTTAAATTTTAAACAATTTGTTAAAATTTAATTTATGCAAATCCATCTTTTTTGGACTTGTAAATTAAGAATGCTGTAAGTATATTAGGAGTTTATTTCAATTGAACTAAAAATTAAATGTTTTTGTATGCTTAAAATTAATTGATTAGAGTTAAAATGTTCTTGGTGTTATTTTTTTGTTAAATTTATAAATTTATGGAAATTGAGACAAAAGTTTTATACTCATTGTTTTATTTTTTGTCAATGATCATTTACATATACATTTTATAGAAATAATACACGGTATATTAAGCTAAGTAATATTTTTAAAATCAGATTTTGAAAATATCACATGAAATGAATGATCAAGTTTTTTGATAATAATATAGTTCAACTAAGATGTTGAATTGAGGTAAATCGATGCAAATTCAACGTTTTACGAACTGTAAAAAATAAATTAAATTTACCATAAAATGGATAATATTCGAAAATTTGTTACGAATTATAATTATAACTAATTACTGTTATCTAGCGATTATTACTTTCATACAATTTTCAAAGTCTTCATTTTGACAAAGTGCAATGAATTAATCAATCGGCTAGGTGTGTTTTCGGGGATTATTTATCTGACCCGAAACAAACAACTTTAGTTCTCACACTTAGCTAGACGGAAACAATTAATTCGGTGATAAATTTTATGGCAAAACAGGAAAAAATCAAATATTGTGTCACCTTGCGAAGTTAGAAATCGCTACTGGAAATTATACTGATAAATATGTAGTGTTTTGAAAAGCAATTGCAAGACAGCAATACTTTTTTATTGTGTTAGAAAATTTACTAGCTAGTTAGTTCTACTGTCGATCACACCAATATGAATTTTTAACTGTATGCTTCTCCGAAAATTCTCAAAAAAGAACAAGGTTGACACGTTTTCAGTTCAGTTTAATTAAAGACACGATTCCTTATTATTATTTCGTTATGAATCATCTGTTTCGGTTGGCTTTAGCATTTAACCCAATAGATCGCCCAATTTTCCTATTGGAGCCTGTACAGATTTATATCCGACTGCAAATGTTATCTAGCAATTATCTTAATATCCGCATTCTCAAATGGATAGATATTATTTTGTAACTACGGTTTCTTTGTTATACTACAACAGATAAAAATATTAAATTCAAATTGATTATCAAAAATTATTAATTTGCAGATAAATCTTAAAACAATACAATGCAAAGAAGACGACGATTCAATGATCATTTAATCTTAAATAATCAATAATTTAATTAGTAAAATATAAATTAATATATATTAAAATTCGTGCCGTAAATGTAAGCATTTTAAAAACAGTTAATCCTTCTTTGTTGAGTTTAACACCTATCAACTCGCATTAAAAGCAATTCAACAAATATATATAATTACTACACTTTGATTGAGTTAAAATCGAATATTTTTTTTGGTTGCATGATTTTTCTTTATAAATTCGAAAGTTTTGAAATTTATCGAAATTTTGATTATATAGCAAATTCACCTATTTATTGAATTTTATTATACACTTACCCTTTACACCATTACACATTTTTACTGTATTAATCCGACTCGTAATCTACATCCATCGAATTGTGACAAATTTAAACAAATTCCTAGATCATGCTATTTAGGTGGCAAATGTTTAAATCGAGAAAAATGTTGCATGTCTACTGCTTAAAATTTCAGATGAACTCTAGTTTTTGATGGAGTTTAAATTTAAAACCAGAACAAAATCGACAGTTTCACTAGACAAAGCTCCTGCCAATAGGAATTATGATGCGGTATAATGATCCGATTGAATCGTCACATATTATTGGAATTGAAGTCATGCACATCAAAAGACGTCCTCCATATTTTATTTATTTGTTCAGTGATGCTTTGGTGTAATGTTTTTAACTTTTGTAGAGAATTCACAAAGGAAAGATTTTCTGTATTCTATTTTTTGTATTTTGCACAAGTCAAACCGATGAATTATGTGGATGTTTTGCTTTTAAAGAAATGAAGCGATTACTTAATATTCGAGCCATTATGTAATATCGCATGTCTTGAGCGGACTTAAATTATTTATATATATATGTGTTGTTGTGACACATTTTGTAATTCCGATTACACAACATTTTTTATTAATTAAAAATATGTATTGTATTGAAAAAAAATTTCTCTACTTGAATTGTTTAGTAGATACGAGCAAATATTCCCGCATGGAGGGATCAGTTTTTATTGTTTTGAGATTTTTTTTTATTTTTGATCTACGGGTGTGACAACCCCGCGTACTCCAGTCCCTGCTATTGGCATATGAGTTAACGTGAGATATCACATACCACTGGCAATAGCAGTGAGATATCACTAGCCAAGGTGACATCTTAGGGGTGGTGGCGGATGAACTGTATTCAGTCAACGGTAGCACTCTCAATCTTAGCTGTGAAATAATCCTTGATGATGAGACGCTATTGCTTCCTTGAGGAAACGAGCCTTCATATAACTATGTGTGGACTTTAATCTTCAAGAAAGACGGTGCGTCACGGGATCAAGGAATATGCAACCAGCTGGATTATTGGCAACTACATTTTTGTTTTGTTTCGTCAAATTTTTATAAAAATTTGCTATTTACTTTTTAATTTACTTTTATTTTCTCTATTCTATCATAAAATATTGGCCTATGTCATATTTTGTCAGTGATAGGATTTTTTGTTTAGTTATTCATTCTTTAAGAAGAAATATAAAAACAACAAAAAAAGAAAGATTTACGTCCATCAACACCTTTGAACGTATGTTGTTGTGGGACCTTGGTCTTAAAAGGTATTTATGTGTTATTGTGACACATATTGTAATTCCTACTACACAACACATTTTATTAAAAAAAAAAAAAAAAAAAAACCAATAATTAATTGTAAACAAAATTCCTTGTTCGCAATTGAGTTTTTATTATTGATAAATTAACTAATTTGACTATATTTAATTTATGTGCTCAATCCGATTTCGATTATAACATCATCCTGAGGAGCTTACAAAAAACTGATTTAAAAGTTTTAAAGGGAAAATTAAATTCATCAATAAAATATATGAGAAGATTAGGTTGGTGGTAAAAAAAATTATTATAAGAATAAAATAAAATAAACTTAACTATGAGATAGGGGTATAATAAACATAAAACTAAAATCAATGACATTTTGGAGGAGGTGTAAATATTTTTGAATATTTTTTTTTTTATCTCTGAAGTTACAAAAGCTGATGTCAAAGGAGTAATTGATCCAAGTAATTACAATTTAAGCGGGATTGTGGATAAAAACGATGGAAGAGTAGTTATTCTGTGTGATGATAGTGATACTGTTGAGAGTATAGAGAAAGTAGCTAAGGATAAGCTGAATATTAACTACGATGTTGTAGTTCCTGGGGTTAGAAAACCTAAAATTCTTATCGTTGGAATGTCGGAAAAATATGAGAGTGAAGAAATGGTTCAAATGATTATCAAACAAAACAATTTAAATGATGATGTTAAATTTATTCGATCCTATGAAAATCTAAAAAATAAAGGGAAATTCAATGCAGTAATCGAGCTCAATACTAATGATTTTCAGATGATATTGGAAGTGGGAAGGTTAAAAATAGGCTGGGATAGTTGCAGGGCGTATGAAAGTGTTGATGTACGCCGATGTTTTAAGTGCTTAGGGTTTGGACATAGAAGCGATAAATGTTCTATGATGTCAAGAGTATGTTTCAAATGTGGAGGTAATCATCTTTTTAAAGATTGTGTTGTGCTAGAATACAGTTGTGTGAATTGCAAAAGAGCAAATGATGCGTTAAATCTTCAACTTGATGTATCGCATAGTGTTTCAGATAGAATGTGTCCATCTCTGTTAAGAAGAATTGAAACTAATAAGAGCAAAATTTATAATCGTTATGAGTAATTTAAACCGTAATAATAATAATAATTTGAACTGTACTACTCAACCCTTAAACGAAATTTGTATTCCTAATATTGTTTTGAAGTCGACACTTAATGCCAGAAAAACTTTGAATATATGTCATCTTAACTCTCAAAGCATCTTACCTAAAATAGCTGAAATTAGATCTATTTTTGCTAATGTAAATTCACATGTCATCTGTGTATCTGAGACCTGGCTTAAATCGTATATACTGGATAGTGCCATAAAACTTGACGGATATAATATTTTTAGGAATGATAGATCTGGTAAGCGTGGAGGGGGCGTTTGTGTTTTTGTTAAATCTTCTATTCCAGTTAGTGTTTTGTTTGAATCGTCTGATTCTAAATTTAATGTTCTTTGTTTAGAGTTGTTTGTATCACGGGAAAGAGTATTTCTTGGTGTGGTGTATAATCCACCTGGTAGTACCTTTCTACATGAACTGGAAAAGCTGTTGGATGACTTTTCAATGAGATATTCAAATTTTTTATTAGTTGGTGATTTTAATTATAATCTGCTATCTACTACTAGTGAGAGTTTGGAGTTTAAAGATATTCTTGAGAGATTTTCAATTAATCTTTGCAATAGTGAACCGACTCATTTCTGCTCAACATCTTCCTCATTAATTGACATTGTTCTGTCGAACTCGGATAAAGTTTCATTTTTGAATCAAATATCGATCCCGGGCATCTCTCGGCATGATTTGTTATTTTTTTCGTACAATATTATACCAGGGATTGTTAAAAAAACTATAACGTATAGAGATTTTACAAACATTGATAAGGATAAATTGATATCTTATTGTTGTAGCTTACCATGGTTTGCAATGTATGATATTCCTTATATCGATGATCAATTATCATTTTTTAATGATATGATTACACATTTAATGGACGTATTTGTACCTTTTAAAACAATTGTGGTTAATATTAATCAACCTAAATGGTTTACGAGTGAAATTAAATGTAAAATGAAGGAGAGAGATAAGGCCTATCTTAAATGGAAAAGTTTTCGTACCGAAGAAAGATGGAATATTTATAAAAATTTGCGTAATAGGGTTAATGTTTTAAAGCGTCAATCACAAAATAATTTTCTGAATGAAAAACTTGATCCTAAGTTACCTCCAAAAGTTTTTTGGAGGAATATAAATAGTATTGGTATTGGTAAGAGTGAATTTGATCAATCAACGTGCCCGTTTTTACCTAATGATCTGAATGCATATTATTGTAAGCCAGCTAATAATAATTTGGCGTCAACTTCGACAACGGTTATGGATTTTGCAGATATAGATGATGGTACTCCGCAATTGAATTTTGAAAATATTTCTCATGCTGAGTTGCATTCATCTATATACTCAATCAAATCTGAAGCGGTGGGCTTAGATTGTATTTCGCTTAAATTTATTAAACTTATCTTACCTGAAATTTTAAATAGCATTCTATATATTTTTAATAACTGCATTACGCAGTCATACTTTCCAAAAAATTGGAAAATTGCGAAAATAACTCCATTGCCAAAAGTTAAAAAACCCACATCCTTTTCTGACTTTAGACCGATTAGTACCTTACCAACTCTATCAAAAGCTTTTGAGATAGTGATTAAAAGACAAATGTTGGTGTTTTTAGAGCATCACAACATGTTTTGTGAGTTTCAATCTGCATATAGAACTGGTCATAGCTCAGCATCGGCGTTGCTACACATTACAGATGATATTCGTCGGAATTTGGATGCGTTTAAATTCACCATGCTCATCTTGCTTGACTTTTCCAAAGCATTCGATTCCATAATACATGAAATATTATGTTGCAAACTGTCATCGCTGTTTAAATTTTCACCTTCTGCTTGTCGACTTATTTATTCATACTTATGTTCGCGATCGCAAGCTGTCGAAGTGTCTGGTTGTCTCTCTGATGTCATGCCACTTGCGTGTGGAGTACCGCAGGGCTCTGTGCTTGGGCCTCTTTTATTTTCTCTATTCATAAATGATATTTCTTCTTGCCTAAGATTTTCTAAATTTCACTTGTATGCTGATGATTTGCAATTATACATATGTGACAAAATAGTAAATAAAAATGAATGTATAGAAAAACTCAATGAAGATTTAGTGAGAATCTATAAGTGGTCTCTTGAGAACAATCTGAAACTTAATGCTGCTAAGTCACAAGGCATTTTAATTTATAAATATATGTTACAATCGTTTGATTTTCCTCCGGTTGTCCTTAGTAATAATTGCATAGCTATTTTACCTGTTGTACGTAATTTGGGACTCTTGATGGATTCAAAATTGTTATGGAATGAGCAGATTAATAATATTTGTGGTCGAGTTTACGGGATACTCCGTGTTTTGTGGAAACTTACAAAATTTGCTAATATAAAACTTAGACATAAGTTATTCATGTCTTTTATTTTGCCCCACTTACTTTCTTGTGATGTTGTGTTGTATGGAATGCTTGAAAAATGTATGTATATATTGAAGATGTTGTTCAACGCATGTGTTAGGTATGTTTTTTCTTTACGAAAATATGATCACATTTCAGCATTTGCTGATAAATTATTAGGTTGTGGCATTAAAGAGTTTTTTGAGTTTCGAATTTGTGCTTATATTCATAAGATTTTACTCATGAAAAGACCTCCGTATCTTTTTAAAAAGATCCAAATGGCGTGCTCTTTGCGCACTGGGCATATAATACTACCGGCAAATAAATCAAAAATTTTTAACTCTTCATTTTTCGTCCTTGGGTTGAGTAAGTACAATGAACTTCCATTTAGTTTAAGAATTTGCTCATCTATGGCAACATTTTTAAATATGTATAAAGCGCACTTTAATTTTGTAAGTTGTATTTAAATATTTGTATGATATTGTTATTTTTTGTTTTTGTTTATTATATCTCTTATTTTTAAATATGTGTCTGTGATACTGTCGTTATATGTATTGTAAATAAAAGCTTTCAGCTTACTTACATTGAAATAAATAAATTAAATTAAATTAAATAAGGTGAAAGTGATGAAAAGTTATAAAAATATGGAAAGGAATAACAATTAAGATTCATTGACCATTGATTATATAAAATATAAAATTTTTGTTCTCAGGGGTCACTGGTCTGATTAGACCGTGATACGGGACTTGGCGAACGCGAGGTACCTGAGCTATAGTGGGCTCTAGCCTACTATTGCAAACCGTAAACCTGTTGTTATGTCTAGCGGGAACGGGAATTTTGGCTTAGCCGCCCGGGTCGAGGGAAGGTGCTCCCTTATTAGCACCCTCTGGTGGGTACATACTAGAGGACTCATGTAGGGTCAAACCAAGAAAAATATCAACCTCGACACCTGTCGGCCTCAGTTGTATATAGACTTCTAACAGGTATAGACGAAGGCCTGTTGGTGACCTTTATTGCGTCTTAACTCGTGGGAACAATATGGATAAATATGTTAGCAACCTTTTAAATTTTTTAAAAATTTTGTTTTCACCTGTTTATTATTTCTTACATTCTATCATGAAATATTGGCCTATGTCATATTTTATTATTTGATAGGATTTATTGTTTAGTTACCCATTTTTAAAACAAATTGATCAAAATGATCAAATGACTATTACATTTGATAAAAATTTAAAATTCACATCCAAAATATTTGTGGATTGAATGCCAACCATTACGCCCTGCAACATCATCTCGAGCACGACCAACCGCATATTCTTTTTCTTACAGAAACACAAGTTTCTGAAAACTATCCCTATGACGTAACACTAAATCCTAAATATAGACTTGAATCAGCTTTTAAACTTCATGAAGGTGTATGTGCATATATTCATGAGAGTGTTCCATATAAACGCTTTCCAAATTATGAAGTACATGGTAATGGCTACAGCACAGTAGTATTAAAGGTTTGTCTACCTGAAATTTCTTTTTTCACAATAGCTCTATACCGGTTCCCAAACAAACATAATCCCAATTTTTTCAATCTCTTAACTAATGTTGTCGACAAAATGTCGAGCACAATTCAAAATTGTGAGGTTATCGTTACAACGTCCACAACAAATCGTGGTTAGAATTTTCCAAAATGACCGACGACGACAACAATGGCAGGCAGAAATATTTGCTGCATCGCACGACCTGACGCAGATTGTAAAAAGCCCAACTTTCACTCCTCGTAATGGCGGTGATAAAAGTTTTCTGTTAGACCTTTATCTCACATCTATGCCAGATATTACGAGTGTCGATGTCACGTCAATTATCAAAACTGATTTGCTGCAAACTAGAGTTCCCAAACCCCGTAGAATATTTCACTTTTCAAAAATGGACGCCAATGGTCTCCGAAGTTTTTTTCAAGGGTCCCCTTTTGTAAATGTGTCTGCTCAAAACTTTACTGAAACCATTCTATTCGGTATTAACAAATTCGTTCCCTTTTCAATAACGAAACCCCAACAAAAATATTTGTTTTCGAAAGCAGCCAAATTGGCTCTTAGAAACAAACGTAGATTATTTAATATTTGGATTCACAAAAAGAACTCTGTTAATCGATCCCATTATTTAAATAAAATATCAAACCAGATAATTGAAAACGAAAAAGCAGAGATTGACAGAGTGAAGGCGGCAAAACTTTCGTGTATGTCAATTTCTGACAAAAGTTTTTACAGTGGCAATAATTCTTTAAATTCTGGTACTAAATCTTCTATCCCTCCTATCATTGATGGTGAATCAATCATTACTAACCCTGCAAGGCAAGCTACATTGTTCGCGGAACGCTTTGCTTCAAATTCAACAGTTTTAGAAACTCCTAAAGAAATACCCCAAATCCAGTCTTCAGGAGTTAATATGAAACAATTACATTTCAAACCCAAAATTGTCGAAAAACTTTTAAGCGGGTTAAGCAACAACAAAGCCTCTGGGCTGGACAACATTCCTCCTGTTATTCCAAAAACATTTTCAAAAGAACTTGCACCAACTCTCACCAAAATATTTTATAAATCCTATAAATCTGGTATTTTTCCATCCTGCTGGAAGTTGGCCCGTGTCCAGCCTGTACCAAAAAATGGAACGAAATGTGATATTTCAAATTATAGACCAATAGCCTTACTCCCAGTCATGTCTAAAATATACGAGCACTATATTAATTCACACATATCCAAATTTTTGAAAGACAACTATTTGATATCTGACAGCCAATACGGTTTTAGAAACAAAAGATCAACAACCGATCTATTGAACTATGTGGCACACCTTTGAAATAGCATACTTGAGAAAGGTTGTGAAACGTACGTGATCGCATTAGACATCTCAAAAGTATTTGATCGAATCTGGCATGCCAACTTGATCAACAAGCTCGTTACGTACGGTTTTCATCCCGTAGTCGTTAAGTTGATTCAAATTTTTCTGTCTAACCGATACATCTCGGTATCTATAGATGGCTTTTCTTCAGAGTCTAAATTAATAACCGCTGGTGTACCCAAGGCTCAGTTTTATCTCCCACTTTATTTTTAATTTATATCAACGAACTGTTGCAAATCACCAGTAACCCAATAAATAGTTTTGAAGATGATAGTACGCTGCACAAGTCATTCGTCCCCCTATCTTCAAAGGGTAAAATGTATGAACGAATAAATCCCGCCCGGAGAGACGATGCCGTAAATGTAAACGAGGACCTAAAAAAAAGTCGCCGATTGGGGTGACAAAAATTTGGTCAGTTTTAATTCCACCAAAACACAGCTATTGAGTGTTTCCAGATCAAAGACCGAGTTTCCCAACGATATTTCAATTATTATGTGTGACGACCAAATAGACGAATCTGAAAGCATTCGTTTATTGGGAGTCACAATATCCAATGACTTACTCTGGAACGATCATATAATGGCCATGGCAAAGAGCGCGTCAAGAAAACTCGGCCTCCTCAATAGAAGTAAAAAATATTTTACTTCGCATATTCGCATATTCGTCCCTGTATGAAGAATTGTTGTCAAGTTTGGGGCGCTGCATCTGTCGGTCAATTTTAATCTTACAAGAAAATCGTGTGAACAAAAATACATCGATCTTCTTCTTTTTTCGAGCAAAAAAATTTTTTTCAAGCTTAAAAAGAACAATTTTTTGTAGTCGAATTTACAGAAATAACTAATAACATTCGTTTTTCGCCTATAACTATTTCAGTTTTTTTTTTTACAAAAAAATTGTGGAAATAAAAGTTGTAGATAGATCTTGAAAAAGCACATCGATTTTTTCAAAAAAATTTTCAAACTCAAGAAGCACGATAGTCGAATTTTACAGATATAACTAATAGGGTTCGTTTTTCGCGAATAACTATTTTAAATTTGACTTCACGAAAAAATTTATGAAAATAAAGGTTATTTTTATTTCCATAGGGCACTCGCCGAATCAACAAATATTTTCTAGAATTTTACAATATATATTTTTATATATGACACTATACTAATTATTTTTCAGATTATTTTCAACGTTTGCACGTGTTGCAAATTGTAAAAATATTTTTAAAGAAAAATTTTCTGTGAAACAAGTGTCATAAGTGTGTAACGAATAGCAGTTACGAATAAAATGACAGCACAACTTTGGTTGACAGATCACTCAATTGATCAAATCGGCAACTGCGTTTTGCCACCAAACAAACAGATATTACAAAGATTTCTGCATTTGCATTTGCAAGAAAAATCAACAATCCAAATGTCATAAACACAAATAAATCGAGTTTATGTTTGTTTAAAATGTTCGCGTTTTTTTTAATACCTTTCCCAAAGCTTTTTTTATACTTTGTTGTGTTTGTTTTGCCTTACAAAACTTTTTTCTATATAAAAAGAGTAAAACCTTTTCTATTTTTTCAATATCTGCAACTTGCACTTCTATAATTTTTTTCTAAAATCGAAACTGAAATAGTTATAGGCGAAAAACGAACGTTATTAGTTATTTTTTTAAAATTCGACTACAAAAAATCGTTCTTTTTAAACTTGAAAAAAATGTTTTTGTTTAATCAAAGAAAAATCTCGATGTATTTTTTTAAGATCTGCAACTTTTATTCACACCATTTTTTTGTAAAATCAAAACTGAAATAGTTATAGGCGAAAAACGAACTTTGTTAGTTATTTCTATAAAATTCGACTACAAAGCTTGAAACAAATTTTTTTTGCTTGAACAAAGAAGAAAATCAATGTATTTTTTTAAGATCTACAACTTTTGTTGACAAAATGTTTTTGTAAGATCAAAACTGAAATAGTTATAGGCAAAAAACGAGCGATATTTGTTATTTTTTTAAAATTCGACTACAAAAAACGTTCTTTTTAATCTTGAAAAAAATTTTTTTTACTTGAACAAAGAAGAAAATCAATGTATTTTTTTAAGATCTACAACTTTTTTTTACAAAATTTTTTTATAAAATCAAAAATGAAATAGTTATAGGCGAAAAACGAACGATATTTGTTATTTTTTAAAATTCGACTACAAAAAGTCGTCCTTTTTTAGCTTGAAATTTTTTTTTCGTATAAACAAAGAAAAAACTCGATGTATTTCTTCAAGGTCTACAACTTTTGTTGACACAATTTTTTTGTAAAATCAAAACTGAAATAGTTATAGGCGAAAACCAAACGTTATTAGTTATTTCTGTAAAATTCGACTACGAAAAATCGTTCTTTTTAAGCTTGAAAAAAATTTTTTTTGCTTGAGCAAAGAATAAAATCGATGTATTTTTTTAAGATCTACAACTTTTGTTCACAAAATTTTTTTGTAAAATCGAAAATGAAATAGTTATAGGCGAAAAACGAACGATATTTGTTATTTTCTTAAAATTCGACTACAAAAAATCGTCCTTTTTTAGCTTGAAAATTTATTTTCGTATAAACAAAGAAAAAACTCGATGTATTCAAGGTCTTCAACTCTTATTCACACAATTTTTTTGTATAATCAAAACTGAAAAAGTTATATGCCGAAAACTGATTGTATCTCGTTTTCCTTGACCCTTGAACATAAAAAATAAAATAGCGAGTGGTAAAATTATTTTAAAAAATCTGAAAAAATTCAGGGATGTTTTTTAAACCATAAAGAACCTACTTCTGGTTCGAGGTTGTGAAAATTAAAATAAAGCTATTTTGGTGGGACACCCTAATGACCAGTCTTGCTTTGGGGTAGTCCCTGGTAATCTTGTCTAGACTAGCCGATATTTGATCGAAAAAGAGACATCCCTTTAATTTGGGGATCTGTATAATCCTATTATAAACATAGTTTCATCAACACCTGAGATCTTCAGTGCTATAGAATTATGGTACTTGGAGTTCAACTCGTAGGCCTCAATTCTCATACATGAAAGTGAATTTCGAACAAATACAGATACCATGCTTGTTATAAAAGGAATGTTCCATTTCGTAACTAGGGATCCGGTATTTATCGAGATCCAATTTCGATGCTTTGCCACTAACAATTGTTTCGGTAAGAAACAATATGTCAGGTTTTTTTTTCGATGTAGTGATGAACCACGTTTAGATTCTGAGACCTCTTATGTTGGGGAAGTCAATGCTAAGCTGTTGATTCACTCTGCTGCCATTCTGTTGAGACAAAGACTTACCCGTTGACATTGCAGGTATAGATACTGAAATTCGGCCAGGCCTAAATTTCAACACTACACAGTACAAAAGAAACTGGGTACCTCTGTCACAAAAACACGATAGCAGGTTTCATGCAACAGTTGCACGATAAGGGAAAAGCAAAAAAAAGGGGACACAAAAGACACTAACAAAATTGAAGAGTACAAATAAAGAGTTAAATTCGAAATTCCTACTAACAACTAAACGAAATTTTACATTTCTTGTTACCAAGTAATACAAAACAAATTTATGCTTTAAAATAATAAATAAATTTATTACATCAAAGCAATAAAAGGTAAAATTTTACCTGCCTACTGCCTGGTAACAGTAAATATAAAATACCAGATAATTTTTTAATAAAGAACAATCTCACCAATTATATAATTGTACGCATCCGTTCTTCACCCCTTTTATTTTCATAAACACTAACACTAACACATACTTATTTTTCTATTTTCGATTATTTTTTTTTTGTTTTTTTTCCTTTAAAATTAAGGAGACGATTTTCTTCACCTGACTCCGGTTGATGAATGATTTCACCTTATATCCTTCCTGTCATAAAAAATATTTATGCCTCCTCCAAAATGTCATTGATTTTAGTTTTATGTTTATTATACCTCTATCTCATAGTTAAGTTTATTTTATTTTACTATAATAATTTTTTTTACCACCAACCTACCTAATCGTCTCATATAATTTATTAATAAATCTAATTTTCCCCTTTTTAAGAACAAGAAATTTAAATAAAAAAATTGTAATTACTATATGACCTAACAGCTATGCTTAAACTCTTAAGGTGTTAACCTTAAGAGATTAAGTTAAGTTTAAGAATAAGAATTTCCGTTTTATTGTTCTACCATGATGTAATTATGTTAATTTAAAAAATTTCAAATCAGTTTTTTGTAAGCTCCTGAGAATGATGTTATAATCGAAATCGGATCGAGCACATAAATTAAATATAGTCAAATTAGTTAATTTATCAATAATAAAAACTCAATTGCGAAATACTACAACAAGGAATTTTATTTACAATTATTCATCATGTCTCGCCAAGTATACCAGTGGTAAAATCCATGGAATTTATTAAACCAATCATTTTTAAATCCAGCATACAAAATAAATAAGTACAAACCATTTTCGAAAAAACGAGTCCACGCAGTGATGAAGTGAGAATAAAGTTGATTGATACAAATATTAAGAGAAACGAAACAACGATACCTGTATTTGTTAGTTTTGTGTTTTGTTTCTATGTAGTGAAACTTTTGTAAATATTGATCATATTTTAATTGTTTATTTATACTATTTTGTATACATCCAATCCACCATTAATAGCAAAATAAATCATTTTTAAATTATGTATATATCTCACTGAAACTCATATTTTCAACAAACACAAAATTCATCATCGTTTAAAAACTAACATATTCGTTTGAAACACATAATATGCTTCAATTCTTTATTTTCAGTCACCAATTGTTGTTTGGAAGATGAAAGCACCAGAGAAAAAACCACTTGTACGACCTGAAAAACCAGAAGAAGTACGAGCAAAAGTACGAAAAGGATCACAGAAAAAAGTACAAAATCCAGTACATGCATTATCAGAATTCCAGAGTCCAACCGACGCTGTTTAAAATATTTATCTCACACGACAGTTATTTTGAAAATAAAATAATAATTATTATTAGATATTAGCTGAAATTATATATTAACTTAAAATTGATGGAAAAATTTATTTTCATTCAAACTATTATTATTATTATTAATACTAAAAATTACAGCAATTTGAAGGATTAGAAAGCAAATATAAAAATCGAAGTAAAACAATAAAATGATTAACTATAGTAATGCATAAGTGCAGCTTCATAATAAAATTGAATACAAATGTTCAATTTTATTACAATAGTATTAAAATTTAATGCCAAAATTATAAAAATATAATAAAACTAAAAAGTGGATTGTGCCAACATTCTAGTAACGACGGACACATACATTTTAAGTTTAATCTTCAAAAGATAGGTAAACAATCTTTTTTTTCGTATAATTCATATTTGATATTTTATTTTTTAATTATTTTTAAAAATAAGTTTTGACAGAAAATATATTTTTTTAAATTTTATTTTGCACAATTCTTCATTATCATCATTTTTTAGACTATAAGTAAACCGTTTTTTAAAAGTGATTTAGCTTTATTATTAGCCTCAACAACGAATGTCGTTTAACTGAGTATGAGGTTTTGTCTCTTATTACTTACATCATAATATATGTCAACTAAAATTTTATCTACAAATTTTAAATCATCATAATTTCTCCCTCCCCATCGCTCGCTGAAAAGTATAAATGAGTTTTTATAGATTGATCTATTTGAAATTCTTATTTATTTTTCAATCAAAATAATCTATTTCTAGGATGATTGATGCGCTAAACCATCTCCCCTAAAATACAAATATTTTTTCTATTTTCTAACTAACAATCTAATAATAAAAACTTTATATTTATTTAATATACAACAAAATAATATTAAAAATAATCGTATTTGATGTTTTAAAAACAAAAGACATACTTTTTATTTTTTAACTATTTTTAATTTTTTATATTTTTTTAAGAACATACAAACAAACAAAAACAAAATTAAACTCCTACTATTTAATTAAATATATTTAAAAAAAGTTGGTATAATAAAAAACATAAAACGATAAGGTTTAAATAATTAATAAAAGAAACAGCAGTATTCTATTATATGAAACTATAAACTTTCAAATATTATATGTAATTAAATAATTAAAAAAAAATACAAATAAATATTTAGATTTGTGAGAAAATTTTATATGTGATTTAAGAATATAATTGTCACACACTCTAAGATGCAGTTTAAATTAATAGTTCGTAGCACTTAATGTAAGTTGATATATTTCAAAAACATTGCAATGCATTTCATAAGTATTTCTCATGTTTATGTTGATCCTAAGTTATTGAACCTTACCTGTTATCAAATTACCCTGGTTAATCATGTAAGAATAAATAGTGATTAGATGACTGTAATTGGATAGCCTAATACCATTCGAAAAGAAAAGATTCATGGATCTACACGCTAAGCATCGATCGCATGGTGAATGCTAATCAAATTGTTTTGAGCTATTACATCTTATTGACCTGGTTTGATCAATCAAATCAAGCTGGAAATATATAACCTAGTAAAACCCAAAATAAAGAGGAATATACATAATTATATAACAAAATTTAGGAAAGTGTGAAGTGTAAAAATATAAACAATAGAATATCAATGTTATTGATATGCAGTTAACAGTAAAAGTAATGCTTCTTTCTAAATGCATAACAGTAACAATAAAATGGCTATCAAACTGTTTAAAACTTATCAATATTACATCTATCAATACTGTAAACTAGTAGTATTACTAATTACTACTACTTACTACTACTTACTAATTAGCTTAAACTAGTAGTTGTATCATAGAAGTTAATGAATGTTGATATATTTTATAAACATTGGAATGTCTTTCATAAACTCATCTCATATTTAGGTAAATACAAAAAAATTGAAGTTCACCTGTTATCAAATCATCTTGGTTAAGCATGTCAAAAAAGTAAAACGGATATTGGATATTATTATACCCGCTTTGCCAAAAAAAAATTATTCAATCCGAGAAAGATCCCGCTGATCATTGTTCATATGGTCCTACGAGCCGGCTTTACACCCGAATTATAACCGTGAATGCTAATCTAATAATTTTGATTAATATAAGCAAGTAGAAAGCAAAATTAAGTTAAAGAAAAAAAGATATATAATAAAACTAAAGTAAAGTATGAAGTTTAAAAAAGATGAACAATAATTCCTATCTGATAAACAGTTGATAAACAGTTAACCATAAAAATCATATTACCTAAACTTTCTATCTAAATATATAGTAGTATTACTACTTACTAATTAGTTCATACTAGTAGTTGTATCATCGCAGTTTTTGTAAGGTAATATATTTCATAAACAATGGAGTTTTTTTTCCTAAACACTTGTTATATTTAAATAAATTATAAATTATTGAACTTCACCTGTCATCAAATTTCCTTAGCTAAGAATGTGAAGAAAATTGGACATTCTAATACCTGGTCTTTCAGAAAAAAACGTTAAGTCAATCTGGGAAGAAATCTGTGCGCTGATCATTGTTCACATGGTCCTTCGAGCCGAACTCAGATTTATAGTCAATCAACAGATTTATAGTCGTCAAAACGAATCAAATAATTTTGATCTTTGATCTACTAAATAAAAGCGGTGTTAGTTAAACCAATACCTTTTATAAAAAATGCTAGCTAAAAATATACGCGCAAGTAAAACCCAAAGTAAAGTAACAGAAAAAAGTTATATAATAAAACATAGTGAGGTGTCCAGTGTATAGAACAGTAGAATTCATATTGCAGAGATATGCATTTATCCATAAAAGTCACATTAGTTAAACTTTCTTTCCAAATGGGTATACCAATAATAAAAAAAAAACAAATCACACTATCTTAAACTTAACAACATTTCATCTATCAACAATTAGTAAAAAAAATGAAAAATTAGTGTACACTAGTAGTATTACTATTTACTTTTTGATGTTTTTCACAAACCCTACAATTTATTTCATAAACATTTTTCATATTTAGGTAGATCTCAAAGAATTGAAGTTAAGCTGTCATTAACTACCTTGGTTAATCAGGTCAAAACTAAAGAAACTTGATATTATTCATTGGATACCCTGCCATTTCCGAAAGAAAATTTTAAGTCAATCTGAGAAAGTTCTATCCGCTAAGTATATTTTACATGGTCCTTCGAGCCGGATATACAGCAGATTTATAATCATGAGTTCTAACCAAATAATTTTATCTTATAATTTTGATCTACCAAATGAAAGCGGTGTTAGTTTAATCCATAGCATTTAAAAAAAACTACAAGTTTAAAATATATAAGGAAGTAGAACTGAAAATAAATTAACTGGAAAAATAAAATAAAATTTAGTGAAGTGAAGTATAACAAAAGAATTCCTATTTCACTGATATGCAGTCAATCTTAAAAGTCATATTACCTAAACTTTTAAAATTCCTAACAATATTAAAATGCCTATAAAAGTAAGTAAATATAACTTAGTGGTGTGGGAAAATCAATGTATATTAGAATTTTTTTGCCAGCGAATTTTTGACAGATAGGACGCAGCAAGAGATAAAAGATGAGACAAAAAGTAAAACAGAGATGTATTATCTATTTTGGGATAAATTTGTTTTCAAAACAATTTAACAAGTTAAATTTCTACTTCTAGTTCGTACCATTTGTTTGTTGTGGTATTTGTTTCCATAGGCGTCGTTATTTTTATTATGATTATTTTTAATTATCAAAATTTTGTTACATTGCCTACACAATCATTAATATTTTAACTAGTTTTTGGTTTTCTATTATAATTGGTTGAATTTTAATAGTAGTTTATTAATTTTTATGCGTTTTTTTGTCCACTTCAATGGAACCCCAATAGTTTTTTTAATATTTTAATCGAGACACTGAATGTGCAAACAATATGCGCATAACAAACAAATTTCGTGTTCGCTGGCAAAAAAATTCTACTATAGATACCTAGAGTTTCGGTAAGCCATATCTTTGGCTAGTAAGCAATGTGGTATCTTCCATGGAGTATGAATATGATTGTGGTCTGGTGTACTATAACCTTTCACAGCATAATTGTTGCATATAATCCTGCTTTAGATAAATCCTTAATATATCGGTTCCTGTCGGATGGCTTGAAAATTTCATCTTTGCTTAAGCAAGTGCGAGGCGAGAATCTAACTTTATTATCCCATGTATAGTTGTTGTAGGAATAATATTCTATGCCTTGTACATATAAGACTATATGGCTGTCTATCGTTAAAAAAGAGTGCTTCGTTATTTTTTATTTTGTTTAATTTCGTCCATGTATGGAGTACTGCTGTCATGTTTGGGGAGGTGCTTGTCAGTCAACAATAAATTGTCTAGACTCTGTACAGAGAAAAGCAATACGGTTGATTGGTAATACCGAACTAACGGACC
Source organism: Diogma glabrata (assembly GCA_963693315.1). Taxonomy (NCBI): domain Eukaryota; kingdom Metazoa; phylum Arthropoda; class Insecta; order Diptera; family Cylindrotomidae; genus Diogma; species Diogma glabrata. The sequence continues at coordinate 230,206,308 of OY856188.1, read as the reverse complement.
AGCTTGATTCACTCCAGCACAGAAGAAATGTGGCTGAATTGTCAATCTACTATAAATATAACTTTAGCGAATTCTCCTCTAAGAAAATTCAAAATATGCTTCCATCGTGTGCGCAGTATAATCGACAAACAAGAGCTGCCGAGTTATCCCATCCATTTGTTGTACAAATACCTCGTTGTAGAACTGTGTCCTTCCAAAACGACTATTTTAATAGAGTGGCCAAATTATGGAACTCAATGCCTTCCTCTGTATTTTCCGATAAATTTTCCCCTCAGACATTTAAAGAAAATGTCCATCATCATTTAAAAAAATTAGTATAGTTATCCCTATATCCCCATTCTTTCCATTTTCCTCATCTCCTTCCTTTATAGTTGACATGGTATCTTCGGATATTCAAAGAGTCTAAATAATGAATATTTCATATTTAGTGTGCTAAACATGTCTAATTAATAATAAAAAAAAAAAAAAAAAAATTGGAGTTGTCTTCCAGTTTTAATAATTTCAATAGTGGACGGTTACACAAGAAAATGCATTAATTTAACACACATTTTACTATATTTCTAGTTTTAATTTCAAGCAAATTTTTATTTATTTATTAATTCAATTAATTTTTACTTATTGGTTATACTAAGAAAATATTATTTATAATCTAAAATTATAATCAACTATAGTTAATTGATTTATGACAAAAATATTATATTTACAACAAAGAACTCGACGCCCTAGACGCACGTCTGATTTTTTCAAAAACCATGCAACGAGTGTGTAATCAAAAATTAAACGTAGAAAAAGAAATTATTCCAGAATATTTATTCTTTTAACCAATCAGCGAAGGCGTCATTATTATTATTGTTTTGTAAATGTAAAGGCGCGTTCACACCTACAAAACGGCTTGTGCGTTCGTTCGCCACATTTCTTTGTCAAAATATTTTAAAACATTTAAACGGTTTACAATACAATTTTTTAATTATTTGCAAACTGGAATAACATTTCTGTACGCGTATGCTGGAATTTGTCTGTGAATTGGGAGTTTAGAAAGAAGTGCATTAAACGAAATATTTTCTAATTAGAATTAGTTCAATTATAATTGGACGGATGAAAAATTGCTTTTGAGAAGCGTAAGATCAGTAACAAACTCTTACCTCAATTCCAGCTGGGGATTGAATTTTTTTTTAAGAAAAAGTGCTGTGTATAGTAGGAATTACAAAATGTGCCACAACAACACATAGATACCTTTTAAGACATTGGTCCCACAACAACATGCGTCTTGAGGTGTTGGTAAACGTTTTTTTAAATCTTTGTGGATTGAAGGCACCCGAGACTATTGATTCGGGCAAAGCATTCCATTTGTACGATGTACGCACAAAAAACCCCTTTGCATTTTGTTACTATGACGTGAGTAATCTCGACAGTTTGATTGGTTGCACAAACCAATTGACGAGTTAAACGGGGAAAAGAATATCTCTGAGGCATTATGGATCTGATTTCATCCGAGCACTGCTGGTGACGATATTTATAAAAAACAACGAGATCAGCAACAGAGCGACGATGTTGTAGGGAATCAAAATTTAATAATAAATTTTGATCACCAACAATTCCAAATCCAAAAGAGCTAGGATGGTGACAGATATAGCGCCCCAAATTTGACAACAATACTCCATACAGGGACGAATAAAGGACTTATAAATGTGGAGTAATTGGTGCGGAGAAAAATATTTTTCACATCTATTGCAGAGGCCGAATTTTCTTGACGCACTCTTTGCCATGGCCATTATATGATCGTTCCAGAGTAAGTCATTGGTAATTGTGACTCCCAATAAACGAATGCTTTTACATTCGTCTATTTGGTCGTCACATATTAATTGAAATATCGTTGGGAAACTCGGTCTTTGATCTGAAAACAATAGCTGTATTTTGGTGGAATTAAAATTGACCAAATTTTTGTCACCCCAATCGGCGACTCTTTTTAGGTCCTCGTTTACATTTATGGCAGTGTCTCTCCGGGCGGGATTTATCCGTTCATGCATTTTACCCTTTGAAGATAGGGGGACAAATAACTTGTGCAGTGTACTATCATCTGCAAAACTATTTATTGGGTTACTGGGTGATTCGCAACAGTTCGCTGATATAAATTAAAAATAAAGTGGGAGATAAAACTAAACCTTGTTGTACACCAGCGGTTATTAATTTAAACTCAGAAGAAAAGCCATCTATAGATACCGAGATGTATCGGTTAGACAGAAAATTTTGAATCAACTTCACGACTACGGGATGAAAACCGTACGCAACGAGCTTGTTGATCAAGTTGGCATGCCAGATTCGATCAAATGCTTTTGAGATGTCTAATGCGATCACGTACGTTTCACCACCTCTCTCAAGTATGCTATTCCAAAGATGTGCTACATAGTTCAATAGATCGGTTGTTGATCTTTTGTTTCTAAAACCGTATTGGCTGTCAGATATCAAATGATTGTCTTCCATTTGGATATGTGTGAATTAATATAGTGCTCGTATATTTTAGACAGGACAGGGAGTTGTCTATTGGTCTATAAATTGAAATATCACATTGCGTTCCTTTTTTGGGAACAGGCTGGATATTGGCCAACTTCCAGCAGGATGGAAAAATACCAGATTTATAGGATTTATAGAATATTTGGTGAGAGTTGGTGCAAGCTCTTTTGAAAATATTTTTAGAATAACAGGAGGAATGTTGTCCAGACCAGAGGTTTTGTTGTTGTTTAACCCACTTAAAAGTTTTTCGACAATTTTGGGTTTGAAATGTAATTGTTTCATATTAACTCCTGAAGACTTAATTTTGGGTATTTCTTTAGGGTTTTCTAAAACTGTCGAATTTGAAGCAAAGCGTTCCGCGAACAATTGGCGTCCTTCTGATCAGAGTCAATTTGGTTTACGACTTACCACCCTCGACCAACGACGGTATAAAAATTTGTTTATCGACTTTCGACTGAACATCACTATTATGTTGTATGAATTTTAGTGTCTTTATTCTAAACTATATAAGGGTTAGTTTAATTGCTATCATAAAGATACAAATGACATTGAAGTCTTGGATAATTTGTTATTGCCCGCGATAGGAAATACAGGCTAGGAAAAAATTCTTATCATTTTTTCTTAATTCCTTTTTCACGATGAACCGGAGTAGCCCTAATGTATTACATTGCAATGTTGAATTACCGCAATCATTTGATGGACCATGATGCTTGGCAAACCTAATCTTTTTTTTATGTTTCGCTTAAAACTAACACTTCGGTTACACCTAGAATCCACTTTACGCCAAAAATAGACTTAAACAACACAAAGGGAAACAACATTTTGTTTAAGAAACTCTTTTAATATTTATGATAGGTGCCGCAAAAATTGCACAAAAGAAAGTAATAAAACTAATAATTTAAGAATTATTTAAGAATTTAAGAAAAGAAAGTATACTATAGTAACATCAACATATGGAGGGCCGCGACGCCGAGGTATCAAGACTTCCACCGGTACTTTTTAGGTGGCTTAAGGATTATATTCGAATATTAAGACGATATTTGGTATCGTGTTAATATTCGGGACGTGTTTAAGGACTTGTACGAACATCGATTATCGAAAAGAATATGTTATCTCAACAGAAGTAAAACATATGTGTTGTTGATTATGGTCGTTCTCTTCATAGGTCAACCACAACACCAAAACAGATTTTCAATTATGATATATACATATTTAGATTGGTGAACAATGTTTATATCCGTTGTTAACCTATGTTTAACGAGTTTCAACGTACTGTGTCACTTAACATTTTCAATCGATATAATTTGTTTGATGATTTTTTTCATATCATACAGATGTATCCAACCTTAACATGAAACCTATAAATTGCAATAAAATGGAGAAAGGATAAAATAATCATAACATATCCATTTACTATTTAAATACGATTGAATGTATTTCTGAGTGAAATTAATTTTGAACAACAAGGGTGACTGAATTATTTTATTTTTTTTTTTTCAAGAGATGAGGTTTATCGTTTAGTGATATTTAATTTAAGGGTTCGTTGTTGTTAAAGGAAAAAAATTCTATAACATACAACACAAAACGTATGAACAAATTTTTGTGAAACGGAAACAAGAGTTTAAATTATGTTATATTATTATATATGAGTTCATTTCGTTGTCTTTATTATTATTTGTTTTACTCATCCTGACAAATTCACATATTTATTATAGCGTTTGAGGGTTTTATTTTATATGGTATTGAAAGCCAAATAAATAAAGTTAATTATGTAAAGGTGCAGGTAGTGATTTAAAACACCGAGTATGTTAGTCAAACGGTAATACTGCTCAACTAAAAAAAATCGATAACGTCACTTAACTACTCCACTTTATTTCATATTTTAATTCATTCAGCTAAAATTTATAGATAAATAATTAATTATAGATCAAAAATTTATAACAGAACGGAAAAATCGTCGCTTTAATAATGAAACAGCGTATTCGCAAAAGTGTAGTTTCGAGATAATTGGGTTTAAAGATTTTTCGATTTTCTGATTTTCATAAACTCGGCAGCACTATTGAATGAATAAAGATATTGGAAAAAAAATGTCTACCAATTAATTTTGACTAATTTCCCCACAGCATATTAAAATTTCACATTGGTACCTGCTGGCTTTTCTACCTAAAAAGAGGTGAAAAGTCAATTAGGTACCTTATACGTTATTTCATATTTCATATACGTTATTTCATTTTGTATGGAAGTACGATCAGAGGCGTAGCTAGGGGGGGGCGAAGGGGGCGGTCCGCCCCGGGTGTCACCCGTTTTGGGGTGACACCCGAACGTAAAAAACTTAAACAAACCATCACAATGTTTTCAACCATAAATCACTTCGAAACCGTTTTGGGGTGACACCCGAACGTAAAAAACATAAACAAACCATCACAATGTTTTCAACGATAAATCACTTCGAAACCGTTTTGGTGTGACACCCGAACGTTAACAACTTAAACAAACCATCACAATGTTTTCAATGATAAATCACTTCGAAACCGTTTTGGGGTGACACCCGAACGTAAAAAACATAAACAAACCATCACAATGTTTTCAACGATAAATCACTTCGAAACCGTTTTGGGGTGACACCCGAACGTAAACAACTTAAACAAACCATCACAATGTTTTCAATGATAAATCACTTCGAAACCGTTTTGGGGTGAAACCCGAACGTAAAAAACTTAAACAAACCATCACAATGTTTTCAACGATAAATCACTTCGAAACCGTTTTGGGGTGACACCCGAACGTTAACAACTTAAACAAACCATCACAATGTTTTCAATGATAAATCACTTCGAAACCGTTTTGGGGTGACACCCGAACGTAAAAAACATAAACAAACCATCACAATGTTTTCAACGATAAATCACTTCGAAACCGTTTTGGGGTGACACCCGAACGTAAACAACTTAAACAAACCATCACAATGTTTTCAATGATAAATCACTTCGAAACCGTTTTGGGGTGACACCCGAACGTAAAAAACTTAAACAAACCATCACAATGTTTTCAACGATAAATCACTTCGAAACCGTTTTGGGGTGACACCCGAACGTAAAAAACTTAAACAAACCATCACATGTTTTCAACGATAAATCACTTCGAAACCGTTTTGAGGTGACACCCGAACGTAAAAAACTTAAACAAACCATCACATGTTTTCAACGATAAATCACTTAGAAACCATTTTAACCAGGCTATCCATATAATTTTAATTTATAAATTGTGATAACTTATAAATGTGTCCTATAAATGTGTTATTCGTTCAAAAAGAATCTATTCTACTTTCTAAAATTTTTGAGTTATTACGTGAAATAAAATTTTAACAATATTAATCGAATTAACATGTTGAGCATTGAATCCCTTCACCACAATTACTCAATAGCTTTGAATATTCCTATAGATACCATATTGACCGTTTTTTACGATATATTGTTTAGTATGCAAGCATGATTATTTAATGACCAGGTCTGAAAACACATATGCTGAATAATGTATAGGAAAAGTGGTTTACGTCGATAATGTGGCACCCTTTGTCGATAGGGTGGCACCCTTGAGTTACAATGTCTCTATTCCAAAATTATTTCTAAAATATCCGCTTAACCTTACTACCTAATATATGTTTTACATTTCAAACAAATTAATTGCAAACACAAACAATCAAATTACCGTGTTTAAAAAAAACGATCCGTAAATGATCTCAAAATAATTTCTTTTCCTTTATCTTGAAACTCAAAGAATAAATTGAAATAGATCGTTTTTCAATGGACACAAAAATAATTACTGTAGAATAAAATGGCAGTTATGCAATTACTGCAGTTTTGCAAATTTTTGTAGGTTGATACGTACTCATACTGTTTGTTTTCAGTTTTATATATTTATATATTTGAATTAAATGAAAGTTTATCATTTAAAATTACATTTTGTTGGGTTTTAAATCCCTTGGAAATTTCAAACTCATCAAGTGATTCTTTTAAAGATCCTTGGCTACATAAATGCAAAACCTTCAATTTTTTTTTAAAAGTGGTGTAGCAATTGTTATTAACTATGTAAATGGTTTGCAAAAATAAACTTTAAATTTTGTTTATTTTTCTTCTTAGGCAGGTATTCCTTAAATCAGTCTTTAAAACATTTTCCGGTTTTCCCGATGTAAAATTTTTCACAAAAATCACATTCAATTTTGTAAATTATTGAGCATGATTCTAATTGGATATTTAATTTTGGTTTCAATTCTTTATATAAAATATCTTTTAGGATCTCATATTTATATTTTTTTAAATAGTTCCTTATAATATTAGGCTATGATTTGTATATTCCATTTTATCAAATATTATTTAATATAAGTTGTTACAAGGAAATTTAAATAAATTAATTTTCTTGGCGGTGTATTTAGCCGTTAACACAGTGTACTTATTATGAACTATGAACAACGAAAGTTTCAGTGAATATTGGCTCATCTTCGGAAAGTAACAGCAACAATACAGAATTAATAATGATAACCTATGATGACGAATTAGAAAGGAATAATGAAAATGACAGTGATAATGCCGCTAATGCTTCTACTATCGAAGACAGTATTTGCATGGGTGAATCACTTCAGGACTTAAGAGATGTATCACATTGGAATATACTCGTCTCTGGTAATGTTCGCATTGAAATCATAAAAAAAGAAAGTGAACATTTTCAAAATAGAGAAGGGTCGTTTGTTACTGTATCTAGACACGGGTTAGACATAAAAGGTGATGTTCGCCATCTTTCTAAAGAATGGTTTCATAAAATGATGAATAATGGTGGAAAAATTCTAAGGCCATGGATTGTTTATTCTCCTGTAAATAATAACTTGCGAACTGTATTGCTTCTGTTGTCGTGTATTTGCTGTCACCAATAATAATAAGACAAAATCAACATTTACTACTGGATATCAGAAGCGGTGGAAACTAAATCCCAAAGTGGCCGAGCATGAAACTTCAAATGAACATCTGGAGAATTTTGAAAAGTGGAAAACTTTGGAAATGAGGTTAAAAATTCATAAAACGATACGAGACGCAGCCTTGCAATTAATATATAATAAAAAACAGAAGTGGAAACATCTTTTATCTAGATTATTGGATATAACTTTGTTTTTATCTAAACAAAACCCAGCATTTCATGGACATGATAAAGGACAAAGTTCTTCAAATAAAGGTAATTTCTTAGAACTAACCAAACTATTGTCAAAGTATGATATAGTGTTAAAAGAACATATTTTGAATTTGGAGCATGGTAAATCACCAAAAGTATCATATTTGTCACCAGATATACAAAATGAGTTCACAAATGTTTTAGCGATCCACGTAAAGTTTAAGCTTGTCAACGAAATTAAATCGGTTAAATATTTTGGAATTATGTTTGATAGCACACCTGACATTTCACATATTAATCAAATGTCAGAAGTGATTCGTTATGTGAAAATTGATGTTAGTAAAGTGGAAATCAAGGAAGTATTCCTTGTATTTTTTCCTTTACGTGGAAAAAAGCCGCTGATTTAAGCGATAAAATTCTTACACTGAAAAAAAAATTGAAGTAATGATAACCTCATCTCGAAGATGGCAGTTTATTATTCATGCAAAGAAAAGATATTTACAAACAATTTCACCGTGATTGGGACAACTACTCAGTACTCAGTAACATTTTCCTGATAATAGAATGAGGTGTAATTAAAATATAAAGTGCTATCCAATATAACAGTAGTTGAATAAAGTTAATAACTATTTCCATGAAAACATATTTCTTTGGCCTTATATCATGAATTTTTCATTTTAAAATTTAAGTATTTGAGATTAATTGAACTATATTTTATTTTCACATAAATATTTCATGTGATTGTCTCAACTGCATCGGCTTATCATTGTACGGTTGTTGAATCAATCTCGTATTTCGATTCGCCATATCTGCCCGCACGGTGAGGTTGAGACAACTGCATTTCGATTGGAAATAGGACATGTCTTTTTCAGTGTAAAATCTTGAAAATGATGGTATAGATGTTATGAATTGTCGCTCCCAAAGGTTATGATAATGCAGCTGTTATGAGTAGTATACATGGAGAAGTGCAAGCTATTATTAAAGCAAAAAATAACAAAGCAATTTTTGTGGGCTGCAAAGATCATTCAATTAATTTATACGGCCAACACTCGTCAGTGGAAGCCATTTTTACATGTTTTTCTGCTTCGACTAGCCGCTGGGAAGTACTTGCTAAACACAACAAAGCAACTGTTAAAATACTCTTAACAGCGCATTGGAGTGCTCATTATGCTGCAGTAAAAGTATTGGCCAAAAACTTTGATGGGATTGTGGCTGAAATTGAGAAGTTAAGTGATCAACAAGAAAATGTAGACACTAGAGGCGCTGCACAGAACCTTATCAATGCAGCATGTGATTTTTCGTTTCTTTGCTATCTTTTGTTTTGGAATGATATTCTAAGAGAAATAATATCTGTGCTCAGATTGGATTGCAAAGCACGGGCTTGAATATTGTTCAATTAGCTACAAAAATAGAGTCAATTCATAACGAAGTCTCATTGTAGGAGAGGCAATAGATCTTGCTGCGAAAAAATCGGAGGACTATGACATTCCAATGGAAAGCCGAATTCGTCATAAAAACGCAAAAAACGAACGGGTGGTGAGTTTGCACCTGATGTTGGACTGACACTGAGAGCTCAACTTAAAAAGGACATGTTGGAATGTCTTGACCGATTCAGTGTTGAACTCCGAACTAGACTGAATTCAGTTCAAGATTTAGCTTCATTGTTCGAGGTTGTGCAGACAAACACTTAGCTTTTGGCGAACAGTGAAAATTTAAAATTATCGGTATCAAAATTTACTGGTTTTTATGATGCGGTATTGGCAACAAAACTCCTCATAGAGATACAAAGGGTGAGGAGGCATTTAAAAGCGGCCAATGTTACAGTTTCTAACTGGAGGTACCTAGACTTTTTGAAATTCATCGTAGAATGGGATTTTTTAGAATTTCTTCCGAATCTTACAGTCGCACTAAAGTTATTTATGACTATTTGCGTATTAGTGGCTTCGTGTGAGAGGAGTTTCAGCAAATTAAAATTAGCTAAAAATTACTTGCGGTCTTATAATAATAATGCTCATTTGTATTAATTAAAAAAAATTATAAATTACGTTTATCGGCTTTTTATTATTATTGACAGTTTTTATTTTTGGGGTGACACCACAATATCCGCCCCGGGTGCCACCCATGCTAGCTACGCCACTGAGTACGATTAAGCCTAAAACTAATTATTATAGAACTAACGCATAATATTTTTACAATTTTTTATTTATATGAACCAGAATATCATGTAGTAATGAATGATGCGTATACAATATTTTAGATTTACCATTTCGTGTGGCGATCGTAATGTATGTAAAGTATACGATACTGATTTTACCCAAGTTATTATTCTGTAGGAATTGAAATATCGTACATGCATTTACGCTGTTTTAATATTTAACCAAATTCAAATTTGTATGTACGTTAATTAACAATATATTAATTTTCACCCCCAGTTATAAAAAAATTGAAAAATGTTAAAATGCCACTCTATAGACATCCTTATGGGGAATGCAGCGCACCCATTATATAATAACAACGTATATATGGTATACGTTATTTCATTATTAAAGCGACGAAATAAGGAAAATTTAATTGGTTGGAGAGTTTGAATGAATGTGTAAGAGTGGCAAACAGGAACTAACTATATTTAAATAAATGTTATCGTAGACTGTAACATTTGTGATATGTTGTGTACCCTTAAGAGAATAACTCTAGTTGTCCGTATTGTTCTCAATGTTTCAGTAATGAGGTTTCTGTTTGAAACTTTGCAGATAGCTAAAATAGGAATAACTTTTTTCGTTTTAGGACTGGATAGTTTTCGGTCTCTATATCCTATATATCTAATAGGGACACCGAAATTGTGTTGCATAAATCATTGATTTTTCGCTCTCACAAGAGTCTGGTTGTGGTTTGTGGTAACTGGTAAGTTAAACAGAAACTAAATATGTTTAAAAATTTAAGACTAGATTTTGTCTTCTAAGTACTAAAAGTTCAATTTAAATAAACGTGTATAACAAATTAACCAATAAGTTATTGAAAGACAAAAACGGAAAGCTATGATTTCACTGAGATAGGAACATGATTGTCGAAAGACATTAATAAAAAAAATTAATTAATTCTCCACATATGTTAGCTAAAACTATAAATAAATAAATGTATTGTATTAATTCCACTTACACGTAAAATTCGTATTTAATATTTCATTATTCTTACTATAACATTAGAAACGCACAATCAACAAAATAAAAATAAAATTTAATCCTTTTTGACTAAGTTAATGACTCATTCCTAAAATATAAAAGATTACGTGATTTAATATTCTACATGAATTTCATAATAAAAATAATAATATATAGATTTCTAACCCTACGAAAAAAAATGAGACATTTTTTATAAAATGCTGATTCAACAAACGAAATGAATGCATTTCATCTAAAATATTTAATAAAATTATATAGACGAATAAATATATTACCCCTAAATTATTATAAAGATTAATCTTCAGTTCATTACTTATTAATTATAGCTATAATTGGTTTCCTTAGTTACTCAAATCTAATTTAATTTTCTTTTATTTCCCTTATTTTGAACAATTTTCTTGTTTCCTTTTGTTTCGTATTTTTATCTTATCAAAAAAAAAATCCAAGACATTAATAGTATTCGGATGGATATGTATGATTCTATTCTATTGTGAGGGATGGCTCGAAAGGTTTATAATATTTTATTGTATTGTTATCATTTCTAAATTAAAAGTATCAATAGAAGAAACCATAAAATAGATTTGTTGGTAATCAATTGAATCTCAACTGATATATTCTTTTTATGTAATTCAATATGTTTTGTACCCTAATTAGTCATCCGCTATTCAAAACATATATAAAATCTAAAGTTTGACTAATTTAAAAATGAGGTATTCAATAAACTCTTAAAATTCAGTTTTCTGTATCAGAATTTGATTATCTAAACCTATAACGATCTTTTGTTTACGTCTTGAATTATAAAAAAATATTGAGTTGACTGAGATGGCCAGTAATGTCAACTGAGAAAGCCAAATCTTGTATCCAATCAACTGTTTTAGTTCAGAGCAGTCATAATATTCCCTGGGCCCTCGCTGATTTCATTTAATGATTACCACATGTTTTATACTTCGTGAGGCGGCTGTCCTTGACGAGTCAAAAAACCTTTGTTCTGCCATTTTCCTCGATTCAGCCGCTTTTTCGTCCGGCAAGCTCCGAAAAATACCAATTGCCCGGGATCTTGTACATTTGCTACCACAATTTGTTTTAGCTATTGGAGAGGAAATTTGTTTTAGAACACGAGGGTGTTTGGAAATCCTAAACAAAACAGAATAATTTTGCTTGCAATCAATATAATAAAAAAATAATTACAAACTTCAATAAGATAAAGACAATAAAAAAAATTGTAACACAAAAATTAATAATAAAATAATTTTTCCAATATTCATTCGAACGGTAGACTTAAAACGATTAACATCTAAGGATTAAAATTAAATTAAATAAATAAAATTAAATTGTACTTTGTGAAAATTTGTTTTATTAGTAAAAATAAATTAGTTCATGTCAAACATTTTTGAGTTTTAAATTGATTAGTGACAATAAATTAGTCCACGATAAACATTTTGGTGCCGAAACCCGGGAGTGTAAGTTGATAAGCGCACGTGGAAATTTGCTGCATCATTCAACATTCATATAAGCACAGATAAGTAGCCATTATCGTTTAACTATAATTTATCAAATATATTATTAAATTTCAATTTTGCAATTTGTTGATTTATAAAGATTAATTACATTCCTAAAATAAGAAAATAAGTAATTAAAGTTGAATAGTAAAAACAAGAACATTAAAACGGTGAAGAGAATAAAGTTAGTTAAGTGAGTGTAAATAATTACAGTGTTTCGAATAATTAAATTATAAAATGGATCGCCAATTGAGAGTCAGAGATAGAACGGTAAATCAGTTGAAGGCAATATACAATTTTAGTACCGCCATTAACGCTAATACCAAGCTAGAAGCAATACAAACGCAAAAAACGAGCTGCGAGAAATTGTATAAGGATTTCAACGATCACGAGCTGCAACTACTAGCGTCTGATCAATACGTGCCCATAACAGATGAAATTGATTCGATATTTTTGGAGAGGTCAACGAAACCGAACATTGAAGTAACGGACCTTAACGCTACGCTCGGTCAATTCATAGGCCAACAACAAAGTTATATGACCGGAATCCATCAATTGCAGAATCTTCGATTACCGAAAATCAATATAGAACCATTTTCCGGTGACTATAAGCTCTGGCCATCATTTCATGACTTATATGTCACATTAGTTCATGAAAATAAAAACTTAAGTGCTGTACATAAACTACAAATCTTGAATGGCTTACTGAAAGACGAGGCAGCGCATTTGATAAAGCATATAAAGATTACGGAACAAAATTATAATGAAGCTTGGGACAAGCTGGTATCCAGATATAATAAGCCAAAATCCGTAGTATGCTCGTTAGTTCAATTGTTTTTGAACCAAAAGGCTTGTACACAACCTAATCACCGGGAGTTAAGAAAGCTATGCGATACATCGGATGAGGTAGTTCGCGGATTAAGAACCTTAGGAGAACAAGCTAGAACGCGTGACCCTTGGTTAATCCACCTATTACTAAACAAGGTAGATGCAGACACGATGCAGTCATGGGCAAGGGAATCAATTAATAACGCACATCCAACATTTCCGGAATTTTTGATCTTCCTAAATACGAGATGCGATGCGTTAGAATCGTGCATGGAAAATACAAGGCATACCAGTACATTACCAAAGCATATGAAATCATTCAACATTACATCCACGCCTTCCAAAAAATGGAGTTGCATAGCTTGTAAACAAGATCATATGTTATATAAATGTGCGTTATTTAAAAACTTAAATGTAGAAAATCGTATAAAGATGATTGAGAATGCCAATGGATGTACAAATTGCTTGAGATCTAATCATCAGGAACGCCAATGTTTCTTACGGGCTCGGTGTTTGATTTGTAAGCAACGTCATCATTCTTTATTACACAAGGAATCAGCATCAACTAATTTATATGTAACAACCGAACAACAATCAACGAAAGAACAACAATCCATATTGGATCTACAATCAACAAGTTCCCAACAATCAACGAGTTCCCAACAATCAACGAGTTCCCAACAATCAACAATTCAAGGCAGTGCTACTAATGCAATGTTAACTACTTATCAACTTACAGATATCCCAAATGAAAATAGAGCTATAGATGTACCAGTTTTACCAACTACTATAACATCAACTGCTATAAACTCTCATGCAGCAAACCGAACTAATGTAAATTCAAAATCACCAATAAAAACAAACAATTCAACAATTACATCCTTACAGGAAACCGACATCCCTTTTAGAACCTTATTACCTACAGCCTTGATATACATTCAAGCAAATAACGGTAAACTTATGTTAGCCAGAGCTTTGCTCGATTCCGGATCTCAGTCTTCTTTTATATCGGAATCGTGCGTACAACGCTTAGGTCTACGTCGCGCATACTCACAAATGCCAATATACGGCCTAGCTGCCAGCTCTGCAGGAAAAATAAAGGGAAAAAACGAATATAACAGTCACCTCCCGTGTAAAACCTTATTTCACGATCAAGTTAACGACATTCATTATTGATAAAATATCCTCCTCGCTACCCACAAAATATGTATTTTACCACACAACAACGAAATTTGGAACCTAGACCTAGCAGACCCACAATTTAACAAACCATCAGCAGTAGATATATTAATTGGAGTTGAATTCTTTTTGGACCTGTTAGAAGAAAAGAGAATAAAAATAAAGAATTTTCCAGTACTCCATTCCTCGAAATTTGGAGGGAAAATTTGCTCGCATCAAACAGACAAAGAATGTTCACAAAGCTTCAATGTCGGGGTAACCAGCCACAGTAATGAGAATTTAATAGAGTTATTAAAAAGATTTTGGCAAATTGAAGAACCGTTAAGTACCTACGACAAACGAGACGAAGAACATCCCTGTAAATTGCAGTTTCAGCAAACAACCAGAAGATCGGCAGATGGTAGATTTATTGTTCGCCTACCATTCACGTCTGCAAGGTCAAAATTAGGAGACTCATTGGCGACAGGCAAAGCAAAAATGTTGGGTTTAGAAAAGAGATTCTCGCGTTCCCCCGAATATTATAACGATTATCGGCAGTTCATTCAGGAATATATTCAACTGAAACAAATGGTTCCTATGACTTGGTTTGAACTACCAAAGCAAAACAATGAGAAATATTTTATGCCACATCATGGCATTTATAAAGAAAGCTCTACGACAAAGCTACGTGTGGTTTTCGATGCGTCATGCAAAACAACCTTTACGATTTCATTAAATGATTGTTTGCTAGTGGGACCCAAGCTCCATCCTGGCTTAACAACCACTCTACTGCGATTCCGTATGAACACTATTGTCATCAATACGGATGTAGAAAAAATGTATCGGCAAATATTGGTTGATGCAAACGATTCAAATTTTCAGTGCATTTTATGGAGAGACAATCCACAAGAGGAATTAAAACCTTATAGATGTACCACAGTCACTTATGGCACAGCTTGCGCACCTTTCCTTGCGATACGAACATTAGAAGAATTAGCAAAACAATATGAATCCAAATACCCAGAAGCTGCACGAGTCATCAGAACACAATTCTATATGGATGATTTGCTCACGGGCAGCGATACGGTAGAAGGTGCCATAAAACTAAAAAATCAAATTATAGAAATACTAAATGACGGTGGATTTAAACTTCCAAAATGGAAATCTAATTCTGAAACGTTCTTACAATCATTGGAACTCGAAAGTCCCGTTGAAATTCCTAAATTAATCGAAGATGATACAAGCACAAAAACTCTCGGCATTATGTGGCATTCAAAGCGCGACATGTTTACATTCAAGCTAAACATTGAAACTAACGATGTAAAATGGACAAAGCGTAAAATATTGTCAGAAAGTTCTAAATTGTATGATCTGTTAGGATGGCTGTCCCCTGTGGTAATTTGTTTTAAAATGCTACTACAAAGACTCTGGTTAACAAAAACAGATTGGGACCAAGAAGCACCGAGTAACATTTTAACTACATGGAAAAAAATATATTTCAACTTACCTCAACTACAAACTATCCAAATACCTAGATGCTTGATACCGAAAATAGCGCCCACCACGATCCAATTACATGGATTTTGCGACGCATCGGAATCTGCATATGGGGGTGTAGTATATATCAGAACAACCAATGAAAATGGAGAAATAATTTGCCGAATAGTTTGTTCTAAAAGTAAGGTGGCTCCTATAAAGCAAATAAGTTTACCAAAACTCAAACTGTGTGGTGCGGGTCTGTTAACAAATTTAATTAAATATTGTCAAACCATATTGAACGTAAAATACGAGAACACATTTGCCTGGACTGACTCCATGGTTGTCTTACATTGGTTAGCAGATGTGCCAGCTAGGTGGAAGACTTTTATAGCAAATCGGACAAGCACTATTTTGGAAATTTTATTGAGAGAAACGGTCCTCAAAACAAAATCCAGCCGACTATATATCGCGCGGAGTTGAACCAAAGCAAATACTCAACTTGAATAATTGGTGGCATGGTCCTAGTTGGTTGACAGAAGATAAATCCAAATGGCCACAAACTAAGTCACAAGTGTCACTTGAGGGAGTGGATCTCGAAGACCTAAAAAAGGGGTTATTGGTATTTTTCGAAACAAATGAAAATGAAATTGTAAGTCAATTGTTAACCAAGTTTTCATCGTGGTTTAAAATTAAGAAAATAATGGCTTACATATTACGTTTTTGCAAATTACCCAAAACTATGAACAAAGTCACGAGAAAGGGAAATTTAACTCACGCGGAATATATAGAATCCGAATTATTTATTATTAAATCGATTCAGACGGCCAATTTTAAAGCTGAATTACGCAAAATTCATTTAAATTTACCATTAAAACGAAACAACGTGCTAATTTCACTCGATCCGTTTATAGACCAACATGGTATACTTCGAGTAGATTGAAGAACTCACAAATAACTTACTCCGCAAAACACCCAATAATATTACCGAAAAATCATCCAGTCAACAACTTAATCGTTCAAGAAGTGCACACCACTAATATGCATGCCGCAAACACTTTGATGATGAATTTGTTGAGGCAAAGGTTTTGGATAATTGGTGTTCGATATCTGATAAAAAGACATATTAAATCCTGTGTCACATGTGTAAGATATCGAGGCACACATCGCACACAAAAAATGGCGGATCCACCGGCAGAACGATGCACCCAAAGTAGGCCATTCTTAAATACTGGTGTAGATTACTTGGGACCAATTTACATTAAAATGTCTCAACATCGAAATGCTTACCAAGGCTTATGTTGCCGTATTTATATGTTTAGCAGTGAAGGCTGTTCATTTGGAAGTTGTGAGTGGTCTTCATACTGAAGCATTTCTAGCAGCGCTAAAGAGATTCGTGTCTCGACGCGGACTTCCTAACCAAATATGGTGTGATAATGGTTCAAATTTTATCGGTGCCAACAATGAACTAAAAAAGCTTAAAAAAGAAATTATAAACCAACGAAATAATGAAATAATTTCCAATTTTTTATTACAGAAAGGCATAGATTTTAAATTCAACCCTGCTAGTGCACCCCATTTCGGTGGGTTATGGGAGGCGGCTGTACGGTCCATAAAATATCATTTCAGGCGTACCATGAATGATGCAAAACTCAACTTTGAAGAGACAATCACGTTGCTGACCCAAATCGAGAGTCTTTTAAACTCCAGACCGCTATGCCGAATTAATGACGAACCCGCTAATTTAGATGCACTAACTCCTGGGCACTTCTTAATTGGCGAACCATTAATAGCTGTTCCAGAACCACTTTTAGAGATGGTGGCCCATAATAAGTTGTCCAGATGGCAAAACATTCAACGGCGTATTCAATCTTTCTGGAAAATGTGGTCTCGAGACTATTTAAGTACGTTAAATGAACGATCCAAATGGAAACGAGGAAACAACAGCATACAGTCAAACGAAATTGTTATCATCAAAGAGGATAATCTGCCACCAAATCAATGGCTGCTGGGGCGTATAGTTCAGACTCATCCAGTCAGTGATGGTATAGTTCGAGTAGCAACCATTAAAACAAAGGCAAACATCATCAAACTTCCTGTAACGAAAATTATACCATTACCAAATTATAATTGAATTAATTCCTAGTATTGTTCCACTATAAGAATGTAATTATTGATTGTTAACTTTGTAAAAAAAAAAATATGAAATGTTGAACTTAGTTTAAAATCCTTTGTATTTATAATTATAACTTAAGAAACTATTGTCTAAATAATTTCTTAACGCGGGGGAATATGTTTGGAAATCCTAAACAAAACAGAATAATTTTGCTTGCAATCAATATAATAAAAAAACCATTACCAACTTCAATAAGATAAAGACAATAAAAAAAATTGTAACACAAAAATTAATAATAAAATAATTTTTCCAATATTCATTCGAACGGTAGACTTAAAACGATTAACATCTAAGGATTAAAATTAAATTAAATAAATAAAATTAAATTGTATTTTGTGAAAATTTGTTTTATTAGTAAAAATAAATTAGTTCATGTTAAACATTTTTGAGTTTTAAATTAATTAGTGACAATATAATTAGTCCACGATAAACAAGGGAAACCTTGTCCGACAAAAATGTGTCCGCTATTGTCAAGTAGGACAATTGACATTTTGGCATGTTTGGGTTAAGGACAATGGCCGATACAAAAAATTTCAGACTCGTCAGGGACAGGCGCCTCACGAACTACAAAATATGTGGTAATCATTAAATGAAATCGGCGAGGGCCCTTTGGCTGTAATCTTTAATTTAGAAAAAAAATTACGATTTCGTCCAACAGCTGTAAAAATCTTAAAACTTATGATTTGAAGGGCAACGCAATTCATCTTCGTAATCACACTCCACATCTTTTAGCAATATCATTAATGCTCGATGGTTTAATCCACGTGCTCGAATAAGTTTAACGATTTTAGCAACTTTTTAAATACAATAGCTATTTTTGTATCAAGTACCTAAAATAAGGTTTTTTGGGACGAATATTTGCTGTTTCCGGACGAGGCGTTAGCCGAGTCCGGAATAGCAAATGAGTCCTAAAAGACCTAATTTAGGTACGTGATGTAAACAATATTTTTTTGTAATAGCTCTCCAAAATTTTCCAGAGTACCTAATCCATTAGATGCCATAGCATATTATCGATTGAATCATTTAAAATAGTCCTAAAATGGTTGCTATGACGACTTTTACGACCTAGGCCGAAAATTAAGCATTTTACGGACTGAAATGAGTCCGTAAAATAGTTATTTTTGGGAGCGTATACAAAAAAATCAATTTTGATTATAATAGTCCCTGGGCCTTCACCTACTTAATTTTTTGATTACCACATATTTTATACCTCGTAAGGCGCTTGTCCTTGACGAGTCCTACAACTTTTTTATCTGCCATTTTCCTTGATTCGGCCGCTTTTTCCCTCGGGAAACTCCGAAATATGGCGATTTCCCGGCATCTTGTATATTTATTACCATAATTTTGTTATTTATTAAAGGGGGTGGAAATTTGTTTTAGAAAACGAGGGCAAATTTTTCCGACAAAAAATTGTCTGGTTTTGTCGAGTCCGACAACCCAAACTAGCCAAAATATCAGGGTATTGAAAATCAATTACCACAAAACTAGTTTTTACAGGATTGTTAAACAAAAATGAGTGAAATTGTAGGGTGATATTGTCCGACAAATTTTCGGCCGCGTTTTTTCAGT
>OY856188.1:230145607-230186552 GCA_963693315.1 Diogma glabrata | reverse complement strand
ATTTCTAAAATTATATTTAAATTCAAAAATTCTAGTTTTTTTTTTTCAAAATTCTAAAAATATTCCAAAAATTAGAATAAAATCAATATTTAAACTTATTTTTAATTGTAATAATATTCCAAAAAATTCTTATAAATTCAAACTTTTTTCAAAACTCTAAAAAATATTGCAAAAAATCATAACAATATCAAAAATGAAACTTTTTCCAAAATTATAAAAAAATTATGATTAAAATCAAAAATTAAAATTTTTCAAAATTCTAAAAATATTCCAAAAATTCTTACAAATTCAAAAATCGAAACTTTTCCAAATTCCAAAAAATATTCAAAAACTGTAACAAATTCAAAAATTTCCATGTTCAATTATATTTACGTAAACAAACAGCTAAATTTTTTTTCAAAATACAGTACAAAAATATTGAAAATATGATTACAAAATCAAAATTCAAACTTTTTTCAATATTCCAAAAATTATAAATAAAATCAAAAAATTTACAATTTTAAAAAATTCTAAAAATATTCCAAAAATTCTTACAAAATCAAAAATTGAAATTGTTTTCTAAATTCTAAAAATATATACAAAATTCAAAAATTCTATTTTTTTCAAAATTCTAAACATATTGCAAAAATTATAACAAATCGAAAATTGAAACTTTTTTTAAAATTCTAAATATTCCAAAATTAGAATAAAATCAAATATTTAAACTTTTTCGAAATTCCGATAATATTCCAAAAATTCTTAAAATTTAAACTTTTTCCATAATTCTAAAAATATTGCAAAAAATTATTACAAAATCAAAAATTCAAACTTTTTTCAATATTCCAAAATTATAATAAAATCAAAAATTTACAATTTTAAAAAATTCTAAAAATATTCCAAAAATTCTTACAAAATCAAAAATTAAAATTGTTTTCTACATTCTAAAAATACATACAAAATTCAAAAATTCTATTTTTTTTTCAAAATTCTAAACATATTGCAAAAATTATAACAAAATCGAAATTGAAACTTTTTTCAAAATTTCCAAATATTCCAAAAATTAGAATAAAATCAATATTTAAACTTTTTCGAAATTCCGATAATTTTTCCAAAAATTCTTAAAAATTTAAACTTTTTCCAAAATTCTAAAAATATTGCAAAAATTATTACAAAATCAAAAATTCAAACTTTTTTCAAAATTATAATAAAATCAAAAATTTAAATTTTTAAAAATTCTAAAAATATTCTTAAAATTCTTACAAAATCAATATGAAACTTTTTTCAAAATTCTAAAAATATTTCAAAAACTATAACAAATTCAAAAATTTCTATTCCATTTATGCCATAAAAAACAATTAAATTTTTATAGGTAACACTTTTTTGCCGTAGGCTCTTGGCGCAATTCGTTTGAATATCATATTTGTTTAACACTTGTTTTTTACGCACGTTAATATAAATTTTTAAAAAATAAAAGATTCAATTTTAGTTTTATGATCACTCTATATATTTCGTCTTTTTAGGACATCCTCAGGAGTAATGTTATGATTAAATATGTTAATAAAATTTTTTTTTAAAATAGCCAAAAAATTGGCTAACAAAATAAATGAAATCATTTTTTGACATACTTGACATTATTTTTTCTGACAAACTTATAAATAATGCCATAATTCTCTATAATAATAATAAAATTTCATGTCATACAAATAATTAATTTTATTTTTTTCCAAAAAATTGGGTAAAATAATAAATAAAAATCTTTCTTTTGACACACTTGACAACATTTTTTTGACAAACTTATAATGCAATAATCTGGTTTTTTGCATCACATACCAATCCCGACCATCAAGATTTCTCCGCATTCTTTATTCCTACTCATTATCACTTAAAATGAACGTTTTTTAAGCAAAAAATGCATATATCCTTGTTTTGACACACTTGTCGATTTTTTGACACACTTCCGGTACAGTTACTGAACAATTCGTCCTTTTGGCTCTTACCATTGAGTGTACCTATTTTTAGAAACCAAAATTTTTAAAATCCCCTCATCCGTTTTCTAGATTTCGTAGGTTGTGACGGACGGACGGCCGGCACACAGACATACATTTTTGTTTTTTTGCTTTTTAGAATCAGTAGGTTCTAAAACGTCGAGAAATGCCAAAAAAGTGGGGGTAAGAGTTTCACTTTTAGCTCATGAATGTAAGGCTTAGGTCATTCAGTCAGACCGAAGTAATATTGAACGTAAAAATTAAAAAAATCAAATAAATGTTTGGATGTCTGTCATTGCTTTAATTTCCTTGGAGTGTAGAAACATTAACGCCGTTTCCTTATTTTTCTTTCGAACATTAATTTTTTAAATCATGTCGTAATTTGCTCATAAAACAAACTTTAATGCCGTATCTTTATATAGAAGTCAATACAACACATACACATGATATTCTACATTAAGTCTCTTGAGAAGATATTGTAATCTTGAGAAGAATTTTATTACATTTGGTGACAGTGGCAGATTTATTAAAACCAAAAATAATGATAACTGGGTAACCAATTAAAAATTACTGCAGTATTGCATCAAATATTTACACGCATCTAATAATCCGTATTGTTGCCGAAATGCACTTAGCCGATGTGAACTAAGATCACGATGCATTCAAAACCAGTTACCTATCAACTCACCACTTATATATCCCATAAAATATTTGTCATAATTAATTTTACACTTTTAGAATATTTAAGCACAACATAATATTAAATAAAATGAAATAATCTCTGACCTTTTTCTTTCTCTCTGTCTACCCCTATTCTTCTTGAAACAAGAAAATTATTTAGTTTTACCTAATTTGCTAGTTTTCTAGTCTTGTATAATTTTCTAATGGTTTTGAGTTAAAGAAAACTTGGAAAAATTATAGTCGATGAGAAGATACCAACTTTTTTTATTTCGAAAAGGTTAAATGTAACATTTTGCACATCATTAATTTATAAGAGACGAAAAAAATTATTATTTTGCGGTTAAAGCTAATAAATTTTGTGTCGTAATTAGAAATGTTTTTAATTCATATTTTTAGGGAGTTGGATCAGGAAAGTTTGAATTCGAAAATGTGTTTGTAGTTTTTTGGGCTCATCAGTTATTTATGATAATAGCTTTAAGAAGTAGTTAAACCGGTTTTCTCTTTTTTTAATGTTAAGTTTTCTAAACCGAACTGAAGGCTATATAAAACTCTTTTCTAAACGTTGAAAGATTACTGTGTTCTGTTCCACGTGAAACTTGAATATTAAGATAAATAATAATTAATTGAAAATAATTAAATAAAATTAGTTTATAATTTAATTTGAATATTTGTATTATAAAATTAACAAAAATATAATCGTGTGAGGGCGATGATGGTAATTAATTATATTTTTTATTCGACTATTAAGCGTTGACTTAATTATGTGAAATAAAGTATTAATTTGAAGTTAATCGAGATTTAGAATAATAAATGGAGAAAGAATAGGGGCTCGGTCGAATTATATTAGTTGTTTCATATTAGTATTTAGATTAGTTTGATACATTAAAAGTTATTGATAAAACTAATGATATACTCGGGAGCAGTGGCGTAGCTAGCATGGGTGGCACCCGGGGCGGATATTGTGGTGTCACCCCAAAAATAAAAACTGTCAATAATAATAAAAAGCCGATAAACGTAATTTATAATTTTTTTTAATTAATACAAATGAGCATTATTATTATAAGCCCGCAAGTAATTTTTAACTAATTTTAATTTGCTGAAACTCCTCTCACACGAAGCCACTAATACGCAAATAGTCATAAATAACTTTAGTGCGACCGTAAGATTCGGAAGAAATTCTAAAAAATCCCATTCTACGATGAATTTCAAAAAGTCTAGGTACACCCAGTTAGAAACTGTAACATTGGCCGCTTTTAAATGCCTCCTCACCCTTTGTATCTCTATGAGAAGTTCTGTTGCCAAAACCGCATCATAAAAACCAGTAAATTTTGATACCGATAATTTTAACTCTTCACTGTTCGCCAAAAGCTAAGTGTTTGTCTGCACAACCTCGAACAATGAAGCTAAATCTTGAACTGACTTCAATCTAGTTCGGAGTTCAACACTGAATCGGTCAAGACATTCCAACATGTCCTTTTTAAGTTGAGCTCTCAGTGTCAGTCCAACATCAGGTGCAAACTCACCACCCGTTCGTTTTTTGCGTTTTTATGACGAATTCGGCTTTCCATTGGAATGTCATAGTCCTCCGATTTTTTCGCAGCAAGATCTATTGCCTCTTCTACAATGAGACTTCGTTATGAATTGACTCTATTTTTGTAGCTAATTGATCAATATTCAAGCCCGTGCTTTGCAATCCAATCTGAGCACAGATATTATTTCTCTTAGAATATCATTCCAAAACAAAAGATAGTAAAGAAACGAAAAATCACATGCTGCATTGATAAGGTTCTGTGCAGCGCCTCAAGTGTCTACATTTTCTTGTTGATCACTTAACTTCTCAATTTCAGCCACAATGCCATCAAAGTTTTCGGCCAATACTTTTACTGCAGCATAATGAGCACTCCAATGCGCTGTTAAGAGTATTTTAATAGTTGCTTTGTTGTGTTTAGCAAGTACTTCCCAGCGGCTAGTCGAAGCAGAAAAACATGTAAAAATGGCTTCCACTGACGAGTGTTGGCCGTATAAATTAATTGAATGATCTTTGCAGCCCACAAAAATTGCTTTGTTATTTTTTGCTTTAATAATAGCTTGCACTTCTCCATGTATACTACTCATAACAGCTGCATTATCATAACCTTTGGGAGCGACAATTCATAACATCTATACCATCATTTTCAAGATTTTACACTGAAAAAAACATGTCCTATTTCCAATCGAAATGCAGTTGTCTCAACCTCACCGTGCGGGCAGATATGGCGAATCGAAATACGAGATTGATTCAACAACCGTACAATGATAAGCGGATGCAGTTGAGACAATCACATGAAATATTTATGTGAAAATAAAATATAGTTCAATTAATCTCAAATACTTAAATTTTAAAATGAAAAATTCATGATATAAGGCCAAAGAAATATGTTTTCATGGAAATAGTTATTAACTTTATTCAACTACTGTTATATTGGATAGCACTTTATATTTTAATTACACCTCATTCTGTTATCAGGAAAATGTTACTGAGTACTGAGTAGTTGTCCCAATCACGGTGAAATTGTTTGTAAATATCTTTTCTTTGCATGAATAATAAACTGCCATCTTCGAGATGAGGTTATCATTACTTCAATTTTTTTTTCAGTGTAAGAATTTCATCGCTTAAATCAGCGGCTTTTTTCCACGTAAAGGAAAAAATCCAAGGAATACTTCCTTGATTTCCACTTTACTACCATCAATTTTTACATAACGAATCACTTCTGACATTTGATCAATATGTGAAATGTCAGGTGTGCTATCAAACATAATTCCAAAATATTTAACCGATTTCATTTCGTTGACAAGCTTAAACTTTACGTGGATCGCTAAAACATTTATGAACTCATTTTGTATATCTGGTGACAAATATGATACTTTTGGTGATTTACTATGCTCCAAATTCAAAATGTGTTCTCTTAAGACTACATCATACTTTGACAATAGTTTGGTTAGTTCTAAGAAATTGCCTTTATTTGAAGAACTTTGTCCTTCATCATGTCCATGAAATGCTGGGTTTTGTTTAGATAAAAACAAAGTTTTATCCAATAATCTTGATAAAAGATGTTTCCTTTTCTGTTTTTCATTATATATTAATTGCAAGGCTGCGTCTCGTATCGTTTTATGAATTTTTAACCTCATTTCCGAAGTTTTCCACTTTTCAAAATTCTCCAGATGTTCATTTGAAGTTTCATGCTCGGCCACTTTGGGATTTAGTTTCCACCGCTTCTGATATCCAGTAGTAAATGTTGATTTTGTATTATTATTATTGGTGACAGCAAATACACGACAACAGAAGCAATACAGGACGCAAGTTATTATTTACAGGAGAATAAACAATCCATGGCCGTAGAATATTTTCACCATTATTCATCATTTTATAAAACCATTCTTTAGAAAGATGGCGAACATCACCTTTTATGTCTAACCCGTGTCTAGATACAGTAACAAACGACCCTTCTCTATTTTGAAAATGTTCACTTTCTTTTTTTATGATTTCAATGCGAACATTACCAGAGACGAGTATATTCCAATGTGATACATCTCTTAAGTCCTGAAGTGATTCACCCATGCAAATACTGTCTTCGATAGTAGAAGCATTAGCGGCATTATCACTGTCATTTTCATTATTCCTTTCTAATTCGTCATCATAGGTTATCATTATTAATTCTGTATTGTTGCTGTTACTTTCCGAAGATTAGCCAATATTCTCTGAAACATTTGTTGCATCAACGTGATAATCAGTTTCTTTTGATGAACCTTGGATATCATCGGGTTTTGTAACATATTTATAGATTTGGTCTTTCTCTGCTGGAACCAACTTTTTCTTTAAAAAG
Organism: Diogma glabrata; assembly: GCA_963693315.1. Lineage (NCBI taxonomy): Eukaryota > Metazoa > Arthropoda > Insecta > Diptera > Cylindrotomidae > Diogma > Diogma glabrata. The sequence continues at coordinate 230,180,044 of OY856188.1, read as the reverse complement.
TATGAACTCCTCGTGGCATATTTATTTTTTGGGATATTTGCTAAACGAAATCAAAAATATATTTTTAATTATAGTATAGGTATCAGCAAAGCATTAATTCTAAATATATTTGTAGGATACATAATAGGTACATAGTTCATAATAAGTACACTGTGTTAACGACTAAATAAACCGCTAAGAAAATTAATTTATTTAAATTTCCTTGTAACAACTTATATTAAATAATATTTGATAAAATGGAATATGCAAATCATAGCCTAATATTATAAGGAACTATTTAAAAAAATATAAGTATGAAATCCTAAAAGATATTTTATATAAAGAATTGAAACCAAAATTAAATATCCAATTAGAATCATGCTCAATAATTTACAAAATTGAATGTGATTTTTGTGAAAAATTTTACATCGGGAAAACCGGAAAATGTTTTAAAGACTGATTTAAGGAATACCTGCCTAAGAAGAAAAATAAACAAAATTTAAAGTTTATTTTTGCAAACCATTTACATGGTTAATAACAATAGCTACACCACTTTTAAAAAAAAATTGAAGGCTTTACATTTATGTAGCCAAGGATCTTTAAAAGACTCACTTGATGAGTTTGAAATTTCCAAGGGATTTAAAACCCAACAAAATGTAATTTTAAATGATAAACTTTCATTTAATTCAAATATATAAATATATAAAACTGAAAAAAAACATTATGAGTATGTATCAACCTACAAAAATTTGCAAAACTGCAGTAATTGCATAACTGCCATTTATTCTACAGTAATTATTTTTGTGTTCATTGAAAAACGATCTATTTCAATTTATTCTTTGAGTTTCAAGATAAAGGAAAAAAAATTATTTTGAGATCATTTACAAACACGGTAATTTGATTGTTTGTTAGTTTCCTTAGGTGTTTGCAATTAATTTGTTTGAAATGTAAAACATATATTAGGTAGTAAGGTTAAGCGGATATTTTAGAAATAATTTTGGAATAGAGACATTGTAACTCAAGGGGGTGCCACCCTATCCACAAAGGGTGCCACATTATCGACGTAAACCACTTTTCCTATACATTATTCAGCATATGTGTTTTCAGATCTGGTCATTAAATAATCATGCTTGCATACTAAATAATATATCGTAAAAAACGGTCAATATGGTATCTATAGGAATATTCAAAGCTATTGAGTAATTGTGGTGATGGGATTCAATGCTTTTTATTTCACGTAATAAATGCAATTTTATTTCACGTAATGACTCAAAAATTTTAAAAAGTAGAATAGATTCTTTTTGAACCAATAACACATTTATAGGACACATTTATAAGTTATCACAATTTATAAATTAAAATTATATGGATAACCTGGTTAAAATGGTTTCTAAGTGATTTATCGTTGAAAACATGTGATGGTTTGTTTAAGTTTTTAACGTTCGGGTGTCACCCCAAAACGGTTTCGAAGTGATTTATCGTTGAAAACATGTGATGGTTTGTTTAAGTTTTTAACGTTCGGGTGTCACCCCAAAACGGTTTTAAAGTGATTTATCGTTGAAAACATTGTGATGGTTTGTTTAAGTTGTTTACGTTCGGGTGTCACCCCAAAACGGTTTCGAAGCGATTTATCGTTGAAAACATTGTGATGGTTTGTTTATGTTTTTTACGTTCGGGTGTCACCCCAAAACGGTTTCGAAGTGATTTATCATTGAAAACATTGTGATGGTTTGTTTAAGTTGTTTACGTTCGGGTGTCACCCCAAAACGGTTTCGAAGTGATTTATCGTTGAAAACATTGTGATGGTTTGTTTATGTTTTTTACGTTCGGGTGTCACCCCAAAACGGTTTCGAAGTGATTTATCGTTGAAAACATGTGATGGTTTGTTCAAGTTTTTTACGTTCGGGTGTCACCCCAAAACGGTTTCAAAGTGATTTATCGTTGAAAACATTGTGATGGTTTGTTTAAGTTGTTTACGTTCGGGTGTCACCCCAAAACGGTTTCGAAGTGATTTATCGTTGAAAACATTGTGATGGTTTGTTTAAGTTTTTTACGTTCGGGTGTCACCCCAAAACGGTTTCGAAGTGATTTATCATTGAAAACATTGTGATGGTTTGTTTAAGTTGTTTACGTTCGGGTGTCACCCCAAAACGGCTTCGAAGTGATTTATCGTAGAAAACATTGTGATGGTTTGTTTATGTTTTTTACGTTCGGGTGTCACCCCAAAACGGGTGACACCCGGGGCGGACCGCCCCCCCGCCCCCCCTAGCTACGCCTCTGCTCGGGAGAAGGAAATTTCTGCGGTGTATCAATTTTTATAAGATCGAATTCTTCGGTATATAAAGATGAGTTGATAAGGCCATGGCATTTCAGGTTATTAAAAGAAACGAAGAGAAAAGTGCATTTGGCATTTTGACCTTCATGGATGCGATTTCGGCGTTATGGGTACCCTGCCATGTGTTTAGTTCTTGGATTTAAGATTGGTCAATCGTTGCTAATATTTGACTCCTTTAAAAAACTGTCCAAAGTTATGTGAAATTTGTCTTATTTAATTTAGTTTGTTTTGATGATCGATTAGGTTGCCCGGTGTATAAAGAATTATGTGCAAAATAGTTATCATCAGCCTGATAGGTTAAACTTATTTAGTAAATCATTAGTGTGCTTAGAATCTAGAGAGATTTACCGGCAGAATTTTTCTGTGTGTAATATATTTACAAATTAGCCTTGAAACCTCCCCCCCCCCCCTGCCACGAGTAGGCAGCCTTCTGAGATTCATCTCCGACGCAGTCGAGACTTCCTTTTTACTTCTGTAACTTATGTTGTCGGGGAACTCTCGGTTACCGCTACCGTCAGTTTTCGCAATTGTTTGACTTAAACTAAATATAAAACTGGGATTGTTTCACAAGGTCGGATTAACATCTAAAATGTTCCAAATATAACTCTCTATAATAAATTTATTTTAATAATAGAACACTTGTTATATTTCCCAAGTAAATTTTTGAATTTAACTTTATTTATATTATAATAAAATAAATAAAATTAAAATCCGCTCAACCGGTTTCGGTTTTTACACCATTTGCAAGAGCTTAAAAATTATTAGGAGAATTAATAATTTTTAAGCTCTTGAAAATGTTGTAAAAACCGAAACCGGTTGAGCGGATTTTAATTTTATTTATTTTATTATAATATAAATAAAGTTGAATTCAAAAACTAATTTGCGAAATATACCAAGTGTTCTCTTATTAAAATAAGTTTATTATTAATAATGTTTCGCCAAGTGCCAACAGTAGTCTCAATAAATACTATAACTCTCTATGCAAGCTAGGAACATCATACAACTGAAGGTTGAAGAGTCAGTATATGAAACAAGTCCGTCGACGTTTCTAAAGATAGCATTAAGGGTACCAGCATTGCAATTCTGATAAATGTATCAAGTTTGAGGAAATTCTTTCAAGTTTTTCACTGATAGAAGCTTAAATGTCTAAAAGGTCAATTAATTTTTTCCGAAGATGTTCTAACTTTTGATACGGGCCAGAGTCATTGAATTCAGAAATTATTCAGTCAGCACAAGCCTTCAAAAAATTTGGTTGATATCTTTATAGAGCAATTCCACGTTACCGCAACATTGATGTTACCGACTGATTGCGATGAAATTTCAAACACAGAAAGCCAATGATAAAATAAAAATTGTATATCTGAAAAATGAAATTTCGCTCTGGGGATGACACAGGGTGGTGTCAAAGTTTTACAATCATGAGGATAGTTGATGGTTACCGTGTTTCGTTTTATCTCGACTGTCGTAGATCTATCATTAAGAATGTGGTGAGTGAATACTACATTTTCTATCTATTTTTCTCTGATGATTATGGCAACTGGTGATTGCAATCCCGTACCGTTTTATGAAGCCCGGAACTACGGAATTCATAAATCTTAAATCCCAGAATCCCGGGACCGAAAATTTGTATGAAAAACTACAAATAATTAAGAAAAATCACAATTTTCAAAAAAAAATACATTATTAGGGTTCCGTTTTTATACGGAACACTATTAGTGAGACTTCGATGTGTTTTTGTCTTAAAATCGATTATCTTATAAACTATAAATCCTATGGACCTGAAATTTGACGTGCGTATAAAACTTAACTGTCCTCTAAAGATGACGGATACAAAAAAAAATAAAGTTGTTTCCGTTTGTGTTACGGGGCTGCGATGTAAGGCCTTTAAAAAAATCCTTTTTTTAACCTAGTCAAGTAGAGCATCAAATGAAAGGGCTTGAATTCAGTATCCTTTTCAAATATATTTTAGAATTTTTCATTACACAGTTTTTTGAATAATGTTGAATAATAACGTTTTTTTCTTGTTTTCTTTCCCCACTTAGCTCCGAACCTATTTAATGAAAAAACTTCAAAAGTCTTTGGAAATATAGAAAAAGTGGTAACTTTTGAGCGAAAAATATAGCGAAGGGTAAAATACACATAATTGTATTTATTAAAGGGGAATCAGGAGGGGGAAAACTCCATTTAAAACCCAGGCATGTGAGATATCATATGAAAGAGCACTTAATTTGAAAAACATCGTAATTTTTTCAGAATTTTGTGACGCACAGTTTTTGAATTATGTATTGTCAAAAAAGTAGAAGAAAAAATTGGTTCTCCCCTTGAGTTTCAAGCTTAATTGACGGACAAATTTGAAAAAATTCACAAAGAAAGGAAGAAGTTGGTCCCCCTCCCGTACGTTTATTCGTTGATTGACAAAAAAATTTTAAAAAACCCGTAGAGACAGGAAATTTGATAAACCCTTAACGAAACATATAGCCAAGTCTCAAATAATTTTATTTCCATATGACAGTGGGAAATTCCATATGACAGTGGGAAATTCCCGCGGGAAACGGTTACTACCCGAGGGCCTCTGGCCCGAAGGTTAGTAAGTTTCACAAGGTAATTGACATCTAATAATTCACGTGATACATAATAGTATATTATGCTACGATCATGTATTAATAACCATTACATGAAAGTGGCATACGCTATTTTTTCTACACCCGGTAAATAACGAAGAACGAAAATTACAACGACGATTCAACTCATTAAATAAAGTTTCAATAAGGTCCAATCAAAACGCCTCATTCACTATTTTTTAGCAAATCAAAACGATTTGTTTCGATTATTTTTTTCTGGTAGGAAGGAACAGCGAATATTTTCGAATATTTTCCGCCTACTTAATATATTAATTTAAAACAAATATGCACATACAAAATTATGTGAAAATGCAATTTGCAAATAGTAAAAATGTCCGTTTTCATTCATAAATGATTGCATGTTTATGTTTATTTGTCAAAAATAAATTACAAATTTATAACATTTATGCGCCTACTAAGATGAAATAATATTTAATTTTGTTTGACAACAAAGGATTATGTTGTATGAAATAATGTTACTATTTCTTTTCGTTAAATTGTCTGCTAAATACAACTCGTCATCAAATTATTAGTCGATTATTTTTCAACATTACCACTCATGCCATTTGACCTCAAATCACATTCGTAATAATGATTATGAAAAATAATCGACTATTATTTGACGACTCGTGATATTATATATGAAAATTTCAATTTTCAAATTTCAAATTTCCAAGTGCAATTTTTTTCCCATACGAAAATTTCAACAAACGTCAAATGCATAGTTTGAAAAACTATGGGTTTCTTTCTATTGATTAAAAATCTGTATCGTAATAAAATCTGTATCGAAATGAATATCATTATAAAACGAATTTTGGTCATATGTGAGTGTATCTATAAAAATAAAAACGGGTGTAGAAAAATAATTTTATTTTTTACTATAAAACATTTATTAAACTAAAACATTTATTTTTATCAAGTATTTGATAGCATGATTTTGCGTTTTAATTGATCAAGTTAGTTGTTTTTAGTTCAAATTGTATTATAATTCCCTTGGGAATTAAGAGTATCATTATTATTTCGGTAACTAAGGTCTAAACGACTCATAATATATCAGTAAAACATAAAAGGTTTTTTGAACCAAATAAGTCAAAAAATAAAGAACGAATTTCAGAAACATTGTGATTTTTTTAGAACTTTTCGGTACACAGGTTTTGAATTATTGTCATAAAAGTGCAACAAAAAGTTGGCCTCCTACGTTTCGACATTGATTGACAGAAAAATTTGAAAAAATCTATTGAGATAGGAAGTTCGCTAAACCTTAAACGAAAACTATAGCGAAGTATCACATAATTATTTTTCTGTATTTTAAGGAAGTGAGATTGGGGAAGAACGAAAAACATTTATTTTGAAAGAAGACTTAATTTAAGGAACATAATATTTTTTAGAATTTTGTGGTGCACAGTTTTTGAATTATGGTCAAAGAAGTGCAAATGAAAGTTGGTTGGCTTTCGAAAATTACAAAACAAAATATTTTGGACTAGAAAAAAATTAACCTTTCCTAACCTAAAAAAATTATTTTTGACCATGTTATATGTATTTTGAATTATATTTGACCTTGGTATATGACACACCACACCCCACGGTCAAAAATAATTTTTTTTTTCAAAACTTAATCTCTCAACCCCTTCAAAACAACATTTGAAATGATGAGCCGACCTCTATAGTTATACCGGCAAAAAATCTCTCGTTTTTGGCAATATCTAAGAACTAAGCAGTCGAAAGATTTTTGAATTTTTTTTAAATATTTTGATCTTTTTCGATTTTTCTAAACCAAACTCGATTCCGTAAAAAAAAACTTTTGTTTTACTATCTCCTTATCTATGTTCATAAAAACAAATATTTGAATTTTTGTTTCTTATCAGTAGGCGTGGGAAAACACATTTAAAAACTGTAGAAAATTTCAACTTGATAGCACTTATTATGTAATCTGTTCTCGATGATGCAGCATGGTTAGAAGTTCGATCATCCGTTGCGCATCCCTGTTGCTCCGTGTAACGTTAAATAATCTTCAATAAAATCTTTTATGCAGCTACGACTTGCAACGGTAAATATGGTTGATATATCATCACCAAATGTTTCGGTTCTCCTCTCCTTTGTGTGGCTTATGGAGATAAACATCAACTCGTGAGCTTAAAGGTTGCTTTGATTTTCTAAATTTCCAGTTTGCCTGCTAAAGTTTTTATCAACATTTTGAAATGCATCAAAAATAGCATAGAAAAACAAAACAATTGACATAACAGAAAATTTTATATTTTATATATGTATTGTTATCGTTTTAAGCTCTTGATATTACTACACCAACAAATTTTAAATTTTTGTATTGTTTTTATATTAGGGGAATATTTAATAAACTATAGAACTGTTATAGAATGTAACGATTGCGTCACATTCTGCTTCAAGTGAGAGAATGTATAAAATTACAATGGAAGACATACACATGGAAAGCATATATTCTTTAATATTCGTGGATAAAAATTGATTACGCGTTGCATTTATTAGCCGTGTTCGATTTGACTGAAACAACTGAAGCAACTGAAAAATTAAATGCAATTGTTGTTGTTTTTTCAGTTGTTTCAGTCAAATCGAACGCACCTATTGTTTGTTAATATCGAAACAATTTACCCACTGACCAAAACTTTAGTTTTTGTTTTTATTACATTTTATATAATGTCAATGTCGCGAATTTATTTTAATTTTATTTTAACAAAACGATTTAGCAAATATTTGGAAATAACCCAGATCTTAGTAAAAGTAATTTATGAAATATATAAACTAGAATTTCGCTCAGCGTTTGTTTTTAATATTAATTGAGTTTAAGGTCAATTGTCTTTTATTAATTGGTAAGATTTTGAAAGATATTGCGATAATAGTTTGGGGAGTTGTTGTAGGAAAACTCTGTAATTGGTTTTACTACCATCAACTAAAGATGACGGAGTTATAGAGTTCATCCACCAGCACCTCTATGATACCGCATTATCTAGTGATATCTCATTGCTATTGTCAGTGGTATATGAAATTTCACGTTAACTGATATGGCATTAGCAGAGGCTGTAGTACGCGTGGTTTTCATAGTCGTAAACCAAAACTAAATTGATTACACATCCACAAAAACTGATCCCTCCATGGGAACTCAATATAACTTATCTTTTAACAGAATGCCGTGTATTCATAGATTAATCGCAACAAATATGACAATCCGTAATCCCGAGATTTTCTTCATTAATCCTGGGATTTTGGGATCACAAAAATGTGTCGAGATCCCAGGATTCGGAATTGCAATCCCTAAGGGTAACATCATTCATATGTAAAACAATTATGACAGTCTAGTAAAAGAATTGTGGCAATTATAATCAAACTTAACCTTATAATTAAATAAGCGTTTTAAATAATTTTTTCTTTGATACGATATGAAAAGTCTATTTTCAAGCAAGCTTAATCGCCTGGGAAAATGGGTTTTTTTTCTCTATAGGGTAAAATTATTTTCGGTTAATAACAAATTAGAGTTGTTAGGCCCGCTATACACCTGAGCTAAACTATGCGAAATATGCGAACAATGTTTTTAAAAAATAATGTATATAACGTAATTATAGAAAAAAACATTACGGAAACAAAACATTCAAAAAAGAAAAGAAAAACGGAAACATTACATTTTTTTTAAAAAGCTTTATTCGCATTAAATCATTACTTTTTTAAAAACATAGTTCGCATAGTTTAACTCAGGTGTATAGCCCGCCTTATGGTCTTTATATAATTTCTTAGTGTTTTTAAATCAAAGCAACCATGTAAAAATAGAATATGAATTTTAAATGTTATGTTGTCGATTTCTAATTTAATAGTTTATAATATAGTCTATTTTCCTACAAGAGATGAAAACATTGTCTTTTACGTTTTTATCTCGCGTAGGAAACGCAATTTTTTCTATGATAGTAATATATAATCGATATTTACTATAAATTATAAAGTTAATCGACAACAAAACATTCAAAAATCATATTCTTTTTTTTCATGGTTACGTTGTTTAAAATACTTTGTAAAATTATATGAAAAACCATAGTAACTATAATTTGTTATTTTTTTACACTAGTGAGTTTACTTTTCGCATAGAAAAAATATTTTTTTTGGCAAACGGCTGTAAAGTTTAACTTTACTGCCGCTAGGGATTTAGTTAAAGTCTTACTTTTTTGACTTATAATCCAAGCGTCTGCAAAAGTAACACCATTTTTATTTTATATTATGGCGGCAGTAAAGTAGCATTTGTTATTTTGTTATTTGTTCAAACAAATTGTATAACTATGAAAAACAAAAAATAAGAAATTGATTCTGATTGGATTATGGATACATACATGTTTTGATTTATTGTATGTAACTATATGACAACAAAACAAAACAAATAGTTTAATTGGGGCTCATTCCAAAGTGACTAACGTAACATTTATACCGAAATTCACAACTTTGTTTACTTATAACTAAAATAGTAAAGATTATTTTAAGCACTTGTTGACTTTTTAAAATGTAAATCGAGTTTATTTATCTAAATCAGAAAGCTTTTTTATTTAAATTAAAATTTTTAGATATTTTTTAAATAAAAATTTAAATGTGACTAACGTAACATTTTTTATACCATTAAATTAACACCTAAATTATGAACCAAAATTCTCTAGATGTTGAAAATGAAACATAAAATTTATTGATAAGTTTCTTCAATGTAATTAATGTATTGTTTAAAAAAGCCAATAACTTTTTAAAAAATATGTTAGTTTTTCATAAATTGACGTTTTTGATTTAAATGATGTGTGACTAACGTAACGTGACTGACATAACACAAAAGAATTCTTGTATTTAGAATGCTTACCTCATTTATTTGGAAAGCAAAGCAGTCCAATTCAGACACTCCAAACTTTAGCTTACAGAAAATAAAAAGTCTAAAACAATTCAGTTTATTATATTTGTGCTATGCTATATTCTTTTTAGATATATTTTCATTCGTATATTAAGCCTTTTTCACAACCATGCGCTTAATTGCATTCTAAACAAAATAACTATATTGGAATTTTCACAATTGTTGCCATATCTTATAGTAAAATATATGAAAAAAAAATTATAGGCCACAGTTACAGTTTTGTGAAGAAAAAAAATTTAGCTTGAAGGTTGACTTTAAAATGGAATGACCCTTTAAAAAAAAAAGGATTATGAATTTTTGAATTGGAGCTTGCTTTGATAAAAAATTTTATTTACACAAATTTAAATGATTTTTACTTTTTGGACGTAATTATGACGGTAATAAATCATATTTATAAATTTTTGATGCATTATAATTTCATATTTATAAAAAATTTAAACGTTTGCCGAAAAAATAGTGTATTTAATTCGGAGCTAAAGTGACTTTTTGTGTATCGTCTATAATTGTCAAACTATAGACTCAAAACAAAAAGTAGCGCTTTAGCTCCTAATTAAATAATGTACTATTATATGTTTACTATCATAGAAAAAAGTGCATTTCTTACACAAGATGAAAACATTTTAGGTTCGTGTAGTTGTCTCTGACGCGTCTTGTGAACACATGTTCACTCACAAAAATAAAGTGTCTTCATCTCTTGTAGCAAAATGTACTATTTTTCAGTTTATAGTTTAACCAATGAGTAATGTCTGGCTTGCTCCTGTATAATGTATTTTCGGTTTGTCATAGCCGTCAACATGTTTTAATTTTCTTTATTAAAAATATATTTTATTTTTATTACTTTTATACAATCAATTTATTATTAAGTCAATCATCTTACGGTATTTTAATATTTTCTTAATTTATTTTCAACATAATATTAATGTTTTCATCACATAATTGAATTACACATATGGTTAGTTGATAAGTAGATCGGGTTTAGGTACAAAGTGCTGACAGCCGTTTTGCTAGTATTATGATAAATAGTTGGTTTAAAAATACACTGATATGCATGCAGCAAAAAAAGTTTTATATATATTGGACCAAATAAAACAGCACACACATGAGGTTCAATACTTATCAAATCTCCTTCGTATACAAAGAATATAAAAAAAATTAAACGCATGTAAACGTAGTTAAATTTATACTTGTAGCCACAAAAACATATTCGAAATTAATTTATTCAGAAAAGAAGTAGTTGACAAGTTACATTGAAATACCGTAACGCTGATTAAAAATAAACTCGCTGTAGACTTTTTTCTTGCATATGAAAGGGTGTTAATTAGATTTGAATGAATGGCAGTTTATGAATTTTCGCTGAAGGAGGTTTACTACACAAGGTATAATATTTTAGTTTGGTAATTATTAACGAGCTATTAAGCTGGTATCTCATTCAACTTAACTTGTATCGCTTGTAGTGAGGTCGCACATAGTCTGTTTTTTCAAAGCTGAAATCCAAGGGTTTTACATCTATAGTGGCTATGCTTGACCAAGTTTATCGATTGAAAAAAGTTTACATATTATGGCCACACCAACGTAATGACCATAAAAATACATCCAAAACTAACGTATTGTGCAATAGCGATAGTTATTGAGCACGACCAGTGAAAATAACTTCGTCTATTACTATACATTAAGATTCATAACCTTGAGATTCAATAGTCATTTAAAAATCGTAGAACCATTACTATGAATTGATTTTAGAGATGGAGCCTAGTTTTGGCAAAATCTTTCCATTAAAATTTACCCCAGGTTTGTAAGTTACGCCGTTCCCAAGATAATAGTTTTCCAGATTAAAATTCCCAAAATTGGTTAAAATTTTCAATTTTAAACAAAACAGACCGTAACGGGATAAATTGAACAAATATAAAAAAAACTCAGAGATGTACTATAAAGAATTATTTATTATACTTTTACAATACAAAAAAAGGACTCTATGATGACTCGTGAGTACATACCTATTTTTGTTTTATCTATCGCATCGCATCACATTTGGGATATGAGTGTGGTAGTAATAAATAGAAAAATTATGTTAAATACATGTTATTGTTGAAATTTGAATGAATGGAAACATTTATGCATTTAATGTAGTTTGTTGTTGTTCTTGTTAGTTGTTTAAGGTATAAGAAAAAATGAATGAATGAAGTTTTTTAAATTTACAAATAAAGGATATGTATTTGTAATTTGTAAATATATGTATTTAGATTTATGGTTTGAATGAAAATATCATAGACATTTGACTCTTGATTTAATAAAAAACGCTTGATACTTTTCATATATTTTCGTCCATGATTGTTGTTTGAGGTATTATGGTATTGAAACTGCAGAAGTGTTATGAGATAATTAAATCTGTACGGATTGTAATGTAACAGAACATAGTCATAAAAAAAGTGTAACAATCAATACATTTTGATATATAATAAAAACTGAGTAATACAATCATACATTTGTAAGGTTTATTTTTAAAGCTTTATCTAATTTTAAATAGCTTTCTGTAGAAGCCTTTCAAACAGTTAGTTTGGATAAAATATGTTGTAGGTGTATGACTATAAGTCAAGCGAAAATCAGCGGAGCTGATATGGAAAATATATGTTCGTACAAATAAATCGTTTAAATTTTCTTAGCTCATTTACGTATATTCTTAAAAAAATCAAAAATGCATAATGTTAATAACAAGAGCCAATAAATATTAACCAATAAAAATTTCAACTTTACTTTGTTTTTGCTTTCCCTTACATCTCAGCAAGTCAATTTTTATAACAAATACGAAGCGGTAGGGATCAGAAACCATAATGTTGTTATCAAGATAACAAGATTATAACATATTTTGAATTAAAAATATTGTGCAATAGCGATAGTTATTGAGCACGACCAGTGAAAATAACTTCGTCTATTACTATACATTAAGATTCATAACCTTGAGATTCAATCGTCATTTAAAAATCGTAGAACCATTACTATGAATTGATTTTAGAGATGGAGCCTAGTTTTGGCAAAATCTTTCCATTAAAATTTACCCCAGGTTTGTAAGTTACGCCGTTCCCAAGATAATAGTTTTCCAGATTAAAATTCCCAAAATTGGTTAAAATTTTCAATTTTAAACAAAACAGACCGTAACGGGATTGAACAAACAGAAAAAAAATCAGAGACGGACTATAAAGAATTATTTATTATATTTTTCCAATACAAAAAAAGGACTCTATGATGACTTGTGAGTACATACTTATTTTTGTTTTATCTATCGCATCGCATCACATTTGGGATATGAGTGTGGTAGTAGTAAATAGAAAAATTATATTAAATACTTGTATGTATAATACTGTATGTACTGTATTTGTATAATACTTGTATGAAATGCGAATGGAAACATTTATGCATTTAATGTAGTTTGTTGCTGTTGTTGTTGTTAGTTGTTTAAGGTATAAGAAGAAATTAATGAATGAAGTTTTTTAAATTTACAAATAAAGGATATGTATTTGTAATTTGTAAATATATGTATCTAGATTTATGGTTTGAATGAAAATATCATAGACATTTGACTCTTGATTTAATAAAAAACGCTTGATACTTTTCATATCATTTCATCCATGATTGTTGTTTGAGGTATTATGGTATTGAAACTGCAGAAGTGTTATGAGATAATTAAATCTGTACGGATTGTAATGTAACAGAACATAGTCATAAAAAGAGTGTAACAATCAATACATTTTGAAATATAATAAAAACTGAGTCATACATTTGTAAGGTTTATTTTTACAGCTTTATCTAATTTTAAATAGCTTTCTGTAGAACCCTTTCAAACTGTTAGTTTAGATAGAATATGTTGTAGGTGAATGACTATAAGTCAAGCGAAAATCAGTGGAGCTGATATGGAAAATATATGTTCGCACAAATAAATCGTTTAAATTTTCTTAGCTTTATTTACGTATATTCTTAAAAAAATCAAAAATGCACAATGTTAATAACAAGAGCCAATAAATATTAACCAATAAAAATTTCAACTTTACTTTTGTTTTTACTTTCCCTTACATCTCAGCAAGTCAATTTTTATAACAAATACGAAGCGGTAGGGATCAGAAACCATAATGTTGTTATCAAGATAACAACATTATAACATATATTGAACCAAAAATATTTAATTTACTTTTCATTTGATATTTTTATAATTTAGTCAATAAAATTAAAATTATATATCTTAATTGAAAATCCAAAGGGTATTATCAATTTGAGTTTTATCAAATTGTATGTATCATTGAACCATAAAGTCACCAAAAGATCAACATATAAAGTTTTTCGATATCATGGAGCTCTGAAAAATTATTATTTATTTTATTTATCTATCAAACGACGCCTCTTATAACTTTCCAGAAAGATTAAAAGACTTATAGAATGAAATCAAGTGTTTTAAGTATCAAAACGTAAAAACTGAATTTTTAGAAAACATTCCCAAGGGAAGTAAACCCAGTGCTTTATGACACATATCCCCAAATATAAGGGGTTCTATAGATGATTGATTCCCATAGTTTAGTTGATACTGTGATGTTGAATCCAATTGAGTTGCGTCAATGCGGTGTAATTAAATTTAATGACAGGACGACCTTGATGAAATGACATTATCGTTGATAAGCAAACAATTCCAAATTCAGGATTTAAGAATGATATTTTAGAGACTCTATAGCAGCTATTTGTAGATCTAGGAATAGTCTGGTAATTGCATTAAAATGTGCTGCAACCATAGCGCATGTGTTGATAAAACAATTAAAACCTCCTTACGCATTCAGCTTTTATTTGCTTTTTTATTGGAATTTCACTCTTTTCTTCTACGCTAAATGACATATCGTTTTTATAAAATGTTGATTAGATTCATGAGTTATGAAATAAATTTTCCAGCAGGCAAATCACTGAATTATACTATACATATGTGGACCACCACCATCCATTTAATAAATAAAACATTTGTTCGGACATGGCGTTGTTATTTTTAAATTTTATTTCATATATTTAATTCATTGCAGATAGATAAATAAAACAATTAAATTAACCATAAAAACAAAAAAGAAAATACTTTGTGGCATGTGGCTTGTGACATGCCAAAAACACAAGTAAAGTACATGGAAATCAAGATGGTGAACTGCAATATTTAATTAAAGACACATTCACCATTTCGATCGTTTTGTCGCTCGCCACAATTTATATTGTTCCGTTCATCGCAACTGTTCATCTTAACAATCACGCAATTTGTTTGGAGTAAGAGTTTTCTGAATCGAATGCTGACTAACATACACCATTTTTTTTGTTTCTTATCCTAGTGGAGAAAAGTGAAAAAGAACTTTTGTCAGAAAAGATTTCTGTTTGTTTAAATTTAATATTTCGATCCTACCGAGCCAAAATAACGAGATGCCTAAAATATTGAGTTAATTTTCATGAAAAAACGAGTGAAATAAAACGGAAAAAACACTTTAAAAAGTAAAAATTTTCACGACCATAATATTATGCACAAAACTTATAAGCAGCTTGCTTGGTAATTAAAAATTAATTAAATCAAAACAAATCTTTTGATCCAAATAGTCAAAAACATTATAACATATATTGAATTTGAAACATTTGTTTTAATAAACAAAACCTAAATAATACTTTTTTAATAAAAAATCAACTAAGTATGTATTGAAAAATAATTAATTTAAGAAACAATATCAATACAAAAAATTTATATATGAATAAACGTTAAAAAATTATATTTAACTATTCATTTCATTTCTTCACAAATAACTGAAATCAATTGGTTCACGACCGAATTTATTAATCTCAATCATTACTTTAGCCCATAAACTGTTTTATGAATATATGTTTATGAATTAAATTAATAATAAAACAAAACTGTAAATAGAAAAAATGATTTTCTCTTCAAATCTAATTGTTTAACCCCTAAATAATTCAAATTTAACTGGGACCTATATTTGTTACGCTAATGTCTACTTCTAAATTGAATGAATTTTTGTTATATCTGGTCGTCGCGGTATGCTTTTATCTCTCAACTATGAAGAATAAGAGAAATTAGACAGAATAAATATGATGGTAAAAGCCGTCAACACTAACAGTTTCTAAAACAATGTTCTCAAACATAGTTCAGAGAGAAAAAAACATACCCGCGACGACCAGATATAACAAAAATTCATTCAATTTAGAAGTAGACATTAGCGTAACAAATATAGGTCCCAGTTAAATTTGAATTATTTAGGGGTTAAACAATTAGATTTGAAGAGAAAATCATTTTTTCTATTTACAGTTTTGTTTTATTATTAATTTAATTCATAAACATATATTCATAAAACAGTTTATGGGCTAAAGTAATGATTGAGATTAATAAATTCGGTCGTGAACCAATTGATTTCAGTTATTTGTGAAGAAATGAAATGAATAGTTAAATATAATTTTTTAACGTTTATTCATATATAAATTTTTTGTATTGATATTGTTTCTTAAATTAATTATTTTTCAATACATACTTAGTTGATTTTTTATTAAAAAAGTATTATTTAGGTTTTGTTTATTAAAACAAATGTTTCAAATTCAATATATGTTATAATGTTTTTGACTATTTGGATCAAAAGATTTGTTTTGATTTAATTAATTTTTAATTACCAAGCAAGCTGCTTATAAGTTTTGTGCATAATATTATGGTCGTGAAAATTTTTACTTTTTAAAGTGTTTTTTCCGTTTTACAATTATACATGAATGTTGAAACTACATTTTTTATAAATTTAAGAAAATTTCTATGAAATCTAAAATTTTTTTGTAAACGTTATAGAGATTTGACAAAGTTGCATAAATAGTTTATTTTATTAAACTTAGTACAAAAATAGTAACATTATGTGTAAAATTTTTAAGTATTACTTCGGTTTGAAAGACCTAAGTATTGCATTCATGAGCTAAAAGTGACATTCGTACCCCCACTTTTTTTTGGCATTTCTCGACGTTTTAGGACCTTTTGATTCTAAAAGAGCAAAAAAAAAAGTGTTTGTCTGTCTGTCGGCCGTCCGTCACAACCTACGAAATCTAGAAAACTGAAAAAACCGCTGGACGGATTTCAAAATTTTTTTTTCTAAAAATAGGTTTACTCAATGGGAAGAGCCGAAAGGACGATGTGTTCGATAACTGTACCGGAAGTGCGTCAAAAAATCGTCAAGTACTCAAGTGTGTCAAAACAAGGAAATTGGCATATTTTTTGCTAATAAAACTTTCATTTTAAGTGATTACGAGTAGGAACATTGAATTTGGAGAAATATTGATGGTTGGGATTGGTATGTGAGAGCAAAATCTAGATTATTGCATTATAAGCTTGTCAAAAAAATGTTGTCAATTGTGTCAAAAGAAAGATTTTGATTTATTTTTTTACCCAATTTTTTGGAAAAATAAAATGTATTATTTGTACGACATGAAATTTTATTATTATTATTGATCAATATCAATAAGTTAGTCAAAAAAATAATGTCAAGTGTGTCAAAAGAATGATTTTCATTTATTTTTTTAGAATTATTTGTATGAAATGAAATGTATAATGAACATGAAATTATTATTATTGAGAATTTTATTACATTATAAGTTTGTCAAAAAAATATTGTCAAGTGTGTCAAAAAATGATTTCATTTACTTCTTTAGATAATTTTTTGGAAAAAAAAATTGATCTGTTGGTTTACATGAATATAATTGAACATGGAAATTTTTGAATTTATTATAGTTTTTGAAATATTTTTGGAATTTTGGAAAAGTTTCGATTTTTGATTTTGTAAGAATTTTTGGAATATTTTTAGAATTTTGAAAAATTTTAAATTTTTGATTTTATCATAATTTTTATAATTTTGGAAAAGTTTCAATTTTTGATATTGTTATAATTTTTGCAATATATTTAGAGTTTTGAAAAAGTTTGAATTTTTGAATTTTTAAGAATTTTTTGAATATTATTACAATTTAAAAAAAGTTTAAATATTTGATTTTATTCTAATTTTTGGAATATTTTTAGAGTTTTGAATTTTATATATATCTTTAGAATTTTGAAAAAAAGTTTCAAGTTTTGATTTTGTAAGAATTTTTGGAATAATTTTAGAATTTTGAAAAATTTAAAATTTTTGATTTTATTGTAATTTTGAAAATATGTAGTTTGAATTTTTAAGAACTTTTGGAATATTATTCGAATATTTGGAATATTATTCGAATTTAGAAAAAGTTTTAATTTTTGATTTTATTCTAATTTTTGGAATATTTTTAGAATTTTGAAAGAAAAAAATAGAATTTTTGAATTTAAATATAATTTTGAAATTTAGAAAACAGTTTCAATTTTTGATTTTGTAAGACTTTTTGGAATATTTTTAGAATTTTGAAAAATTTTAATTTTTGTTTTTTTTATAGTTTTGGAAAAAGTTTCAATTTTTGATTTTGTTATAATTTATGCAATATTTTTAGAGTTTTTGAAAAAAGTTTTAATCTTTGATTTTGTAATAATTTTTGAAATATTTTTAGAATTTTGTTTGAAAGAAGTTTGAATTTATGATTTTATTTAATTTTTACAATATTTTTGGAATTTTGAAAGAAATATGAATTTGTGATTTTGTAATATTTTCCCGAAACGCTAAATGGAGGAGTTTTTGAGTAGTTTGCTGATTGTATAATCTTTTCACTAAATTATGTTAATTTATGATCTGTTATAATTTTCCGACAACGTTTTGATGTTTCGTGTTAGTTTTGTAATAAATATCTAAACAGAGATAAAAAATACATGTACTTTAACAAAAAGTTATAATTAAAAACCCAAAACTAAAAACCATGTCCACATAAAAGTTTTTTGCCGAAAACTATATCAAAATCCTTAACCCAGACCGAAGTTGTAACGACGGACTATTTTCTTTTTTTGCTCTAAAATAATATTTTTCAAATTCAATGAAATTCCCTAATAATTTTATTAATTTTCTTCAATTGCAATAAACGTAGACAATTATTTGTAACCCTGTACCACAATTAAACTTTTTTTTTGTTGATGATTTAAATAAGCTCAATTAAAAATAATCAACTCAATTTCAATTAAAAATACAAGTTTTGCGTTGTTGTTATATGTTGGAGAAATTGCTTATTACGATGATGGAAGGGGAAACAGAAAGCCTAATAATATGATATATAAACGATCAAATCAATTAGTAGATTAGTCAATTAGTAAAATTTAATAATAAATTAAAATATAAAATTAAACCAAAAAGATAAGTGTTCAGAAAATTAATAAAATTAAAACGAATGGTGATTAATCATTGTTGGATATGTTGTTATTTTGTATAAAGTTAATAAAAATAAATAAACTTAAATTATAAACAATTAATTATGTTCATGGTGCAATTATTTTTCTATTGATAAAAGTTTGATAATAGAAGATCATTAAATAAAGTAGTTATGCTGAAAACTGTTATATGTTTTAGCAGCAGACTTTAATTTCATGTAGAAATGAATATTGAAAAACAGTTTATTTGAAAAACAAAATCACAATGATGAATTGTTATATGTGTAAGAATGATTTTATAACAACAGACGCATTGTTAGTTCATCTGAACGTTTTTCATGGTCTGGGAAAAATGAGTGAATATAGTTGTTATAACGACAATAGTGTAATTTGTTCGCAGCATTTTGAGGAAAATTGTTTAAATCAAAGTTCACCGTTAAGGATACGTCTTAAGAAAACTGCAATCCTACTATTTTTAATCAAATGTCTGGGGAATTGTTAATAAAGGGAGTGATCACAGAAGATAAACGAAGACGTGAAATAAAACATGAAGAAGACAACATTCAAGAAATAAATTAATGTAAGCTTTTTATTGAATTTTGATTTATATAATTTTTGTGATTTGTTTTTGTAAAACTAAATTATTTTATTTGTTAGCCAATTAATAAGTTTCTTTACAATTTCAAAGTGATTCATGATAAGAGATTTGCAATTTTAATTTGTTTGTCATAGATTCAGTTTTCATATATTTTTTTGAGCTTTCCGGTGTAAAATAATATTATAATTCGTGTAAAAGTCCAAATTCCGTAACAAAGTCTTGATATCTCAGAGTTGTGAGATTTCAGCACCTTCATATTTTTAAAATTGGATTTCTGAGAAAATATTAACTGCTAAATTGGTTTTAATTGTACCCACCAACTTATGAGGAAACAACATATAGATAATTTTCCAAAAAATTTCCCTTAAAGTTTGCTGCATTGGTTCTCATAACAAACATATTAAATAAATAAAACGAATAAATAATAAATTAAAAACTAATTTAATGAATGTTACAATATAGTATGTTGTAGGTCGGTATCGATAGCAAAATAACTGCAAAACAAAGCAACTAAACTTTTTCTTGTTCTTTTTTACTTTATTTTTCACTTAATGAATGAATGTATTACCAATTTAATTTATTTTTATGGAAATTGAAATATGAATTACTTGACTTTATATAAAAAAATTAGTTTTAATTTATTTAGTAGTTTTAGTTAGAAATAAACAAAATTAAAATTCAAGAAATTAAATAATTAACCCTTGAATAACTAGGAATGCAAATAAAACATAACTATAGATTAGATTAGATTATATATTATAAAAGGAAACATTCCGAAGTGAATTTGACCCTCAAAACTGTTTGTTTATAACCTAAATGACACAAAGGTGGTACTGATACTCTGCCGATCTGGGTAGTTTTTTGATGCCTTCAAACGGTGCATGTGTATAGTATATAAAACGTATGCCTATAACTGACCCGAAGCTTCATAATTTAAATTATATAACTTTAATAATTGAGCATCCATTAGAACCACCATAGCGTTATCAGGGTTAACTATATTTACACCGAATTATTAGGTAATTACTTTTGAAAAGAATTTCTATTTTTGTTTTATAAAAAAATGTAAAGAATACGAATAAGAAAATTATTCATATTGCATATGAATTAAATTTATTTTCCTGTTTATTATAAATATGACCTGCTATTAACTTGATTAAAAAAATAAAAATTTAAATCATTTTTGTAATTAAATACCAGAATAGTTTTTAGATTTATGTATTTATGTGTCACGATTAATTTAATATATAAAAAAAATTAAGAAAAATAAACGTTTAACGTGTACACATGCAATCTTACTGTATGATTTAGAATTTTAGATTTTTTTTGTTGTTCATGGAATTGATTTTGAACTGCTCGAGTAAATCTTAGCGTAGCGAAATATCAATAATATACTTGCTATCAAAAAATATCCATATCCGTTGTGATGATAATTGAAGGAAACTTTGTCTGATTTTGTCTGACATCATAAAACAAATTCTTATTTTGCTTATCTAAATAACCTTAAACTGTTAATTTGTCATGTTCCATGAGAAGGTAGAATTCTAAACGAACAGTTCTAGGAGATCCACTTTTAAATACCAATGGAATGTATTTTTTTATTTATCACCTATATACAAATTGCCTTTCTCATGAAATATGTTTTGAAGTTAGATATGCAATATTTGATTTATTAATTTGAAATTTATTCAATATAATAAATTCATCATCGTTTTTAATTGATTATTTAATTTGTAATTAATTTATTATACTTATTTTAAATTTACCGTTAACATTTTTTCTGATTTAATTTATTCAAGTAAGTGTTTGTTAAACTTGTAACATTTTTTTGTGATAATCTTTTAATGGTGGGAAAATATTATTTTCATCTAAAACTTTTGTCTTATAATATTTATTCTAATATGTATTACACATTAAATATGTATTACATATGAAAATGTATGTGGGAGTTAATACATTCTATTATTCATATCCTAGAGTTGCCGATGATTTTTTTGAGATTTGAATTACAAAGACGAGTTTATTAAGACCACTTAACTGTGGAGTGATGGATGGCCATGATTTGATTATTTTGAGTGAATTATGTGGAGTGATGGGCAGTTACGTCAGATCAAGTTGTTACTACAAAGCAGATGAGTTTATGTATTATAACCATCTAACTAACGAGTCCGAGGCTGTATCTTAGACTCAAACTCAACCTAAGTCTTAGTCTGAGTCTGAGATTGAGTCTGAGGCTGAGTCCGAGTCCGAGTTCGAATCCGAGTACGAGTCTGAGTTAGAATCTAAGTATGTCCTTAGTTTGAGTCTAAGTCTAAGTCTAAGTCTAAGGCTAAGACTAAGGCTAAGGATAAGGCTAAAGCTAAGGTTTGGTCTAAGTCTAAGGCTAAGGCTAAGGCTAAGGTTAAGGCTAAGGCTAAGGTTAGGGCTAAGTCTAAGGCTAAGGTTATTGTTAGGGCTAAGTCTAAGGCTAAGGCTAAGGCTAAGGCTACGGCTAAGGCTAAGGATAAGGCTAAGGCTAAGGCTAAGGTTAAGGGTAAGGCTAAAGCTAAGAATAAGGCTAAGGCTAAGGATAAGGCTAAGGCTAAAACTAAGACTATGTCTAAGGCTGTGGCTAAGGCTAAAACTAAGGCTAAGGCTAAGTTAATGTTAAAGCTAAGGCCAAGGTTAAGGCTTAGTCTAAGTCCGAGTCCAAGTCCGAATCTGAATCCTAGGTCTAGATCTCAGTCGGAGTCTCATTTTGCTTCTGAATCTAAGTATGTTCTCCAAAGTGACTAATTAATTGAAAATAAATCTTTCTTCCAATACACATTTGTTTGATTTCCTCAATGTTAAAATAATAAAAGAAAAAGACACAGTTTCAATCGCCTTAAATAATCCATTATTTAAAACTAATAAAACAAAGACAAAATACTTTAACAGATCACGAAGCTGATGATAAAACCAAAAATTAAAACAAAAATAAATTAATTTGTGTTCAATGTATGTAAGCATATAAAAGTCAGAAAAAGTCTTCTTCTGTAGATTGATCAAAAGAAAACGGAAATTAAGAAAAATATTTGTACTAATTGATTGGATTGAAGAAGGGAAATAAAATTTTAATGATGCCATTATATTGTTTTGAATTTGAAAGGAAATGAAGTTATCGGTTATAATTTTTTTTTAAATTTATGGAATGACATTGTGTTCACGATCAGTTGTAATTGTTTTAATACATATATACAAGTAGTTTTTCTCTGATCGGTTTAGAATCGAAAGAATTATGTAACGTTCTGTATCTTTTCTTTGTGTAGTAGCAGCCTTTTCGTGAAAATTGTGTGGTTTGCTCTTATGCGGAGTGAAAAACATCTGTTCATTGATTTAATCTGCCCAAGGATATGTTCCAGTCTAGGATCACATGATTTTAAAAAGTGTCTAGAGGTGTAATTATCCGTCATCAGATTTAACTGGCATCAAACTAAACTGAGAGAATATCAAAATAAGAGAGACAAAAGTTTGAATCACATTAATTTTTTCGTGTTGGTATATTCTTAGTTGTTTTCACGAATAGAATTTCTCTATCAAGGTGTGATCCGATTTTTTTAACTGCAATTTATTTGAACTAATACAAATAGTATTTTACAATAATAACAGAGCATAAATGTTATGGATTGATATGACAGTGGTCGAAGAAATTGTATCGCGTGTATTGTAGACGAACCCAAGACTGGCCAATCGATAAAGATAGGTTTCCTTTAGTATGTTACAATATAGGTAACAAAGGTTCAAAGACGCCCACTTCCAAACAATACAAAATTGTTTTTTACCCGGGAAATGTGAGTATATCCGATGAATTTCCAATTTCTCGCACGAGAAAAATAATAAAATAATAATTTGATGAATAGAGCCAGAATATATTTCCCTCTCAATGAATACGTGAAATCATTAATTAATAATCCTAATTCTTAATAGCAAATACATTAATAAAATCTTTCCTTGTTTATTTATTTACTTTCCTTTATTAATAGAAATATCCTATATAGTCTCTACATTTTATCTAACGGAAACAAAAAACCATTTAACATCGATTGATTGACATGAAATTGATGAATTAGACGCAAACAAAATAATATTGAGTGAAAAGTTAAAATATTTATACGGTTTGTTGTGTTCAATTTAATTTTTTTCCCTCTCTGTTAAGTGTAATTGATGTACAGAAAAAGGACTTTTTTTCTTATTCGTCTGAGTTTAGTTTTAGGGTTGATTTTTTATTTACCTAATGCGTTTGATAAGTCAATGAATGGTCAAGCTAAAATTGCGTTATCGTAATAGGACGTTTTGTCATTGTAGACTAATGTGCTATAAGTACGGTTCCGTCAAAGTCTCTTACTCTGTCCTTCACTCTTTTACGGTTCAATATATTACATAGTCTTACTTTATATTATGTGCAATTTTTTTATTTTATCTCCTTCTATTACTAGTTATCTCCGGTTTCTAACATGTTACAGCACAAAGACTTTGATACCGGCTTGTTGGTATTGGTATTTAGCATCATTACGATGGACTTCTTTACAGTCGTGTGACTTCGGATTCTAAACTCATTTTCAGTCATTTTGCATTGGACATAAGGAGGACAATTTGCCTTTCCTCTCTAATGTTGATAGATTTCTAAAACTGTTTGAAGTCAGCCTTCAGACTTTACTTTCGCTGGCTTGTACAGATCGTTTTAATTCTATTTAAAATATGAGTTTACAAGAATGTGACGTATATTTTGATATCAGAAATTTAGAGTGTGAGTAAAAAATTATGTATGTTTGTGTAACAAGGCATTCTGTTCTATATATGCTGCTTGTCGTTTGACCAGGTTATAACCGAGGTGTTTGAAGTTATAAAAAAGTCAACACAATTTTAAAAATAAAACTTGAAAAAATTAATTTAAGTATTTAAATTGTCAAGAGAAAGAAAAATTGAAATTGAAATTTCGCAACGTTTCGAATCGTGGGGAGGTCCTATACCCTGAAATTTCTAAGCTGGGAATTTTTATGGTCATAGGTACGGTGACCATCGGTCCTGTATTTAACAGGACTGTCCTGTTTTTTACTATGCTGTCCCTTGAGATTTTTTTGCAAATACAGGACAGTACAATGTCCCTTATTTCTTAATTTGATATAAAAATGCCCTCTTTGTGCATCAAATTTGCACGAATATGAATTTAAAATAATAATCTCTAAATTTCCGTAAAATTTTTCTAAATTTCCTAAGCATTACAATTTCGAGCCAAATGTCAAAATCACTTTTTGACATTTTTCGACATTTTAGGTCCTAACGATTCTGAAAAAGTAAAGATAAATTTATTTTTGATTTTTGAGATCAATTAAACTCAATTAAGTAAAGAAGTAATTGGAATTTTTTCAATTCAAAGGTATGGTTTGAAGTTTTACAGAAAAAAACTCCAATTAACATTTTTCGTGTTTCGGATCGGATTCGAACCTACCCTCGTCAGTGCCCGGCTCGAATCCTTGGGCAGACACGCTATCGATTACGCCGTTGAGGCGATGACAATTTCAAAGTTGAAACTTCTTCATCACTTATTTATTTTTACTTAAGTTGAATTTTTCCACTGTCATTAGACTCCATATTATGGAAATGTTTTTACATTATATGGGATTTTTTGGGTCACGGGCAGGCTGGCCATCACAACCTAGAAAGTCACTGGAGCGATTGAAATTTTTTGTTTCTAAAAATAGGTTTCGATTAGGACGATGTGTTTTTAACTCTTATATTAAGAAACATAAAATTATAAGGAACGTAAAATATATAAATATGAAATATAGTTCTATCCAGTTTCTGCTGCTCCCAACTAATAGGAACCGTTGGAATATATCACGTTGTTCCAAATTGAATATCGTTTTTCACAAAAGTTGTAATTATAAGGGAGTTATTTAAAGATATTTTTTGTGAATCCGGGTGGTGGACACTTCTAATACAAACGTTAAATAATATAAGTATAATTTGAAAATAGCAGGTTGTTGCAGATCAAATATTGTATTTTTACCAAAATTCTAATAAGTAAAAATATGCATCTTATATATTAATACGTTAAAAAAAACTTTCTGGAGCCTAAGGCTTTTTTATCCGAATTTTGATTAATTTCAAATTTTCACTGCTAACTGATATTACTGTAACTTAGGTTTTAAAGATTTTTGGGATTTTTCGGATCATAAATAAAAAAGTTATTATATACGAAAAACTTTTTATATACATATGCATTATTAAGTTTACATACATACAAAAACGAAATGAAATTTAGTTCTTAAAGTTTATCGTATTCGAAGAGTTATAGTTGTTTGTTTTTTTTTATGATAGATGAAATGAATGGTAATGTTGTGAATGAATGTTGTGAATGAAGAAATGAATGATGATTCAGAATTGAATGTGGTGAATGATGAAATTGAAATTCCCTTAGTAATTTTGAGGGATTCGCTCAAGTGTGCTTTGAATGTCATTCCAGATAACTTTGATTTGTATGTTTATGGTGCTTTGGATATGAGTTGTCGTTTTTGTCATGCCAAACATATAAATTTAAAAGCCTAATATGTTTGAATAAAATATTTCCTTATACATCTTATATATTAATACGTTAAAAAAAAACTTTCTGGAGCCTAAGGCTTTTTTATTCGAATTTTGATTAATTTCAAATTTTCACTGCTAACTGATATTACTGTAACTTAGGTTTTAAAGATTTTTGGGATTTTTCGGATCATAAATAAAAAAGTTATTATATACGAAAAACTTTTTATATACATATGCATTATAAGTTTACATACATACAAAAACGAAATGAAATTTAAAACTTAAAACTTTATTTTATTTTTTTATACTAGGAGGGCCCGGCGTGCTTCGCTACGCTTATAAATAAAGTTTTTGCGTAGACATTTTGTTGACGTAGAAGCAATGATTTCAAAAAGTGGTAATGAGAAATGCTAGCATTTAATTTTTAATTTTTCTTTTTAAATATATGAATGAAAAATAATCAGAACTCTAGCTGATCAGTTCGGATATATGACAAATTAGCGATCAAATAAGTTTTCAAGTAAGCTTATTTAATCTCTAACTTATTTGATCGCTAATTTTTCATATATCTGAACTGATCAGCTAGAATTCTGATTATTTTTCATTCATATATTTAAAAAGAAAAGTGAAAAATTATGTGCTAGCATTTCTCATTACCACTTTTTGAAATCATTGCTTCTACGTCAACAAAATGTCTACGTAAAAACTTTATTTATAAGCGTAGCGAAGCACGCCGGACCCTCCTAGTTTACTTTAAACGGAAAAGTATTATGAGAAGTTTTTTGAGTGAATCCTGTTTTGGCCACTGATTACTAATAGGTACTAATAGGTGGAATATGTCAGCTTGTTGCAGGCTAAAAAACTATTTCTTTAAGTTTTCTGGGCTAATAGGAACAGTTGGTTTGGAAAATATCAGGTCGTGTCAATTGCAATTATTGAAAATAAACGTTTGCCTAAATTAAAAAATAGCTATGTAGTATGTTCTCTATAGTAATAGAAAATATTGGGTAGTCTACAATACAGAGGTTTTCGAGAAATACAGATATTTTTGAGAAGTTTACTGAATTTCGCTTTATTTCATTTCATGTTATGATATTAATTTATGATCAGTTAAAATTTGCCGACCAAGCATTAATGTTACGCGTTAGTTTAGTAATTCATTTCTAAACGAAAACTAAATGCTTGTACTTTTCCTAACAGTTTGTTATTTAATATTCATGTCTGCCTGAAACTAAAAAAGTGTCCGCATAAAAGCCTTTTACTAAATATTATATAAAAATCTTGCACGCAGGCCGAAGTCTTGATAACTCAGAGGCTTAAATTTTAGCCGCTCCATATTTTTAAATTAAGACATTATAAAATTTAACATTAATTTTTGTATTCTAGTCAAGAAGACGTTTGTTTTTAGTTTTATTTAATTTTTATAATACTCATAGTAATAAATACCTTGTATAATTATTTTTTAACGCACTTTTATTTAAAACGGATTTTGAGTAGGTAGTAGATGAACGTTATTTTTTTTATTTTTACCATAATTTTTTAGTTAGTTAATGTCCTCTATTTTCCTTTCCAAAAAATGGTCACCGTAGTCATAGGTCACTTTGTCTACTCCTCGTTATATTTTAGGTTTTATTTCCTTTTTTTCAAATTCTATGCTCTCTATTGTATATCTAGGTTGTTGAAATATTTGGTTTGCCAATGTTGATGAATAATCTAAATCGTCCGTCCGACAAGTACAATATCATCTGCATATTCAGAAGTGTACTAGATTGTTCAGGATGTCACGCTCTTCTAACTCCTATTATCTTTTTAAATAAATTAATAAGATGGACTGCCTCTTGCGTTGCATAAAATATCTCAATCCACCCTTATATTTTACTGTAAGCTATATACATAGTTTTCGATTGTTACTATGATTATATCAAAGGTAATGAGTTGGAATCGAAGTAACTATTATAACAACGTTCAATTAATTATTTAATTGAAAATTTTAGGGACAACATGTATGATTATAAAAATAATAATAACGATAAAAATAATGTTGTGAATACTGTTCAAGTGATAGAAAAGAAATTCAAAGGGAATCAAACGATAAGAGATGGCTTACTATAATTTTATAGTTTATATGAAAATTTTGATTGTATTATGATGTACTTAAAATAAATGAAAGTGGAAGAATGAGTATTGGTTTCGTTGATTGGTGAAAGGGACAAATTTAATAGAGTCATTTAAAAATTAGGGGTGAATTATGAGTGTAGTTCTTTTTTATATTCTTTTTGTAAAAAATCAATACGATATTTTTAAGGATTGTAAAACAGAAAATATATCATGGAAATTTGTTGAACTATTCGGGTTAAATATACCCTCATCCAATGTATATTTTGGATATCAATCAATAATATATAAATTTTAATATTGATGTTTTTTGTAATTGATGCCCTTTGTACCTTTTGTAGTTTTGACCATATATACAAATGTTTTTTGTCGTTAATTAACCAAAGTTATGTATCATAGATTTGATTAAGTATGGCGTATCTGTATTTAAAAAAACGGCATTACATTTGCATTAAAATTGACCTTTGATAAGAGACCAAACTTAGACGGTCGATGAACTTTTATTTCATTTCCAGGAAAGCACTTATCTTAGATGCTGCTCATTGAAATCATAGGAAAAAGATAAAGTGAATTCGTTATATAATGCATGATTGATTCTTGACAGAAATGAAATCTGTTTCACCTGGAGAGATCGGTTTTGTGATTTGTAAATTTTTTATTAGTGTTTGATCTACGGGTGTGGCAAAACCTCCTCCTCCTCCAGTCGTTATTATATGGTATACGGTTTAATGTGAGATATCATCTACCAACGGAAATAAGCAAATAAGACCCTGTGTGTGTTCTTTTATCACTGAGGATAATAGTGTGGCACATAATCGATGAATTTGAATGATTGCAGCCCAATTTTAGTTTTGTCTCTACTTATTATTTTTTGTTTATTTCCTATCAAGAAATATTTCCATATGTCGTACTTTATTTATCCATTCTTTAATAAAAATAACAAAATAAATGCCCAATTGTCATCCGTAATAAATGCAAATCAATAATTTACTCTACTACTATTTTTATTCATTTATAACGAAAATGTACTGGTATTTCATAAAACTAGAACGATCACGATCGACCAATAGTTATACAGAATGTTCACTTCATAACTGATTTGAATTAACACATGCTAATTAATTCCAACAAAAAATTAATTAACAAAGATCAATGGAACTTGAGAAAATTGTTCTGATTATCTCAAATGTCAGGAGGAAAATCGTTTGAAATTGAAAATTGAAATTCTGTAATATTTCAACCCGTGGGGACCCAACCCCAGCCAAGCCCAACCCCAGAGTTGTCTTAGCCGGGCATTTTTATGCAATGAATTTCTACTATAGACATTAATTCTAATTGTCTATGACGTATAGTGAAAGTTGTCTAAGACTATAAACATGTATAAAGACTAGTTTTCTATCTAGGAAAGGTTTCTAAGAGTCAAAGTAATTTTTTTTAAAAGTTTGCCCATTGGCAATCGTAAAGTTTTGTTGCTCGCTTTACGAGACTTGCAAGTATCACAGTTTGTAAAGTATGTTCTAACATCGTCGAATTATGCACCGATAAAAATTCAATAATTTTGTTCGTTATATTAATAAACAGCATTCAATGAACTGCTTTTCGTAATATATCGTTTCCCATTGTCACCAAAGCAAATTGGTTTCTTTACCTGCTTCGCCGTAGTTACAATAGATCCCATTTTCCTCTCTCACTCTCTGGCGTTTACATCCCATGGAGGGATTTTGCCGTCTGTGCAATCAGCTTCCAATCATCTTGTTCCATCACCAGTTGACCTCAGTTTCGACATCCTATATCACGAAGGCCTTGGATGATGTCATCACGCCAGCATTTTCTAGGTCTTCCTCTTCGACGAACACCAGCTGGTTGTTGTTGGGACGCTTTTTTTATCATTCTATCCAATGGGGCCCTTTCTACATGACCAAACCATCTAATTTTCCGCTGATTAAAATAAATTCCTCTATATTGTATTTTTGCTGTCACTTTTTTTTACATCTGGTTTGTCAGCAAACTTTCTCAAACCTTTTACGTTTATTTTGGAATATTTAATTGGGTTTTGGTCAGGTCTTCTTTGGTTTTCTTTGATATCTTTAAGCCCAACTTCACAAAATTATTGTCTACAAATTCTTTAGAAAAACAAAAATATTTTACTTGAGCAAAGTATATTTAGGACAGTATTAAGTCCTCCATAGGGATCAGAGTATTTGCTAGTAATTTGAACCGATCGTAACACTTCTTAAAAAAAGTTATGACACTCGAACTACTCATCATTATTACAATTTTGTACTTACATATTTTTTATCAATTGTACCGATTGAACAATTTAAATAATTCAAAATAAATATATAAATGAAATATACGCAACGATTTAACTTTTATTTTATTATGATTGTCTCTCGTTAGTAATTGTATTGTTGTTTTTTTTGTTATATTATTGAGTAGTAATATAGATGAACCACCACAACAGAAAACTGTTAAATTGTTAAAAAATATATGAGAGGAAATAAATGATACACCATAAATTTTCGTCTACAACTGGATATCATGATAATAATGGGAATGATGAGATAGATAATGATGATGCTGAGATTGTTTTTTGTAAATTTAACGTATTTTATACTTCAATATCTCAATAAACTGTTATAAGTAGAGGTTGTGGTGTTATAATTATTTTGTTTTGATTAAGAGATTGGATCTCTTCAATAATCCACTCACATGTTTTCACCATGATAACTCACAATCATGTGGTACCCACTACCCATAAATAAATATCATCAAGATCAAAATAAATAAATAACAATATAAAAACTCATCCCAATATAGATTTTTAATTTGATAAGCATTTATTTTATCTCGTACCGGTTCAACTTGCCATTCAATTCGGACTATAAAAAGAATTCGTTATTAAGCGCGATGCTAGCCTAACAGAGGTAACGTATTGTATCAGTTAAATGATGAAGGTTAGGAGTGTCCGAAAGCTTAAAACTGAATAGAGCGCATCGGAATGGTTGAATAGGTCAATACTATCAGCTATTAGATCCTATGTGAAGGGACAACATAACACGTGCCCGCAAAATGTCAACGGAAATTTCACTATTTTATTAAAAAAAGTTAATTTTTAATAATTTAATTAGAACATTTAATTAGTTGAACAATATATATATATAAAAACTTGTGGAACAATATATATTTAAAAACTATACACTTTTTGATTTAAAATGACATAATGACCACGACCGAACACTATCAAGTATGAATAGTAAGATTCTCCATCTCTTGTTTCTTTTTTTCATTATCCCTTTTATCGTACACAAATTAAAAATATCCCCACAACATCTCAACAAACAATTCTACTCAAACGAGAAAACAGTCCTCCTCTACAACTACAGAAAACCATTCTGCTTTTTATAAATTGCACAACCGTATTATATCTACGTATAATATTATAACTAAAACTTAAATTACAAATATTTTGATTAGTCATGTAGAAAGAAATATGTATTATTGATTAACACACCTGACGCAACAAAGCAATTAGCTTATAAAATGTTAAACATTGGTTGATTAACCTATAGCGCACATAAATATTTTATGTTTGTTGAAATGTATTATTTTAATTTAAAGGCTGGAACCGAAATAAATTAGCAAATCATTCGAGAATTTCTTTATAGATAAATATTTTTGTTTTAGAGTAAAATTCGAAATAGGTCGTTTTTACACGTTGATCTAGATGATGTCCGGCCATAGCTTAAATATGATATCCTTTTGAACCATATTAAGGATTATAAGGAAACTTTTGTTCTAAATTCCTCCATCTGACTTACAGACCTCGAGGCATTTGTATTTTCACTGGATTTCGCTTTCATCATCTAAGACATGTAGGTTATTCGACCCATTTCCAATAAATTATTGTATAATTTAGTTATTATTTTATTTATTGCATACATGACTTCATATTCGTCTTTTATGCAATGCAAATGTTTTTTTTTATTTAGTTGTTGTTTGATGAAGATGTATTGTTAACTTAGTTCAGGGTTGTTTTCATAAAATGTTTTTCCAGAATCGTTACAACGTCATATGTTTATTGTTCACTAAAACAGAATCATACGAATTTTCATTTTCGTTTTATAAATCTTCTATTTTAAAACACGTTATAGAGAAAACCACAGTAATGTACAATAACATAATGTCAATCTCTTGTTACTTTACGCAAATAACTTATTATAAGTTTAATAAAAAATTAAAGAAAACAAAGTTTTTTTTAATAATTTTACTGTTACTCTATATATATTTTAGCTTGTTAGGCCATCTTCTGGAGTTGTTATTATATATTACACTCCAGAAGATGGCCTAACATGCTGAAATATATATAAAGTAACAGTAAAATTATTAAAAAAACTTTGTTTTCTTTAATTTTTTATTAAACTTATAATAAGTTATTTGCGTATAGTAACAAGAGATTGACATTATGTTATTTGAAAACTTACGCCAAGTGCTAACGGCAAACAGTGTTAATTATAGTAAAGTACAAGATTAAGTAACACAAACATTTACGAATATTGCTAAAATACTTTTGTTTCTTTTTATATTTTAATTTTAAAACAAATAACAAAATAAGCCTTTAAACAAATCAAATTGATTTGTCTCCATAAACATTAAAATTTCACGATGAAATGCTTAATTCACAAAATGTGCAACTTCTGCTATTTAACCTTAAATGTGTAAATTAAATCCCCTAAATGTGCGATTTCCTGCTGTTTAAAAGCTATATTAATTTAAACTGTTTTTTTTTCATTGTTGCTACAAAGCGATAAAGGGTTGATTACAATTTCTTCTTAGTATATTAATAAATGGCCGCACTAGTATCATCATAACCAGTTAAGTTACATGTTCTAAATCTCTAATTAAATTTTCACCGTAACAATTTAACAGAAAACACATTGTAGTATCCATTATAAATTATGGTAAACATTTTCTAATACCCCCCACTAAAACTAAACCATTCTATTTAACCAACCAAACTAATATAATCAATAAACCATTTACAAAAACGTTTTACGTTGTTCTCATAATCGTTTAACTCACTGTAATAATAAATATATAAATCATCTAAAAAAATTAAAACAAATATATATATAAAAACAAAAATATAAAAAAAAGAAACAGAACAAGAAATCGAATCTTTATTTTAACTTTATCCCATTTAAAATCCCATCTATCCATTAATAGAATAATATTATTACGAAAACGTTTTATATTTTACACTGTCACTATTTAAATACTTTAACCCACCACCTCATCATCAAACCAATATCAGTAGCAACAGCAACATAATCATCAAAATAAAATTTATTCTTCTTCATACTACCATTGGGTTTCCCCATTACTCAAGCTACCAAAAACAATTCCGTAGGAAAACAATTTAAAATAGAGAACAAGAAGATATTTTATTTCTGTATTATTCTATCGTCTGCTCTCTACTTACTTGCTCGCTTGCGTTGCTTGTCATCTATTAAATTACCATTTCATTTAATTCTATTTCATTATTTTGCTATTTATTTTGTTTTATTTTTATATAATTTTTATTCGAAATGATTGAATATACTACAACCAACCATTTCTGTGTTGCACAAACAGATTTTATTACCATCTTTTCAACTACATTTATAATAACATTTTATTTATATAGATATATAGATTTTTTTATGTTTTTTACGAGGCTATAAATAATGATTTAATAATGCTATCTTGCTTATTCAAATGGTTTATTTCAATGATCACTTCTTGTAGTATATTTAATAATAATGATGTGAAATATAAGTGTTAGAAAGAGATGAAGAAGAGCATTAGTTCTCTAATAATTTTTCTTTTATTAAATTGGAGATTAGGGTAGCCTTGGGTAGAATAAATGAATTAGATACTAAATGTTTAGGGATGAATATGATGTTGGTTCAATTGAAATTACGTTTTTTTCTTCGTAAGGAAATCCTATAGGGAAACACTACTTCAGATGTTCAATTCTAGTATTTATAAGTACATTTT
>OY856188.1:230066159-230145407 GCA_963693315.1 Diogma glabrata | reverse complement strand
CAGCATCGTTTTGACTTGATCCCTTTTAATTTTGATTATTTTTTGTTTATAGATAGTCTTTCATAAATAAAAAATACAAGTTCTCTTAGATTTTTTTTTTTCGACCAGGGGTCTTCACAGGGTGCCCTTCAATTTTTCGTTATTTTGTGATGTGAGTGCATTTTGATGAGCGATTGTAGAAAAACTAATCAATCGATTTTCATAAATGATATGTCGTTAAATAAGTATTAGAACAAAGTTTTTAAAAATGTACACTGTTAATTTTTTTAAATAATTTTTGAGGGTGTAACATAAGAAAAAAACGGTGTAATTGAAGAAAAGATGGCGCTGCACCTCTTTTTTAACTAAATTGAAGCTTATTTTATATCTAACTACTTGTGAAAGTTTAGGACTAGCGTTATTTTTTGTTTTAAAGATAAAATTCTTTGTGCATATGACTGTCGGGAATCAGTTTTTTTTGTTCTGAAGGAAAATTATAAAAATGGCGTTATAAACTAAGAGATTTTGTTTTTATGTTAAATATCAAATATTTTATTATTAAATGATCTTTTTAAAATATTATAAAAACTATATATGAACAATAAAGAAAATATGCTATATTAAATGAAGCTTATGTGGAGTTTAAAAATAAGTTTCCTGATGTGAAAATAGGATTTACTAAATTCACGTCCCTTCGACCACATGAATGTATAAAATTATCCCAAGGAGTTCATAATGTGTGCGTGCGACTTTGTTTCATGTGGTAAATTAACAGAAGATTGTCATACTTTGAAGTGCAATGAATGTCAAAAAAACTTCAAGAACTGGAAGAATTACTAAATTGTTGATTACTAAATGATTTTGACGTTAAAGGAATCCTTCAAGTCAAATATCAACAATTGATTACCACTGATCAATGCAATTTGGATACTTTAATAGAAACTGTAGAAGAATTTATGAAAAAATTTGTTTACCGTTTACAAATTTTGATACCACACAACTTTATAGCAAAACAGCATTCTACATTCATTGAGGAAAGAGAACAAATTAGAACCAGGAAAGTGCTTTGTTCAAGGGGATTTTTCTGAAAACTACTCCTTCATAATTCAGGATTCGGTTCAAGGTTATCATTATAATATATTCACAAGCTACTATTCATCCATTTGTCATTTATTTTAAAAGTACTGCAAGTGAATATATACAGCACCGAAGTTTTATACTCATTTCGGATATAAATGATCACAACAGTACTACAGTTCACCTTTTCATTACAAAACTTATTGAATTCATCAGAACGCATATAAATTCTAATATTAGGAAAATAATTTATAACACCGACGGGGCACCTTCTCAATACAAAAATAAACATAACCTAATTAACTTATGCCACCATAAAAAAGACTTTAAGGTTGATGCAGAATGGCATTTTCTTGCTACCAGCCATGGCAAGGGATATTGCGATGGGATTGTTGGTACACTGAAGCGTGCTGCACACCATTATAGTATGGGGAGCAAAGATATTATTGATACACCAAAAAATCTTTTCGAATGGGCTTTAAAATGAGAATCTACCATGAATTTTTGATACGCCGATAAAAATGAATATCAATTGTAGAGATACTACGTCTACTCACTAACCTATCCAAATTAAAACCTATATAAATAAGTTATAAAGGAATTCCCATGACTTAATTTCTTTTTATCAAAACAAAACAATAATAATTAAGTAAACAATATTTCATATGTTTACAATTATAAGTAAGCGAAGTTTTATGAATTAGTGTTGGTGTCTAACTTATGAAAATAAGTCTAGGGATCGATTGCTGGCGATCGATCACACAAACACATTTTTTTTAGAGTTAGAATTAGCACATTGTCACGAGCGCTATGAAACAAAAAGAAGAGATTCAAAAATTGAGACGAATTATACTACAGAATTGGATAAGGGTGCGCAGCCTTATGCATGGCACTGTACATCGATCTCAGAAATAAAGAATTTAAGAAAGTTAAAGTTTAAAAATAATAAAAGTTTGCGCAATGAGGAAGAAGTTGTAATGACATCCAGCGATAATCCGCCTATGAACTTAGGTTTTAAGCAGGAGAAACTGAGATGGAAAACAGATGATAGAATAATTAAAAGTTCAGCGCATAAGAATAAATATAATATTGATATCAATGACGAAAAAGTCGTAGTAGAAATCAGCGATAATCCGCATATGAACTTAGGTTTTATGCTGGAGAAACTGGTATGGGTAATGAAGTATGAGTATATTAAAAAGTTAGCGCTTGAAATTAACGACATAATATTTACACGTGTTAAGATAAATGAATTCAAGAAAATATTCACCGATTAAATAAAGATATTAAGCAAACTAATCTAAAAATAATAATCTATGAAGCTCCATTAAGAATAATTGACAATGACAGAATGCTAGAAATAATTAAACAATTTCATGATAGTCCACACTCTGGAGGACACTCAGGTGTGAGAAGGACAGCTAACAAAATTAAGCAACGTTACATCTTCAAAAATTTAAGTAAACTGGTAAAAAGCTATGTAAGTAAGTGTGAATTGTGCGCTAGGAATAAGCAGAATAAAAATGTAAAAGAACGAAATAAGCATGTAAATAGAATTAATTTTAAGATAAGTAAAGATAATTTAATCAATGAAGTACATAATAATATATTAAAAAGATATGTTCTCAAAGAGAAACAAAATTTCAAAATTCGTTAAATAGTATAGATATGGTTAAAAGCAGGTGTTCGTAAAAAATTGGATCCACCTTATACAGGACCCTATGAGGTCACAGGCATAAATAAAACAAATGTTAGAATAAGAAACGGTAACTTAATTAAGGAAGTACATAAAAATAGACTAAAAATTTATGTTCCCAAATAAAAATTTCAAAATTCGTTAAAAGTTACAGATACTAAATATTTTTAGAATCGAAATTTATTTGATAAAATACGCAAAAATTTGTTTTCTTACCTTTAAAAACAAATTTTTGTTAAAAAAAGGAAGGGAGGTGTAGAGAATACTACGTCTACTCACTAACCTATCCAAATTAAAACCTATATAAATAAGTTATAAAGGTATTCCCATGACGTAATTTCTTTTTATCAAAACAAAACAATTATAAGCAAGCGAAGTTTTATGAATTTTATGAACTATATAATATCCAAAGTATGTCATCACATATTATGTTTCAAAACATTGGAATTAATTTTAAATAATTTTAAATAAAAAAAAGGTAAATAATTATGATGATTCGCATTTTATTACGGGGAAAATATTAAGTAATTAAACTGAAATATATTATATGTACATTTTGTTATAATTGCATTTTTTACATAATTAATTTAAAATAAAATATATTGATTGATTTAAGTGGGGATTATGTAAATGGAAATTTAAATCCAAAAGTTTGTAATTTCTGGTAGGTAGATGGTGGTGCTGTGGCAATTCTCAGTTGTTGTTAATAAAACACACCACAGTCACGATTTTATAACTCAATTTATTACAATTATTTATATGACTTTACTAACAATTATTTATAGGTTTTACTTAATTTTTTATTAACTTATAAGCTCACTCAAATAAATTCAATTTATGTTTTGCTTTTTGCAAAGCTCGGAAAAGAAGTGATAGATCATTTTCTTTATTTTTGTTACTTTACCGCCAAACCATAAATAATGGAAAAAGTTCCATTGAACTAAATCGGATTTTCGATTTCGAATTGATTAAATAAATTAATTAATTAATTTATCGTATGGGTGGCGTGAATCTGATTAAGTAGCAGATGGTTCATGTCATGAGTTTGTGGTGATTAATTATTTAGATTTAAATATATTAACCACTACAGTACCCCGCTCGTAGATGAAAGCCCCCGCTTAGTTTGTCTGTTCGAAATGAACAGCTTTGTGTGTTCGAGAAGCTGGTGATCGATCAGCTGAACACAAGATACCATACGCTGGCTTCAACCTGTCGATC
Organism: Diogma glabrata; assembly: GCA_963693315.1. Classification (NCBI taxonomy): domain Eukaryota; kingdom Metazoa; phylum Arthropoda; class Insecta; order Diptera; family Cylindrotomidae; genus Diogma; species Diogma glabrata. Next base: position 230,141,437 of record OY856188.1, on the reverse strand, counting down.
GAGACAGATTGTTGTTTGCCTTTGATGTCGATAACGAAATGTTTTCGTAGACGTCGTATGATTCTGTATGGACCTTCATATGGGGTTTGTAAACCAGTGCGTACTCTATCAACCCTAACGAAAACATAGTCGCAGTTCTCTAGCGACTTTGGAACAAATATGTCGTTTTGTTTGGTTTGTCGTGTAGCTGTTGGGATTAAGTTGTGCATTGTATCTCGAAGTTGATCAATAACTGTATCATGAGTAGGCAGCTGTGAAAGAGGATTTTCAACGAAGAACTCACCGGGCAGTTTCAGTGTTTGTCCGTAGACAAGTTCTGCGGGTGAGCACTTCAGATCTTCTTTCACTGTAGCTCGAATACCTAAAAGAATGATTGGTATTTCGGAGCTCCACTGAGTGGTGTTGCCTCTAGCCATAAGTGCGGCTTTTAATTGTCGATGGAACCGTTCTACCATTCCGTTCGCTTGTGGATGGTAGGCCGTTGTACGTATCCGATGTGAGCCTAAAAGTTTTGTTAACTCGGAGAAAAGTTTTGACTCGAATTGTGTTCCCTGATCAGTTGTGATGTGCAGTGGAACACCGAATCGTGATACGTAATTATTAACAAATGTCGTGGCTATGGTAGCAGCGGACATGTCAGACATAGTGAAAGCTTCGGGCCATCGAGTGAATCGATCAACGCAAGTTAAAATATAAGAACATCCATTAGAAGGAGGAAGAGGTCCTACGATATCTATATGGATGTGTTCGAATCGAGATTGTGGAATTTCGAATTGTCCAGTTGGACTTTTTGTATGTCGTTGGACCTTAGAGCGTTGGCAAGATAAACAAGATTTCGTCCAATGATTAATATCTTTATTAATACTGGGCCAAAAATATCGAGCTGTAATCAATTTACGTGTACCGTTGACACCAGGATGTGACAAGTTGTGTAAAGTGTTAAACACAGTTTTGCGTAATGGTTCTGCGATGTATGGGCGATTGTTACCCGTTGATGTTTCGCAGACTATTTCGAATCCTGGAAGTTTAAAAAGCTCTAGTTTCATTGATGAACTAGCGTGACATACGGAACCAGAAAGTAAATTCTGAAGTTCTAAGTCTGCTTTTTGTGCAGTGATGATAGCATCGTAGTTGAAGTGAGTCTCAACTGATGCGGTTTCGTTGTTGGATGCACGAGATAATGCATCCGCGACTGTGTTGTCTTTACCTTGCACATGCTGGATATCGGTAGTAAATTGACTAATAAAATCTAAATGACGAGATTGCCGTGGATTTCGTTCCGTTTTAGATTGTATTGCGCGTGTGAGAGGCTTGTGGTCGGTGTAAATTGTGAATTCACGACCTTCGACAAAATACCTGAAGTGTTTTATAGCTAGGTAAATTGCGAGTAGCTCTCGATCGAATGCAGAGTATTTAGTTTCAGCGTCTGAAAGTTTCTTTGAGAAAAATCCCAGTGGTTCCCAACAATCGTTGTTACGTTGTTGTAACACTGCTCCGACAGCAATGTTCGATGCATCCGTAGTGATACTGTATGCAGCATCGTTACGTGGATGAACTAACAACGTGATATTGCCCAATTCAGTTTTCAACTTGGTGAATGCGAGTTGACATTCGTTTGGCCAAGTGAAATTTTTCGGAGTCTTGGGCTTTTTTAGTAAAGCGGCCAAGTGTGTATGAATTGGTGCTAGTGTTTCAGCTAGTTTTGGTATGAATCGATGATAATAATTTATCATACCGACAAATTGCTGAATGCGTTTGATTGATGTTGGTGCTGGGAATTCCGTAATGGCATTAATTCGTTCTTGAGAAGGCAGAATACCATTAGGTGTTAGCGTGTGGCTGAGGAATTCGAGAGTGTTTACGCCAAAAACGCATTTTGAACTCTTTATGTGAACGCCAAACTCGCTAAGTTTCTGGAAGAGTTGTTCCAAATGGAGTTTGTGTTGTTCCTCATTTATCGATGCCACTAAGATATCGTCGATGTAGACGAATACGAAGTCTAAATCTCGAACGATTTCGTTTATGAAACGCTGAAACGTTTGTGCAGCATTACGTAAACCGAATGGCATTCGAGTGAATTCGAAGAGGCCAAATGGAGTCGTGATAGCCGTTTTGTGTATATCTTCATTCGCGACAGGAATGAGATGATAGGCTCTAACAAGGTCAATTTTGGAAAAAAATTTGCAACCATACAAATTCATCGAAAAATTTTGTATGTGCGGTTTCGGATAGCGATCAGGAATCGTGACCGCGTTTAACCTGCGATAATCTCCACATGGTCTCCAGTCGAGATCTTTCTTTCGAACCATGTGAAGCGGACAAGATACAGAGGAAGATGAAATGCGACAAATTCCAAGTTCAACCATGTGTTGAAATTCAGTGAACGCAGCTTTTTGACGGATAGGATCTAGTCTGCGTGGTCTTGATACAGGCAAGTGCCCAGTGGTAACAATGTGATGGACCACGTTATGCTTGACCGGTAAATTGTAGTTCGGCTCTGCTGTTAGGGAAGGATACTTCTTTAGTAGCAGGCCGTAATCGTTGTCGATCGTATAATGGATGGGTGTTGGCGTATCAACACTAACCATTGTGGCATGGATTGACAGCTGGGTAGCTGAATCAATCAGCCGTTTACGTTTAAGATCAACAAGCAGGCCAAATTTACTGAGAAAATCAGCGCCAATTATCGGACGATTCACTTGCGCTAGTACGAAAGCGTGTGTGAATGTTCGTTTTAGGCCGATATCTACCTGTAGGAGCTTTGTTCCGTAGGTATTGATTATCGTGCCGTTGGCAGCTGATAATATTAGATCCGGAGATTTTGAACTGAATGTTACTGATTTATAAAGATTGACTGGGAGCACCGAAAGGTCTGCCCCCGTGTCTATAAGAAAGGTTTGTTTATTGGTGTTGTCATATAAGAATAGACGGCTGGAATACTTGGTATCGACCACAGCCGTCTCGACCTCGAGCCTTAACCGTTTTTTGTATTTAGGGATTGGTCTATCTCCATTGCGCTCTTGGATGCACTCTGACCAAATGTGCACGGAGATCTGCATTTGCGTGCTGCAGTTCCAAATGTTTGATGGTAGTAACATATACCATTCTTGTTCCTCGGTCTACTTTGCGATCTCGACCGTAGTCGGTATGGAGATGATGATCTGCCACGATAGTTTGAATTGGTGAAATAGTTCCGATTTCTTGAACTAGATCTTGATCGCTGAGTTAGTTGGTTGAACTGTCGTTCTAGTTTTTCTAGTCGATCTTCTACGGTGTCACGTTTGACTGAGCGATGCTGACGAACCTCATTTATTTGCGTTCGACTATTGCCAACTGCCATCGCTTCATACATCTTATCCCCCATCATCGCCATGGTGTCGATTGTTGTTGAATCGGGTATGGCAGCTAGTGGTATTCTTATTACCTCTGGTAAATGGCGAACCCAGAGCGATCGTACTAATTTTTCACTAAAATTAGTACCAGCTAGCTGTTTAATATGCCGTAGCTTTTCGGATGGTGTTTGATCACCTAAATCTTGTGCTGTTAAGAGCATTTCTAAGCGTCGCTCATCCGATGGTGCAAGCCGATCCAACAATTTTTGTTTAAGATGCTCGTACTTGTTGGTTTCAGGCAGTTGAGCAATCACATCTGAAACCAGTTCGCAAATTTCAGGGTTAAGTGCGTGAAGCACGTGCAGATACTTTTGGGTATCCCTTTTGATACCCTGCATCTCAAAAGTTTGTTCTGCGACTTGGAACCAAATTTGTGGTCGTCGTTCCCACAACGGCTGCAGTTTCATATTAGAGGCAGAGCCAAGCTCTAAAGAGTCGTCTCTTTTCATATCTTGAGCTGGACTCATTTTTTCGTCGTCCGCCATTTGGTTGAGACGGTAAGGTAAAGAAAAATAAGTAAACGCGTAATAGAAAAGTAAACGGGAGTCGCGAGTACAGGAAATTTTCTTTTTAAACCCGTAAGATCAAAATTGAGTAAGCTTGTTATATATATGTACAATAGTAATAGTTGGAGAATATAGTTAAATATATAATGAATGTAATAATAATAATTAATAATGTAATAATAATAATGAATAATGTATAATGAATGTTTAAACCTTTGATTTTAAAAAAACCAATATGAATAAAATTTGAATCAATTTTTCCAAATAAAATATAACGAATTGAAATATAAAAAAAATCTTATATTCAAAATCCCAACACCTTAATGTAATCAAAGTAATTTAATCAATGAAATTTATTCCAATTCAATTCAATAAAAAAATAAAATTTCGTTTTATTTACGTTAAAATTGTAATGAAAAAAAAATATTAATTATAATGAGAAAAAAAATATTGTTATCTGTATTTCAAGGTGAGTTGGTCCAACGATGAAAATATTGATGTCCAAAATTTCAATGTTGAAGATAATTTTGTTTCTGCTGCGTTTTTTTATAATTTCATAAAATATTTCGTAGTGTAATATATTTGTTTTAAATATTAGTTTTTTGATGTTAAGATGTTTTTATTTTATAACGAGTATTCGAACAAAACTTCAATACTGCCAGCTTTAATTATTGTTGAGACAATTTCACGTGGCTGTCTTTCTCTTGTACCACGTTAAGCGTATTCTCCAAACATAAAAATCTTTTAACCTGATACCATTTGTACCAGGTTTTCCAATGGACAAAACGTTTAATATTTTGCGGTAAACACCGCCGCCGTGGTCACCAATGTAATTTCTGGTAGGTAGATGGTGGTGCTGTGGCAATTCTCAGTTGTTGTTAATAAAACACACCACAGTCACGATTTTATAACTCAATTTATTACAATTATTTATATGACTTTACTAACAATTATTTATAGGTTTTACTTAATTTTTTATTAACTTATAAGCTCACTCAAATAAATTCAATTTATGTTTTGCTTTTTGCAAAGCTCGGAAAAGAAGTGATAGATCATTTTCTTTATTTTTGTTACTTTACCGCCAAACCATAAATGATGGAAAAAGTTCCATTGAACTAAATCGGATTTTCGATTTCGAATTGATTAAATAAATTAATTAATTAATTTATCGTATGGGTGGCGTGAATCTGATTAAGTAGCAGATGGTTCATGTCATGAGTTTGTGGTGATTAATTATTTAGATTTAAATATATTAACCACTACAAGTTGTATAAAAGAAATGTTTCGAACAATAAAAAACTAGAATCAGTTTGAACTTAAATAGTGTTTTTTACTTTCTCTGATCCTCCTGACGACCTCAGTTGACGCACGTTCATTTAATAATAAAATATTTGATATTTAACATTAAAAAAAAAAGCTTAGCTCTTAGCTTATAACGCCAAAAATCTCTTAGCTTATAACGCCATTTTTATAATTTTCCTTCAGAACAAAAAAAACTGATTCCCGACAGTCATATGCACAAAGAATTTTATCTTTAAAACAAAAAATAACGCTAGTCCTAAGCTTTCACAAGTAGTTAGATATAAAATAAGCTTCAATTTAGTAAAAAAAAAAGGTGCAGCGCCATCTTTTCTTCAATTACACCGTTTTTTTCTTATGTTACACAGTTAAAAACTATTTCAAAAAATTAACAGTGTACATTTTTAAAAACTTTGTTATTAGAACAACTTATTTAACGACATATCATTTATGAAAATCGATTGAGTAGTTTTTCTACAATCGCTCGTCAAAATGCACTCACATCACAAAATAACAAAAAATTGAGGGCACCCTGTGAAGCCCCTGGTCGAAAAAAAAATTCTAAGAGAACTTGTATTTTTTATTTATGAAAGACTATCTATAAACAAAAAGTAATCAAAATTAAAAGGGGTCAAGTCAAAACGATGTTGAATCTTCGTGAAATTGCTCATGTACTTAGTTTATTTAATTTTATATTTTTAACATGCACAATGTAACCAATAATTTTAATTAAAACTTCATCTTCAAGAACTCAGGTATTATCACTTATCACTTAAACTAATTTCTTTTCTAATTTCAATACGACCACAAAAAAACGAATTCAAACAAAAAAAAATTGATGTGCAAAACAAATAAACAAAGAAGAAAATCTTAAGATCGGTTAACATTAAATTTCCCAAAAATTTGCTTAACTTGCGTGATGAGCATTTTCGTTTTTTCGAGTATGTATGTTTTTCTAACTTTTAAAAATACAGAATACAATAGTTGTAGTGATTTTGTTCCAATAATAATTGGAAATATATAAGTGAAGTGAAATGCGAAATATGACAAATATATAAGTGAAGTGATATAAATTTACATCTACGTAATTGCAGCAATTAATATTTGTGTTAAATACAGGTGCGTAATAATCAAAGTAACTTGAAATTGTAATGTAATTTGCATTAAAATGTCATAGAAAAAAAAATGTTGCGCGTAATATTATTTAATGCAAATTATAGACATTTTTAATACAACAAGCTTTATATTTTATTCCAAGTACTCTGTTAAATATTAATGCCAAAAGCATTAAATTTATCTTTATAGCAAGCTTTGTATTGTTTTGTAATGGAAACTTCCGTAGTACCTATATGTGTAGCAATTTTCATTACATATTCAAGTTTTTTTAACTGTGCACTGTGGCGAAATTCTTCTAGGTTCTTTGATGACTTGGAACATTTTCAGGTCGTCTAGACCACCTTTGCGTCTTTATAAATTAGTATATTCTATAGTGACTTCGATCTAAGCATTGTGCTAACTTTCGAATTTATTTCGAAAGCTATACTACTTCTGTTCTTAAAGGACTGTTTTAAATAAAAGTTCATCGCTCTACGTTTTCGGATCCGCAACAGCCCTTAGTGGCTCCTTGCTTAACTCCTTGTGTCATTTATGGTGTTAGGGCCTTATAACCATGGTGCAGCTCTTAATTTTAGGAATTTTTTTTCTAAATCGCCCCCGAATGGAAATGGTTAGCTTACCAGTTCCTTTTAACAACTGACTACTTTAAAAGTTTATTAAAAGCTCATTTTTTCAAAAAATTTTTGTTGAAAATCGGAGAGGTGTGCTCAAGACGTACTTCTACAGAGGATTACAGTACTACTCTGAAAGATTTTGAGCTACCAGGTTTGTCTAATATAATTAAGGTTGACTTGGAATGAATTTACATACCAATTGAATTAAAGTTTAATTCAATTTTTATGTAAATTGTAGTTTTCTTTAGCCAACTTTTCTTCGTAATTTTAATAAAACTAAATTAGGAGTAAACAATATAAATCAATATACTTATACAATATCGGTTTTGCTTTAAATCCATATTGATTACTCACTTTTGTTTTTTTTATTAAAAAGGACGTTAAAAAAATTTCCTAAAGAACTTCCAAAGTTAAATATTAATCTGATGTGTGAAATTTTATTTTAGTTTTTAGTGTCAGGATCCCCGTTGAACTTTTATCCGATTTTCAAATAAATGGGTTTATCAAGGGATTGAAGAAAAAAAATATGAGAACACACGTTAGCATGGTCTCAAAAATTCTAAAATCTTAAAGATCCGCAACTATAGTTCTTAACTAAAAATTGCACAGTCAATTAATTCGAACGAAACACAACATTGAAATCATTATTTAATTTTATTCTATTTCACTTTCAACAAAACCATAGTACTAATTCCCGACATTACAAATTCGATTCATCAATATCTTAACAAGCAACATAACAAAACTACTGTAAACTTTTATGTTAAACGAAAGCAATAAAATCTCAAATTACAAAAGAAAAATGATATTTTAAATTTCAAAGTTTTTAATAGATATATGTGTTTGACTTTCTTAGAATGTTTGGTTAGGATTTAAGATAACAACTAAATTCGAACATGTGTGTTTTTGTTCATTGGGATTGATTTAATTTAAAAAGATGACAATCGAAACATATTTATATTTTCTTAGCCTTCTATGTAATAGCTATAATGTTAATTGCTTTTTAATAAATAAAACAAAAAAAAGTAGGAGAGAAAGGTTAAGAAATTGATTGGTATAAAAACAACAAAATATCGATAACCAAAAAAGTCAGTCAGATATCGAAAAAGAATAGCATCCCAAATGGTTGTTTGTGTTTGTTTAACAATTAATATTCGGTACAGATATACATAGCTAACTATCTATCAACTTACGATCGTAAAAACAAAATTTATCGCTTTTGGTTACTGTTTTAATTGTGTTAAACAATTTATGATTCCTAAAAAAATAAAGTTAGCAAAACAATGGATAGAAAGATAAGGACCAAATAACAAAACCTTTATGTATACACCAGTAAATAATTCCAATGACGATTTTATTACCGAATGTCGATGTGTTTAAACTTTTCACACTTTCAATTTCCTAATCACCATTTTTTCAGAACTATTGGTGACCTGTTCCTGAAGGTTGTTTATTATTCCATCTGCACAACTAAAGATTAGGTTAGGCTATATAGAGTTGTTGAAGATGCATTTTTAGAGATGTAAACTTTTTTATCGTTTACTAAATCGTCGAACTGAACGAAAAGATTGCAAGTAATCGTAAATTGACCAGAAACTGTCTGTGATGTTCCATCTTGTTCAACTAGTCGAGGATAGGCAGCAGCACTGATTGAATAAATTAATTAAGTAATTTGTTATAAAATCACGTTTGCAGGTTCACCATTTGATGAACTCCAAAATTATTCTTAGCTTATTCCAAGAATTAATAAATTTAGTTTTTCTTCAAACGCCAAATAATTAGGTGATAATTTGACTGAGAAATGCAACTTCTCCGCCGGCGACAATTTTACTTTTCCTCTTACCTACATGTAGGGAAAAGTGTTGCTATGATACCATTAAAATAACAACACACAAAATATAAATTACAACGTCATTTTTATTTGTTAAAACTATCAGAACTACTCATATTTATAAATCACGTCTTCTTAAATATTTATTATATGCATAAATCAAACCCAGAACTGAGTATCAAAACCAAAAAAACATGGCACATTTCAAAGCGTTTGAAGAAAAAATAACATATTTTATTTGGAGGAGAAGCATCTTTTCATGGCTTGCCTTCTATTATCAAACTCAGGCGCGCCACGAAAAGTCATACGTCTCCGTTTAAAATAATATACTATTATGTAAGAGTAAATTATTGAATTAATTTATTGTATTGGTGCTGCTGCGTGACGTCGAAAGGTGGAACAAAATCGAGTTTTATCAATTTCTAACTCGGTTTGTATCACAACTTAGTTAAGTGATCGTTTTTGTTTGTAGACATTGTTTATTTAAATTTAAAATTAAATATATTAATTCCTATAATCTATTAATTTTTTGGTGTATTGGAACAATCAACGTTTTGCATTCATAAGGTAATTATTCTTTCCCTACTAAAAAAAATCAGGTCATATCTACGTGAGGCAAAATCTGTTTCTTCATTCTCTCTCTCTGTGGGAATTCCACGAAGACCTTACGTTTTGTCATTCTTGAATAATGAATCTACATATAGTGAGTGTCAATTCACATATCCTAATGTGTATTTATTACTCCTACTGAGGCAGAGAAGAACGGTTAAGAGATAAATAAATTTAAATAAAAGACATGTCTTTTAATATGCTGCGTTCAAATGAAGCCATAGTAATTCCTTGATCTTACCATTGCAATTCCTCAGAACGACAAACCTTCTGCAGACACCTGTTCTAGCTGCCAAAGCTGTCAGACAACGTGCGTTGTTTGATCAAGATTATAAATTATCAAAAAATGTACAACCAGAAGAGAAGGAAATTAAGACAAATAATTTTCTCTGTACAAGATTTTGATTTCATAGGAATTTTGATGTTTATTGTTTATAGTCCAGTCAATAAAGCGGGGAAATCGACCGAACAAAATAGTTTCTTATAGGAAGATGAATCAAAAAAATTTTTTTTGCATTAGCTTCTATAAGTCCCCTAGGTCATTTGTGACTAGCAAGCGAAGTGACTAGCCCCCCCCCCCCCCCTCCACACCCAAAAAAATCTAATTTAACCCCTTTTCACCCTCCATTTTTAAAAAGATTGCAAAATATAGTAAAAGTGAAAATTAAGGACTGAAAATGCCCGCCATTATTTTTCCGATAAATCTAAATTTGGTTAATTTTACGACTTTTAATTGCTTTTTTAGCGTTGTCGAATTGAGCTCGAACGTGAAGTTGAATAATGATGTTTCTAATGTAAAGAAGTAAAAATCTAGGAAAATTTCGGAAAACTGTGAAAAATCTGGTATAGGAGAATTCCAAATTTCGGCGAAATGAGCATGATACAGGTCATTATATAGGTTTTTCAGGTCGCTGATCACGAATCTGCCATTAGTTTTTGCCATAAATCTGCCATTAGAAATCGGAAAATTGGTTTAATTTTCGACTTTTACTGCTTTTTTAGCGTTGTCGAATTGAACTTGATCATGAATCTGCTATCAATTTCTCAAAAAATACACTTAAAAAGTGGAAAATTATAAAATTTTGTTTATTAACATATTTATTTTATTTTTTTGTCTCTGCTGATAATAACGTGTTCCAAATTGCCATCCAGTGTCACGTACAAGTTAAACGAAGAGAATTTATGAAAAAATTCAGAAAAATGTGGAAAATCTAGTATGAAAAATTTTTTAAGTTAAAAATATAAAAAAATATAACAATATTATTTTAATAGTATTCATCATCTGAATCATATGCATTTTCGAGTACAAGCTCGCCGGGTTGAGTGATTGGTGCATTCTCGTCATCGTTTTCTTTTTTGATTTGAGTATTCTCTAGCTCCAATATTGGTTCTGTATCATTATCATCCAGTATGTCACTTTGTTCGATGTTAGCACAATTAACACCCTTACAAAATGAACAACTGGATGTGCAGAACATGATATTTTTGCGACATCCACAAGCTCTTCCAGATCCACTCTTACATGAACAAACAATAAAATTCAACACTTTTTCTGGAGCAGGTAATTTGGTCATTCTCACAGGAGTCAGTTCGCCAGTAACATTCTTCCAACCCCATTTCGTGGGATCGAGGGCCGGTTGTGTTTGAGCAAAAAATAAATCCGATCCTCGATTGGACTTGAAAATAGACGCATTTCAAATGTTCTTTGAGTGCGTCTACAGTTGGTGGTAACGTTGCAAGATTAACGGTTGCTTTTTTTTTATTTAACTTGACTTGATGTTTTCTGGTTGAAGAGGTCATATCTATATTTGTTGAGTTGTTGACTCGGACTCAACTCTGCATCAGCTCTTGTTGGTTTGTATTATAATACCTATTATAATACGTACGTACATTCATAAATAAGTATTTGTCTTGCTGAAAATATATTTTTTATATGATAACAAATGAAAAGTCTATTTCACTAGTATAAAAAGAATAACAAATTGAAGTTGCTATGGTTTTTCATATAATTTTACAAAGAATTTTAAATAACCTTTTGTTGTCGATTTCTAACTTTATAATTTATAGTAAATATCGATTATATATACCATCATAGAAAAAATTGCATTTCCATACGCGAGATAAAAACGTTTTTCGTTCGTAAACATGTCTCACTCGACGCTAGCGCGTCTCGTGAACAAATGTTTACTCACGAAAAAAAAACAATGTTTTCATCTCTTATAGGATAATATACTATTTTTATATACTATGGTCATATCAAAAAAAATTCTGATTTCCCGCTCCCCATGTGAATTTATCGGAAAACTAATGGCAGATTCATGATCAGCGACCCCTAAAACCAACTGGAGGGCATTTTCAGTCCTTAATTTTCATTTTTACTATATTTTGCAACCTTTTTAAAAATGGAGGGTGAAAAAGGGGTTAATTTTGAGTTTTGGGGTGTTGGGGGGGGGGGGGGTGGTAGTCACTTCGCTTGCTAGTCACGAATGACTCAGGGACTCATAGAAGCTAATACAAAAAAAAATTTTGATTTATCTTCCTATAAGAAACTATTTTATTTCCCCGCTTTATTGACTGAACTATTAGCATTCAACTCGAACAAACACAAGGCTACCACAGTAAAAAATGTTTGTAAATTTAACAGAACCTTCAATTCATTATACATCAGAGTATCAGACTGATGTCGGTTAAATTTATTTTACTAACCCGGCTGTTAAATTTAAATAGCGAATAAGTTTGTTAGGTTTTTATACTTTATGTATTTTGATTTATTGATTTTAACAAATATTCGCATAACTTTGACGTACACAATTACATAGTAAGTTCATGTTATAATTTTTTTTAACATACTTATTTTTTTTTAATATAATTTTAATTTAAAATTAAGATTTTAAAGAAACATAGTTTACCTTCATAGACATATTTAAGAAGAAACTGTTGATTCACGTTCATTAAATTTGTTTAAATCGTTAATTTATTTAATTGGTGAGCCAAAAAATTTCACACATATTTTAGGCGTTTTACTTGACACAATTCACTGGACATTTTGGGCATATTTTTGAATCTGTGTTTTTTACTTCACAAATCTCACTTTTACTATACTTGCCGAACTAAGCTCACTAAATTTTAAAACCTTAATATTAAAATTCTTCCACAGTTATATTTTATAATTTTGGTTTATGTTTATGTCTTTCAACAATGAAAATCAACGAACAGTTTTTAAGTGTTGTACGGGTACCATTTTAGAACGTCAAACATTGACAAAAAAATTTAAAAACATAAATTTTGCTAACATAATGTAACGTTTCTTAGCCGAGTTACAATTATTTGGTTCGATCACTAAATCAGGAAATTAAAACACAATGGATTTTCTTAACGTTATAATTTTATTCGTTTAAGATTTTATTATAAACTTATTTCTTCTACTACTATCCCTTAATTGTTCTTGTACTAACAATAATTCACCACTTATAATTAATTCTATTACAATTTTTCACAATATCACTTTTAACTGTTCACTTACAATAATCTGTTTCTTTCTACCTATAATCTTGTCATTTTTACTCGCTTTTATACTCAATTCTATCGCTGACAATTTTATACTGATCTTATCCTCTAATAAAACCTCTTTTATATACTACATGAAATAGCCTCGATATCTCTACAATATTCTAGAACACAAACCTTTTTTCCTTCCTTTATCAACATAAACATAATAACACGATCTTCAAATATTGATACATAAGAGTGAGATCTAATCCTTTTAATTTGTTTATTTATACCTATTCTCTAATAGATTGCATTTACTTTCGTATAAGATAAACAAAAACTTCCTATTACGTGTAAGCTTTGGTTACGTTGTTATGTTTTATTGATTTTTATATTTATTTTGTGGTATTATTTTCTCTAAAGAGCATTTTCTCGAAAGATGTTCTATTGTGCTGTGTTCTATCGTATTCCATAATTTTACTTAGTGGAGACACACATTTCATTCATACAAAAGTTTGCTAACTTTGTTAGTTTGCCGAATTGTATGGTGAACTAACAAATATTAGCAAACGTTCGTGCTTAAATTTTGTGTCTCCACTAAAAAAATTTATATTTGCAAATTGCAAGCGTTCACAAACGTTCGGCACGCTTGGTGGAGACAATCTTTAAAAGGAACTACATTTAATTCGCTTGGTTTGGTAATTTAAAAAAAAAATTTCCACGTCAACGACATCTATTGTCAGGTCATTTCTACTTATTTTGAGCTTATACGAAATGGAAATCACAAAATTTTTCATTTCCTTTTATGTTGTTTTTTTTACATAAGTTTCGTATCGGAAAAATAATTTATTTTCAGCAGCATATGACCCTTAACCAAACAAAAACAATGAATTTGAAATCTGGTATATGGTATCTGCTTTTATAAATATAATACTGTATACTAAATTTTAATAAATTTTTGAAATATTATTGTTGTAAGGAATTAAACTTTAGTTTCGCAACTAGGAGAATCATTTTTCATTCGAACGCATGTCTTAGTTTTTCTCAAAAACTTTCAGTTCATTCGTGAAAAACTTCGAACCCATACTTAACAGTATTGATGTCGCTCAAATATTGAAATTTAAATGCACGGATATTTTTTTTGGAGTAGAGTAAACTTTATCATTTTTGTCTTTGATCATAAAGTTGTCTTTGACCCAAAAATGAGTTATACATCTAAGATGATATAATAACAGTCGATGGACATTTTTATCATATAATTAAACCATTTAATTAATTTTTTCATTCAAAAATTACTCTTTTAAATATACCGTATCTTCTTATAAAGTATCAAATTTTAATTATCCAATAATTAATATTTTACAACATTAACAAAAAATATAACCTTCTACCTCTCTAACTCGAACCAAATTTGAATTTTTTTTGACTAAAAATATAGTTTTGTTTAGACTAGATTGACTATTTACGGCGCTATGGACCGTAGAGTCTGCGTGCCAGGACAAATTCTGCCTCGTGCAACCTGTCCAACCCTTTCTAATCTAATCTAATCTTGACTGTGAAACTTGAAAATAAAAAAGTGTTAATATCTCGAAACGTCTAAAATTCAAGATACGGCCTTTGGGCTTAGCACGGCAGCATGGGTACGAAGACGAAATTTTCACATAGCACAAAATCTAAATTCTGCTTGGCACTAATAAGCTTGATGAATTTTAGTTTTATGTTCAACTTTGAATTTATAAAACAAACATTTTTAAATATAACGTTTTGTGTACCCACACTGACGGTCTGCAAAATATAGTCAATTAGTTTAAAAAAAAATCGGGACATGTGTGCAATTCACACGTGGTAGAAGTGAAACCTTCAAAAATTTTGGCTTCAAGATAATGAAACGAATGCAAAATTTCGAGAAGAGGATAACAAAGTTTGATAATTATATTACATTTTATTCGTATATATTACATAAATTTATTCAAACTCAGAGCTTACATTTTCGATAAATGATACAAGAGGCTTATGGTAACTAAAGTATGAAATAAGTATTTTGGTCTTAATATGTCAATATATCTTTGGAATACAGTGTTTCATTCGCACTGTATCAACAACAAGATCAAAAATAGTAATTGTCCATATTAAGACCAAAGTATTTCATACTTTAGTTACCATAAGCCTCTTGTATCATTTATCGAAAATGTAAGCTCTGAGTTTGAATAAATCTATGTAATATATACGAATAAAATGTAAAATAATTATCAAGCTTTGTATCACTATGATCATGACTAAAACCTGCAATTATCCTCTTCCCGAAATTTTACATTCGTCTCATTATCTTGAAGCCAAAATTTTTGAAGGTTTCACTTCTACCACGTGTGAATTGTTTTTCCTGTTCCTGCATTTTAATCATCAAAAACAATTTCATTTTTGTAAAAATTTATTTTCATAATTAATAATCTATTTAACATAAAATCGACATTAATCCATTTCTTTATTAGACTACATACGGTTACACCGAAATTGCGTAAAATTTATAATATAAATAAAATTCTTACAAAAAACATAAAATATTTTCGAATTTTTTGAGATTAATTAAACTTAAGTAAGTAAAGAAGTAATTGGAATATTTTCAATTCAAAGGCATGGTTGAAGTTTCTCAGAAAAAAACCCCACTTCACATTTTTAGTGTTTCGGTTGGGATTCGAACCTACCTCGTCAGTGCCCTGCTCGAATCCTTGGGCAGACACGCTATCGATTACGCCGTTGAGGCGATGACAGTTTCAAAGTTGAAACTTCTTCATCACTTATTTATTTTTACTTAAGTTGAATTTTTCATAAAATATTTTCTTTTATACAAAAGTTAAACAGTTTTTCAATACTTACCTTATCAACTAATTACGTTTTTTTATGAATTATATATTATCTATTTTGCCTATTAAAATTACAAAATCAATACAAAAATAAATTTATTGTCTTCTAAACATAAACATAACCAAATAAAATTTAAAATTTCATAATAAACTTTTTTTCCACCTTAATAACATACATAATACAATACCACCAAAATAATAAGTAAAAATAGGAAAATATTAAAAAATATTCACTGTCTCTTTTTACTGTTAAAATTTCGTTTCATCTAGTTTAAAATCACAACGGTACTAAAGAAGTTTTCACTTCAAAAATATGTGTATTTAGCAAATAGGATTTCTTAAACAACTATAACATTTGTGTAGATTGATGAAATATTGATAATCAGTATGTCAATATTAATATTTTTTATAATCTTCTTCTGATTCGATATTCGGTGTTTGCGAAGTAAACATCAAATTATCAAGTTATAATCAAATTTTTTCAATATTAAAATTTCTAACTGTGTTTTATTTTTTGTTTGGATTTGTTGTTAGTTATAAATTCAAATCAAATTAAAGTTAAACATTGAAATATAAATTGATTGTTTTGTGATTATTGTGTGTGGATGCTCACAAATAAAAGAACTATAAGTCGCCAGATGCGTAGCCTCCCTAGGAGCTCGCTCAGCAGCATTAAACAGATGAGTCAAGGCATTAAAATGAGTGACATCCCAACAGTAAACAGGTATGCAGGTTTACCGCCTAACGTTAATTTATCAAAATATGCAAAAACATCGCAAACTAGTTCTCCGTATGGTGAAAGTTCTAGAAAACCTGTAGAAAAAATTCCTCCAATAATTACAAAATCTTCCTCAACGGAGATTCATAAAACTATGAAGGAACTAAATATTTCAAAATATAATATACAAATAATGTCAATTGGCATAAAAATACTTACATATAGCCTATCAGACTATAACAAAATTTTTACTAAATTAAAAGAACAATAACAATGGTATGTTCTCATATACGCTTGAGGAAAATCGTTTTGTTAAATTTGTACTATGTGGGCTCCATGATATGGATACAAATGAAGTTAAGAAAAGCCTCGAGAATAGTGGCCTGAGTCCTGTTAATGTTTGGAAAACTATTCCTAAAAAATATCGTCGAAACAGTGAAGATGCCCTTTATTTTGTTGCTTTCAAAAAGGGATCAATGTCTCTGAACCAATTAAAAAATATTAGATTTGTTAATAACACAGTGTGCAGATGGGAAATTTGTCGATCCACCAGCAAAGGTCCTCTCCAATGTTATAAATGTAAAATGTATGGTCATGGAGCGAACGCATGCTACATGAAGCCAAAATGTAATTTCTGTGGTGGAGATGAACATATTGATGATATGGAGTGTCCTTTACAAAACGATATTACTAAACATGTTTGCTGTAATTGTAGTGGAAATCATACATCTAACTCTATAATTTGTCCAGAAAGAGAAAAATACAAAAATACTGTTATGTATGTAAATATAGACCATTAGCTACTAACAAACATTACATTTAATGGAAACCAGTATGGTTTTATTATCACATAATTGTATATGTATTAGTAAAGCCGAATATGAACATTAATCATATTAGGTCATTTAAAAACATTGTTCATCTATAATTAACTGAATAAACATCTACTCTTAATTGTAACCAGAGTTTTTCTAATATATTTCATTGGCGACTTGGAAAAAAAGAATGCAAGTAAAAAATTAATTAAATTTTCTATTTAATAAAAAGTTATAACAACGAAAAGTTAATCAAAGTTAATTAATTATAAAATAAATGGTTAAAGATATATTGTGTATGTGATTCCGTAGTAATAAAATAAAATATTATTGTTAACAGATCTACCCGTTATTGTGAATATCATTAATGAAAAAAATACTTATTAAAGAAAAATAATCGTCATATTGTTAATAAAATAATTTGAAATAAGTGATACGTTTAACAAAAGAAACGCGTGCATATAATTAATTGTGGTCATGGCGTCGTTTATTGGCTCAATAGAAAGTTTTGTTCCTGGAGGAGACTTTAGTAAATATATGATGAGAATGGAACAACTGTTTTTCTGTAATGATGTTAAACCAGAAAAAAAGGTGCCGTTGTTTATAACGTTTATGGGGCCAGAAACGTTTGAAATTCTCTGTAAACTGTTATATCCCGTGGTTCCAGCAAAAAAGACATTTGATGAATTAAAGAAGATATTATCGGAACATTTCCAGCCAAGTAGGATTGAAATTGCTGAAAGCTACAAGTTTTTTAAACGAGAACAAAAAATTAATGAATCCATCAGTGAATACATAATAGAACTAAAAATGTTAGCGGAAACATGCAATTTTGGAGATTTTCTGGAGCGTGCTCTACGGGATAAATTTGTGTTGGGATTGCGGAGCGAAAAAATTCAAAGCATGCTTTTAAGTGAAAATAAATTGAATTTTCAAACTGCCTGTGAGAAAGCCTGTGCAGCAGAAATGGCGGGAATAGATCAAAAGATTATTAAAAGTGATAGTTATAGCTACATTTCACAACAACCAAACGTTGCACATGTCGGTGTTAGAGGTCGTCGAACAGAGTCAAGGTCATCATCAAGAAGCAAATCAAATTCACCACATCGTCAGGGAAGATTTACATCGCCACACCAGCAAGGATCATCATATCAAGTACCAAGCAAATATATTTATAATTGCAATAAATGTGGGGGACGACATGACATTAATAAATGTCCGGCGTACGATTGGTATTGTTACAATTGTGGAGAATTAGGCCATTCATCAAAAGTTTGCCGAAATAAAAGAAATAAATTTAGGGAAGTATATTTGAATAATTTATGTTTTAAAAATTTTGATAAAATAAATATTGTGAGCCCAGTAACAATTGATGTAAAAATAGAAGAGTTCTCTTTTGAGATGGAAATTGATAGTGGTGCTTGTTTAAGTGTCATTAACAAATTTATTTACAATAGTTTTTTTAGTAATATTAAATTAAATAAAAGCTTTAGTAATGTTAATTTACTTACAGGAAATAAAGTTGAAATTGCGGGTAATATTCCGGTTTCAGTACAAGTGGGTGGAAATAAAAATTACAAATTGCAATTAACGGTATTGGAAACAGATAAAGAATTTATGCCAATAATCGGCCGCGATTGGATGTCAATATTATTTCCAAAGTGGCAAAGTGCTTTTGATGTAAAGATGGAACCCAAAGAATTAAATCATTTAGCTTTAAATCAGGTGAATCTATCTTTTATTAATGAATTAAAAAATTTAGCTCCCAAGGTGTTTAATACGGAAAATAATGAGGCAATTTTTGGTTTCGAGGCTGATATTTTAATTGATGCTGAGATTAATCCAATCCATAGACGACCCTATAGTGTACCTTATAATATGGAATCAGTTGTAAGTACTGAACTGGATCGGCTAGTAGAGGATAAAATTTTAATTCCGGTAAAAAATTCAAAATGGGCGTCGCCTATAGTGATTGTACCTAAGTCCAATGGCAGTATAAGGATATGTGGGGACTTCAAAGTCACCATTAATAAATTTTTGCACATGGAGGAGTATCCATTGCCATTAATTGAAGACGTGTTTGCTAAGCTAGCTAATTATTCTTGCTTTTGTGTTATTGATTTAGCGGGCGCATATCAACAACTAGCCATCAGTGAGAAATCAAAACAATATGTAACAGTTAACACCCATAAAGGGTTGTTTCAGTTTCAGAGACTTCCATTTGGGGTGGCGTCTGCACCTAGTATTTTCCAATCAATTATGGACAAAATACTTTTAAATATGGAAGGTGTTTCATGCTATTTAGACGATATATTAATAGCAGGGGTTGATATTGAGGATACCAAACATAAATTGAGAAAAGTAGTAGTTGAATTAAATAATCATAACATCAAAATTAATTTAGAAAAGTGTCAGTTTTTTCAAGATAGTGTGGAATATCTTGGTCATATTGTATGTAAAGAGGGTATTAAACCGAATTCGAAAAAAGTTACTTTTAAATTAAATAATCAGCCAAAGTACGAGTATGCTAAACCAAATATTGATAATAATAATTTTGAAAAAAAAATTTCAGAAACTGAATTAAAATTTAAAAATAAAAAAAATGCTCAATTTGATTTGTATAATAATCAAGATATATTATATTTAAAAAAGTTTAAATTTTCTAAATGGATTCCGGGTAAAATTGTAAAACGTCTTAGTAAATACTTATATGTTATAGATTTAAGGGGATCACTTAGGACTGCACACAGAAACCAATTGAAACCGTTTCATAAAATTCGAAATAAATATTTGTATATACCTACTACCAAATCTTCTCTTGCGAATCGTGGAAGGAAACGGAGATTAAACTCTGGTGAGCAATCTGGAGTGAAAAAACCCAGATCACAAAGATCAAATTATAATTTAAGAGATTCTATTTTACTAGAACAAAGAAATAATAATAGAAATTAATTTAAGCTTCTTCCTCTTTAGAAAATTTCAATTGTAACAGAGTAAAGTTTTAGTAATTATAAGATAATGTAAATAATTAGTATTCTCAAATTAAAAAGGGGAAAAGTGTTATGTATGTAAATATAGACCATTAGCTACTAACAAACATTACATTTAATGGAAACCAGTATGGTTTTATTATCACATAATTGTATATGTATTAGTAAAGCCGAATATGAACATTAATCATATTAGGTCATTTAAAAACATTGTTCATCTATAATTAACTGAATAAACATCTACTCTTAATTGTAACCAGAGTTTTTCTAATATATTTCAAAATACAAAATCATCTGAATCTAAAAAATAAGTTGAGTCGACCTTCAAATCAACCCACGTTTTCATTTCAACAACAGGATTTTCCTATTATTCCTTCAATACCTCATCAAAACAACAATAAAAATTTTAATAATAATAATAATAATAATAATTTTGTTAACAAAAAAATGCAGTTCAGTACAGTGGTTCAAACAAATGCAATCAATCATGAAAATTCAATTAATATTAATTCAGATAGCACAAATGATTTGTTTGCACCACATGAGTTATTACAAATTCTCAAAGAACTTGTTTCAGGACTTCGGGGGTGCCATTCCAAAGAAGAACAATTTGATGTTATGGCTAATATTGCTATTAAATATGTCTGTCCATAATTCTTTAAAAATTTGTGTGTGGAACGCGTACGGTATAAAAAATAAAAAATTTGAGGTAATTCAGTTTTTAGATAATTTTAATATTGATATATTACTTATTAGTGAAACGCATTTAAAGCCTTCTATTTCATTTTCGATTCCTAATTTTCGATTTTATCGTAATGATAGAGAAAATCTTCGCAGGGGTGGTGTTGGTATTCTTATAAAAGATTGCATTAAACATTCGCTTCTTCCTGACCTTAAATTAAATTGTATAGAATCCCTGGGTATTAATATAATAAGTAGTGATAATAATCAACTTAAAATATTTTCTGTATATTGTTCATATTCGAATTCTGAGCATCTCAGAAATGATTTTATAAAAATTTGTAGTGGTAATATTCCTTACCTAATTGGTGGTGATTTAAATTGTTAGCATCCTAACTGGTTTTGTCCTAGAACTAACCGCGGTGGTCGAACTTTATATGATTATTCTATTAACTCTGATTGTGTTGTTATCGCTCCCCAAGATCCTACCCACTATAGTCCTGCTGGAGTCCCTAGTATTATTGACATATTTTTAACAAACAACCCTCAGTTGATATCCGAAGTTAACACCATTCAAGCACTCTGCTCCGATCATCTGCCAGTCCTCTGTTCAATAGTATTTAATAATCAAGTAGATCATTGCCATCGTAAATACTTTAACTATAAAAATGCTAATTGGAGCATTTATCAGAATCATATTTCATCTGAAATTGAAAATTTCAATTTAAGTTCAATTCATACTATTTCAGATGTCAACGTTGCAGTCGATTTTTTGACAGCATCCATTTCTTCAGCTCGTGATCTATCCGTACCGCTTGTGCCTGTTCTTCCAACTGATAAATTGTTATTATCTGATCAAGTGTTAAGTTTTATCAGACACCGAAATTCGCTTAGAAGATCTTACCTCAGAAGTCGCCTTGCTCACATTAAAACCTCAATAAACTTGCTAAATAGAATTATCAAATATCATATAAATATTCTTTATAATCAAAATTGGCAAACGAAGCTTGAATGCTTAGATAATGGTTCAAGAAACTTCTGGAAAACAACTAAACATTTTAAAAACCATCGCAAGTCCATTCCACCATTAGTTACTCCCAACACTGGAAATCGAATTTTCTTAAATACAGAAAAAGCACAAGTATTGGCTGATGTCTTCCTTGACGCTCATCAAATTCCAAACTCCAATATTGTAATTGAAGAACAAGTGAATGACTTTTGCACTAATTTCAATAATTTGGATAACAATGCTCCAATTTCTGAAATTCACCCTTCTGAAATTTCTGATATTTTGAAATTCCTTCCAAGGCTCAAAGCTCCAGGTGTAGATAATATTCCATTTATTTTACTTAAAAATCTTCCTGAAAGTGGAATCCATTTTCTTAAGATAATGTTCGAGTGCTGCTTGAAGCTAGGTTATTTCCCAATTCAATGGAAAAAAGCTAAAATTACTCCTGTTTTAAAGCCTGGCAAAGACCCCACTCTTGCTACAAGCTACAGACCTATTAGTCTTCTTTGTACATTGGGAAAACTCTTTGAGCAGATTATCAAAAGAAGAATGGAAGAGTTCATAACTGACAATCAAATAATTATAAACGAGCAATTTGGTTTTAGATCTGGGCACTCTACAGTTCATCAAATCCATCGTGTAGTCAATCATATTAAATCTAATAGATCTTCGCTAAAATCTACTGGAATGATATTATTAGACCTTGAACGAGCCTTTGATAAAGTTTGGCAAGACGCAGTCTGCTATAAATTATTTATATATGGATTTCCAATATTTTTAATTAAAATCATAAAATCGTTCTTAACTGATAGAACATTTTTTGTCCAGATTTTTGATTCCATGTCCTCTATACTTAGCATTCCAGCTGGGGTTCCTCAAGGTGGCGTATTGAGTCCTTTGCTTTTTTGTTTATTCATCAATGATATTCCAAGAGATAGTGAATGTAAATTATCATTATTTGCTGATGACACTGCAATACTTGTGTCAGATGAGCTGGCGGTATCTATTATCAATAAGCTTCAATTGTACCTCACTAAAATTCTCGAATTTTTTAAAAACTGGAAACTTAGTATTAACATATCAAAATGTGAAGCTATTTATTTTACTAGGTGCAGAGCATCCCGTAAACTTCCACAACAACCCTTTCTGATTCAAAACTCTTCTTTGGAATGGAAACCTTCAACTAAATATTTAGGAATTTATTTGGATAAATCATTAACATTTAAGACACACGTCACTCAAATACAACAAAAATGTAATGCACTGTTCAAAAGTCTATATCCTCTACTCAACAGAAATAGTAAACTGAATAGTCATAATAAGACACTAATTTACAAGTGTGTGATTCTTAATATCATACTTTATGGTGCACCAATTTGGTGGGATATTGCTTTGTGTCATAAAAAGAAATTTCAAATTATTCAAAACAAATTTCTGAAAACTATATATAAACGCCCTAGACGTTATAGCACTTTAAGACTGCACAACGAATTAAATATAAAGCTTGTCAATGTAGTTGCTAGAGAAGCTAATGATAGATACATAAATAAATTAAATCATATTGAAAATGAATTGATAAACGCCATTAGCTTTACCACCGCTTAATTTTTGCAACGTAGCTTTTAAGTTTAGATTTAAGTAGGTTAGGTAAATATAAGTTTTTTATTAGTTACTAAGCAGACTGAACTGCATTTGAAAATATAAACATTCTTTTTCACTTATTTTTCGCAATACTCATACTAATTAATTTCATCTGTTGTAAAGCTTACTATTAAAAGCTGATCTCAGTAAATTATTAAATGTATACAACTGTATTATAAAATTTAAAGTCAATAAAGGATTATTATTATTATTATAATCTTCTTCTTCCTAGCCTTTTTTCTTTTACATCGAATAAAAATGTAAAAATTTTCTGGCTCTCTGATCATGGGCCTCCAGGGTTGGCTTGTACATTTGATCGTGATCTTAAAGTCATTCTCGCGCTTAATCTCTCTTCGTTTTCCGTCTCGGTTAATCCGAACTTCTTCTGGTGATCGTTTAACTGTCCGACCCAGCTGTTCTTCGGTCTTCCTCGTGTTCTCACGTTTGGTACATCTAATAGGATCATCCGTTTTGCCACATTAGTTCCATCTGTGACGTAGACTTTTTCATACCATTTAGTTCGTTCCCGTTTCATTTTGTCTACGACTAGTTCTTTCACTTGCATTGAGCCTCGTATATGCGTGCTTTTAATATGGTCTAGTTTCGTCACTCCCATTGACATTCTTATCATTTTCATATCAGCTACAGTAAGATCTTGTTCATATTTTCGATACATCGTCCAACATTTTGCACTATAAGTCAACGCGGGCCATATTACTGTTGAGTGCATTTTTCCATTTAGTTTAGAAGGCATACGTTTATCACAGAAAACTGGTGTATTTTTTGCCACTTCAACCACGCCACGTTGATACGATGATTGACATTGGCATGACATTGGCCGTCCCTTGTAATAACAGACCCCAAGTGTTTAAAGCTCTTACATTTGGTCATCACTTTGTTGTGTTTCATTATATTAGGGGATGGAACATCTGGATCACTGAATAGCATATGCAGATACTCAGTTTTTGATTCACTGATTTTGAGACCATTGCTTTCTAGTGCTTCCTTCCATTGGTTGAAAATATTTTGCAGTTGTATGATGTTATCACTACCCAGCCCTATGTCATCAGCAAAAAGTACACTGAGTAATAGTTTGTCCAGAAAATTTGAAGTTAGGTAGCTCATTACGATGTTAAACAGAAGTGGACTTAATACACTTCCTTGGTGAGCGCCAACCTTTACTGAGAATGAGTCCGAGGCGCCTGCAGCACATCTTATACTTGTCATTACTTCACAATACATGTCAATGATGATATTTACATATATTTCTGGTACTTTATGGCTTCTCAATGCAGTCCAAATGAGGTCACATGGCACGCGATCAAACGCTTTTTCTAAGTCGATAAAAATCAAATGAAGGTTTTTGGCTTCATCCCTATATTTCTCCACAAGAATGCGCATCGCCTGAATTGCGTCTGTAGTGGATTTGCCTGATACAAAACCACATTGATTTAGGTGAATTTCTTGGATAACAGTGTTCAGCACTCTATCGTTAACGACGCGTTCCCAGATTTTCATCGTATGGGGTAGCAGCTTGATTCCTCTATAATTGTTATACTCTCTTGCATCACCCTTGTTCTTGAAAAAAGGTAACAAAAAGCTTCCCCGAAAGGCTTTTGGCATAGGTTCTCCTTTCATGATCTTGTTAAATAAATTGCAGAGAAATTCAACCCCCGCTTGACCAACAATTTTCTACACTTCAGATGGTATTTCGTCTGGACCAACTGCTCATCCACGTTTCATTTTCTTTGTCGCCTCTATAGCTTCCTCTTCTGATGTTTCTTCACATTCTGTATACGTGGCTTCAACATTTGGCGTATCACTGTTCTAGAAAACTCCTCATTCAGTAGTTTTTCATAATGCGTCCTCCACCCTTGTGTTATTTCTTTATTGTCCGTCAGTAGATTATTTTTTATAATATTGACCGGATACTTCAAATATATGATAATTAATAGGAAATATTGACAGGTAGCAACCATAAGTGTTGTTCAAATTATTTAACAAACATATTTGTTGAAAACTGGAAATTAACACACTGAATAAAAATTCACAGAAACCCAATGAAATTGTTCGTTGTATAATAAACAGCAATTATTTAACTAATTTTCGTTGGATCAATAAACAATTTATTAATATTGTTAATTCAATTGACCGACCATTATTTGTTCAACAACCGATCATTGTTGGTTGTTTTTACATTAATTTTTTTTTCAGTATAACAAACACTTAAAAAAGATTTTTTCAGTTCATAATTTGGTATCTACAATAGTATTTATATCCAGTGACCGGCGCAGTCATTGTTTATGTAAAAAACAATCCAGTTTTAGTCTCTTACGGTATTGATGGATCTAATTCAAACTGTGTTACATTACATCTCAACTTCAAAGTATGAGTTACGCTGTGTTAAGTTTCATTGATCATAGATTAATTCTTTTGTGTCCATCAAGGGCCTAGGCCTTAAAAGGTTTCATTCGGTATTGTGACACATGCTGTATTTACTACTACACAACACATTTTATTAATCGTTTGAAAATAAACAGTTCCACAACGAAAAATTTGAACAGCAAATCAGTGGGACTGTTCCAAAGCTCTTTTTCATCGATTGAATGGCGCAAACGACGGAAGGATATTTCTGATTTCTAAACAAGACACATCATTAAGTTGTTCTGATATAATAGATTAACAACTGCACCAAATTATTCGGTGCTAGAGTAAATCATCCAGATCGATTAATTTTGCAAAACTCCCAATATTATAAGCCTGCTTGTTTCTTTAGCACAGAAAAAATCATGAACTTGTAGCGCTTTAATTTTAAAATTAAAACTCAATATAAAAACAATGATATACAAACAATGAACACAATATAAAAACAAACAACGCCATTTGGAAAAATAAAACATTACATAAAAAAAATTAAAAAAAATTTAATCAAAAACACTAATCCAATGTTTTGCATATGGCAACAATGTTCATTGTTTTTTTAATATAGCGTCAATCAATACGGCTATGAAGAATAGAGGAGGTTTTGAGTATTGCATTACCTATACTCTAATTAATTAATTTATTTATTTTCAAAAAAAATCTATAAATATGATTTCACATATTATACATTTGTGTATTAGAGTGGTCGTTAAAAATTTAATTTTCTCAGACGCCCCTAAAAACATTCTTTGTGGCCCAAAAACCACAAGGGCGTTTTTTCTAAATCAAAAGAACACGTGCCGCAAAAACATCGAAGTTGATTTTTTGATAAAATCGTTGACTTTTTTAAATATCTTAGAAAATACGCAGATTTAAAAAAGTCCTATAAGCAGGTTTGTTGGAAATTTAATTCTCTTCAAAAATTGTCCACGTCATATTTTTCCTAAAACGTATAGTTTTCATGATATTTTGAAAAACAACTTGTAAATTATCGTAATTTACAAAAAAAATAAATAATAAAGATGTCGAAAAAGTCCTAATTTCTTCTTATATGCTGTAGAATAAAAAAATGATCGTGACAAGAAAAATCAAAATTAGTACTTTTTCGTCAAAATTTTCCTCATTTGTTTTTACGAGTTTCGAAGAATTTCGAGTTTTATTTCAAAATATCATCAGACGTATATTTTAGGAAAAAAAAGACTTGGACCTTTTTGTAGAGAATTAAATTTTCTGATTTGATTTGTTTTTAAACTTATGAGATATTAACGAAAAATCAACTTCGATGATTTTGCGGCACGTGTTCTTTTGATTTAAAAAAAAAATTGTCCTGGTGGTTTTTTGACCACAAAGAATTTTTTTAGGGGGCGTCTCGGAAAATTTAATTTTTAACGACCAGTCTATGTGTATTGTATGTTTCAAAAATAAATATTTATCCCACCTCAATTAAATTGTAACAATTTTCATCCAAATAGCTAACTTTTTATGCAACAACCTGACATTTCATTCATAAATCATTATAATTATTCAACTCTGAGTTCCCCTATTACAATAAAGTATAAAAATGTTGTGTTTCTTTTTCAACTTTTTTTTCCATACCATACACATATGCAACAGAAAATAATAATATTACATTGTTGTTGCGGGAGTCGATTAACTTTTAGTATATGTTTGCTTTCTCGTTAGAGGCAGTTAGTTCTAAATTGACGTTTGAGTTAGTTATTAGGTTAAAGTTCTGTGTCTGTATATTTTAAGTGGTTGTTTTTCTATTATTTTGATGAACTTTTTTTTTGTGTACATTTAAGCACGCGCGCGAATTTTATTTTTACTTTATAACATTTTATTTACGTTTATTTTTTTTTGTAACTTTTATTTTTCTTTTCCTTACTTTTTTTGTTAACTTTTTAAGAAATGATTTCTTATTGTGTTATACTTTTGTGTTGATTTAAATTATTTATGATATTTTTTTTTCTAATTATTTGATTAGAATCCTTTCTGCTTTTTGTTATTGTTGTTTAATTATTTAATAATTAGTAAATAAATAAATAATGAAGTTTTATTTATCGTGTCAGTTATGATAAATTACTATGAGAAAAAAATGTGAAAAATTGCAATTTGCAACATCAAAGTGGATTTTTTATAAAATTATTATTTTTATGATTATTGTTTTTGTTTTTCTATACAGAGAGATAAGTGGAATCGATAAATGATTATACGATTAATTAACTTGATTTATATCTTTTGGTTTATTAATAGTTTTGTTAATTTTAAGTTTATACTAAACAAGCTAAACCGTCGGTAAAGTGTATAAAACTAAATTAATAAAACTAGTTTTGTTTATTTATCGTAACTGTTATGGATAATTAGAAATAATTAAAGAAGTAAAAAAAATTTAGTTGAAAAAAGTGAAACACATTCTGTTTGTTTTTATAATGTGAAGTGAAAATATTGAAATTCTTTCTTGATAATGATAACATTTTAGAATGAAAATTTTGTGATACAATTTGGATTAAATTTTTTTTTGTCAGATACTTTATTTGGATTACATTTCAACATCTCAAATGGATGTAACGGAAGGTGATAATTTGTTTTTTCGGCTAACGGCTGTAAAGTTTAACTTTACTGCCGCTGGGGAGTAGCTAAAGTCTTACTTTTTAGCCGGCGGCTGCAAAAGTGACGTCATTTTTACTTTTTCTGCCGGCGGCTGTAAAGTAACTTCCATATTTTTACGGCGGCTGTAAAGTAATTTTCATATTTTTACGGCGGCTGTAAAGTAATTTTCATATTTTTACGGCGGCAGTAAAGTAAAATAAAATGATATTATTAATTTGTTCAAAACAGAATGCATTTCAGTTCATTTTAATGAATAAAAATAAAAAAAAATTAATTTCAGAAAATTTATTACCTAAAACATATTTTTAAAAAATTTGATGCATTAATTTCATATTTTTAAACAAATTTAAACGTTTGCCGAAAAAATAGTGTATTGAATTCGGAGCTAAAGTGACTTTTTGTGTTTCGTCTATAATTGTCGGCCTCCCTACGGTCGGCCGCCAAACTATAGACTCAACACAAAAAGTACGACTTTAGCTCCTAATTCAATAATATACTATTATTTATAATTTGATTGTATGTTAATTGATTTTGAGAATATTCTGACAAGCGTTTTTTGATAGTAGGAATAGAACAAATACATATAGGAAGTACAAAGTCGGATAGTAAAGAACACATACATATTAAAGATTTTTTACAGGTGTAGATTGTATTATTTGTTACTGAAAAAATAAATATAATTTTTATTGAAATTATGAAGGGATGAAGTTCTAAGTACAAAAATTTAAACTAAGCGTTACAATTCAAAAATTTGTTGTAGTGTTAGAATATTTACGTATCACCCGTTAAAAACGATCACGGTACAGTTAAATTGCTTTTTTAAGATTGCATAAAATTGTGTAATCTGGATACATATTTACAAAATGTGTCACAACAACAAATAACTTTTAATATCTTGGTCGGATAGTAACATGCGGTTTAACTTTCTTAGGTCTATCGAATTATTCAATCCGACTATTGAATTTAATTATTTAAATTACTCCAATGAAAAAAAATTTCGTGTTAACAGACTTGTTTGTAACATAGACTTCAAAATTTGGATGTCTGTTTGGGATACTAAGAAAAACTTAAAGCGGTGGAATAAGAAGTTTTTGTCCCTACGATAGTCAGTATCACTTCAGATTATTACCTATTGAATTCGGTTTAGAACAAAATTTTTGTTAAAATTCTAAAACTAAATTTAATCGATCTTAATCGATGCAAAATATCAATGTACAATGAATAGATAGATATAAACTGAATTATTAGTACCGTATTTCTTGAAGGTGTGTGGTGTTTGTTGTAATTTAATTTAATTTTATCAAATAAATAATGTTCAATCACATACACGTAGAGGATGCCTACGATTACTGTTTGCTGTTATCAGTTCTGCTATTGAGCCATCAATAGGATATTAAAGAATAACGATCTGAAGGCCTATAGATTAAAATGGATTTTTAAAACAATTTTTTCCAGAGTTTACAATTTTATTTTATTCGAGCGCTCATTTCACTCCTCAAAATAGTATTCATAAATTAAAATGTTTATATGTACATAGTTTCAATATCATTCTTCCTCGAAGGACAATATCTTAAGTTTCCTATTTTACTCCTGGAGATTTTATTTTATTTTTATTTTCTATCATTTCATTTGCAAAAGAAGAAAATTAGTACATTTTCGTCATTATTTTTATATATTTTTATAATAATACATGCTTGCAAAATTGAACAAGACATTTACAAAAATTATTTATATTTTATATTGGTCAGCATCAATTTTGAAGCAAAAATTAAATCTATTTTAAAGAAAATATTTATTTCGATTTAGGAGTAAGAATAATATTTTATTATTTTCACTCATGTATTAAGGAATTGCGAGTGTTATATATTTTTAAGTTGCTCGCTCTGAAAGAACGGAGTAAAGGAGTGATATATTTATAAGGAGCGTTTACAACTCTTATTTTTTCTTATAATATAACATATAAGGAACTATTTGGTGTCGTTTACTTTTCTACTATTGTTTGTGGTCTTGTTGTAAGTTAAATGAGATAATGGCTTATATGTTGTTTAATATGATGTACCGCAAAACTCAGTTTTCAAACTGTTGAAAATCAAAAAGGTTCACAGGTTCAATCATAGCCTATAAGACAGGTTTCATATAGGTGATATTGTAATATACAATACACAAGTTGTTCGTTCACCAGACACCAATAAATGCTTACAGATGTGAATGTAACATTATTCTTCGATTCTCCCATGCTATGAATTTCGTTTAAAATGAAACACTAAAACTTGATTCCCTTCATAACCGACGGCAGGAAGAACGGCGTGTCGACCACTTCTGTTTATCACGACAGCTCCTGCAAAGGTCATTGGTATCAGAATTGGTTTGTTTTAAAAACTTCTTTTTTTAACAGTGTTTAAAACAAATTGTTTTTTTTTAAAAACAATGTTTTAAACGAATATTGTTTTTGTTTTAACTATTGCAATGTTACTTATTACACTACACTATCCAATAGAACTAACTGTTGTACACTGTCGTGTTTTATACTTTTGAATACACACCACCTTAATGCAAATTTTAGCTCCTTAAACGTCACTAAAATTTTAACATCTAAGTATATATAAATACGTAAGCAATATTTTTGCGGAACAATTTTAAAATATTTGCTCCATCAAAAGTGTGGCAATATGTATATCGTTGCAAAAGGTCTTGAGTAGTAGATAAGTAGACAATTCAAAATCAATTATATCGATTAATCAAACTCTGAAATAATGTGTTGTAGCTATTTTGTTGGGAGATCTTTTTACAATTTCTATTTACAATGGCCGAATTTCGGCCACTAGGCGATTCCTAGTTTTTTAAAAACTATCATGTGTTTGTTTGTTAATAAAATGCTTTCTAAGGTGTTGATGAATGCAAATCTTTATATTTTTTGGTTTTTGTATATATGTTTTAAAGAATGAATGAAACAATAAATCCTATCACATAAAAATATGATAATCGGTCTGAAAGATCTAAGTATTACATTCTCGAGCTAAAAGTGAAATTCTTACCCCCACTTTTTTGGCATTTCTCGACGTTTTAGGCCCTACTGATTCTAAAAAAGAAAAAATGTATGTCTGTCTGCCGGCCGTTCGTTACAACCTACGGAATCTCGATAACCGCTGGAGGGGTTTCAAAATTTTTTTTAAAAATAGGTATACTCAATAAGAAGAGCCGAAAGAACGATGTGTTCGATAACTGTAACGGAAGTGTGTCAAAAAAATCGTCAAAACAAGGATATTTGCTTATTTTTTGCTTAAAAACGTTAATTTTATTAAGTGATTACGAGTAGGAACTAGGAACATTGAATTTAGAGAAATCTAATTGAGATTGAGATTGGCTGAGATTGACCCAATTTTTTGGGACAAAAAAAAATTATTTGTGTGACATGAAATGTAATTGAACATGAAATTGGACATGGAAATTTTTGATTTCGTTATAATTTTTGGAATATTTTTGGAATTTTGAAAAAGGTTTGTATTATTGATTAATTGTTATAATTTTTGCAATATTTTAAGAATATTTGGAATATTTTTAGAATTTTGTAAAAAAGTTTAAATTTTTATGATAATTTTTAGAATATTTTTGAAATTTTGAAAGAAATATGATTTTTGATTTTGAAATATTTTGTCGAAAATCTAAATGGGGAGGTTTTTGAGTAGTTTGGTGATTGTATCATTTTTTCACTAAATTATGTTTATTTATGATCTGTTATAATTTTCCGACAACGTATTGATGTTTCGTGTTTGTTTTGTAATAAATTTCAAAACAGAGATAAAAGCACATATACTTTAGCAAAGAGTTTTATGCTTGATATACATCGTTGGCCAAAACTAAAAACAATGTCCTCATAAAACTTTTTTGCCGAAAACTATATATATCATTGATATATATATATATATATATATATATATATATATATATATATATATATATATATATATATATATATATATATATATATATATATATATATATATATATATATATATATATATATATATATATATATATATATATATATATATATATATATATATATATATATATATATATATATATATATATATATATATATATATATATATATATATATATATATATATATATATATATATATATATATATATATATATATATATCATTGATATATGTGCCGTTCACTGCACAAACCGACTAACTCCACTTTTTGGAAAATTTTAAATTTAAATGTCAAAGTACTTGCTATAGTCATAACTTTCTATGTTAAAAACAACTTTCCTGAATAATTAAGATAAACACCATTAAAAGTCAAAATTTGTCTGACCATTAAAAAATGACTATTAAAAACCTGACATTAAAAACTAATAATATCTATTATACTAATTAAATTACTACTACAATAGCTAATTGATATACTTAGTAACCAAAATTAAATAAATTATGTTTATAATGACATTCCTGAATGTAAAGATTAACACTTCTAAACATCGAAATTTATTTGACCTATGAAAAAAACTCAATTTTCTCAACATTTTGTTTTATGGAGTTAATCGTGTTGTGCAGTGAACGGCTCATATTAACATTTATTACCAGATACTTAACATAGACTTGATAAAATAGGCTGAGTAACTTTATCAAATTTTAAAACCAGTCTCATTGGACAAATGAACACAGCCTTAGCGAATAAGATAAAATTTGGTAACAGCAGTTATGACATGATTTAGATTATATTTTTAGACATCAATTGTGATGCAAAAACCAAATTCAACACGCTTATTCAGCATGTTTGACATCGTTACATTACGTCGCCGCGTTTTTATGTCCGAATGCACTTCCCATTCAAGGTTGTACAACTAGTCCAGTAATGATCCACTACTGGCAGCCAGTAATGCAGTAATGGGCGAGTACTGGCAACCACGACTGGGCCATTAACATAATTTTACTGGATGCTAACTTCGGACAATAAATGGTTGCCATTCATGGGCCAGGGAACAAACAACAGCAATGGCCCATACAAGGTTGTACAGTTGGCCTAGTACTGGGCCAATAATGATGACCAGCATTGTAGTAATGAGCAAATACTGGCAACCATGACTGGGCTGTTAAAAAAAAACAGAGAGTGTGCTTAAGACCGCACGGCAGAAGTGAAAACTTCATTAGCAATCACAATCAATATCGTATTTGTAGTATTTGGATCGTATTCGTAGAATAAATGAGAAACAAGTCAGAACGATAAACCGCTAACTACACACACTAACTTCAGAATGTAAACCAAAGAATTGTCAAAATAGCACTTATATACCAATAGCAGGGACTAAAGTACGCGTGGCTGTCTTTCCCATAGATCAACAAGTTTAAATTTTACAAATCTTTCTGCGGAAAGCTAAGCAAATTCATTGGTATTAATGCGCGTTGTTGCCGTTTGCAAATCACTATCGGCTAAGTGCCACCATTTTTTAGTATTTTATTTATCATGATTGCCATCCATGTTTAATCATACATAAACTATGATTCTCTGTATATAATTTATGCGATTTCCGTCTCGTAATTTTGTGAGCTTTAAATCGATATAATCGATTTTATCAAGTATCAAGTTACAAGTATTAAGTCTTCACTTAATTTTAGAAACATGTCTTACAGACAATTCTAAACCGACAACATATTTAGTGAAAATGACAAAATTCCAATACATATAATTTTGATATACAAATGTAATTGTTTCAGCCTTCTGGTTATACTATCTTTCTTACGTTATTTTTAATTTCAAAAAACTTATGTTCATCAAAAAACATTGATCAAAGCAAACTACCGTTTAAAACGATAGTTAAATAAAAAACAAAAATTAAGCGTACACAACAACTTTATAAATTTTCATGATGATTAATGTTTTAATGCATAAAGGATAAACAGCCATATATACTTTCAATTTTATATATATATATATATATATATATATATATATATATATATATATATATATATATATATATATATATATATATATATATATATATATATATATATATATATATATATATATATATATATATATATATATATATATATATATATGTGTATATATATATATATATATATATATATATATATATATATATATATATATATATATATATATATTCAATATTTATTTAGCATGATGACTCAAATGCAAATTGTAAAAGACAGTAGCAATATTAAAGCCATGGCACATGCAAAATATAAACGAACGGATTCGGTCGTTTTAAGTAAAATGTGCCACATGAACCAAAAATTTATCGGCGACATTTACAACAACAACAACACTAAACATGACAGTTTGCAAAAAAAATATGAATTGTTATATTGAATTTGAAATGAAAATGTTTATTATGAATGTTATATTTCTAAAATTTTAATTTAAAACAAACTCAGCGTATATTAAAATCAATCACAAAAACATAAACTTTCAAAATGAAAAATACCACGATGTGAGGTTAAATCGAAACGATAAAAAAAATCGGTCGTAATTCTACAAAAATCGTTCATAATTTTCCAAAAAATCAGTGGAGATTTATGAACCGATTTTTATTTCTATCGGCGGTAGAAATTGTGCAAAATTATTTTTGGAAAATTCGTCAATTAAAATTAATTTAATAATAAGCTTTGTCAATTTTAATCGATAGGTATTCTAATTTTCTTTTTTAAATAAAATGTGTTGTGTAATAGGGTTTAGAATATGTGTCACAACAACACATAAATACCTTTTAAGACCTAGGTCTAGACCTGGATCCCACAACAACTGGCGTTCTAAGGTGTAGATTAACGCTTTTTTTAAACATCTGCGGGTTGAAACCACCTGAGACTAAGTGTTCCGTCAAACTATTCCATTTGTACGCAGTTCGGACAAAGAAGTCTCTCTGCGATCTGCCAGTATGACAGCGCGGGATCTTAACCGTTTCTCACCGGTTGCGGCAGCCGATTGCCGAGTGGAACGGGGGTAAGAATAAGTTTGAGGCATGATGCCGCTGATTTCATCTGAACACTGCTGATGACGACATTTGTAAAAAACAACGAGGTCAGCAACAGTGCGACGATGTTGTAGGGAATCAAGTTTTGATGTCAAAGTTCGATCACCCACAATTCGTATAGTCCGCTTTTGAACAGAGTCCAAGAGGGCCAAGATGGAAACAGAGGCAGCACCCCAAACTTGACAACAGTACTTCATACAGGGACGAATATAGGACTTATAAACTTGGTATGGAGCAATTGGTATGGAGTGAAAAATTTTTTGCATCCATTTAGGAGGCCGAGTTTTTTAGACGCGCTTTTTGCCATCGCCATTATATGATCGTTCCAGAGTAGGTCATTTGAAACTGTGACACCCAATAAAAGAATGTTTTTACATTCACCCATTGGTTCATCACACATACTGAATAAAATATCTTTGGGGAACTCGATCTTTAATCTGGAAACAATCAACAGCTGTGTTTTGGTAGAGTTGAAATTGACAAGGTTTTGGTCACCCCAGTCGGCGACTTTATTCAGGTCTTTGTTCACGTTTATGGCAGCGTCTCTCTATACATTTGGCGACTTTATGCAGGTCTTTGTTCACGTTTTCTACGCGTCACCATACATTTGGCATAATATCCAAATAAATCAGGTTTTCGATTAATCAAAAATTAGAAAATCGTTGCTAGCAATGCGGCAAAAATTTTTGTCAAGTGGTAACGTCTTAACTTTAAAAAACTGCGTTATAGATCAATTTTTTAAAATTCGTATGAAGAAATTTTTATTATTTTTATGAATTAATGAATAAAAAACAAATAATTTTAATGGCATATAATAAAAATTAAAAAAAAAACAAAAAAGAAATATGTACCATACCAGGCGTTGACTCACAAACTACAGCACATCAGTCGAGCACGTTATCCACAACGCAATTTGAAACGTTAAGAATATATACTCGTAGATTGATAAATTGATAAATGATAGAAATGCTGACGAATCAGTTTAATTTACTACCTACGGAAAAATCTGTGTGTGGTGCGCCTAAAGAAGTTTTCACTTCAAAAACAGAGAGTGTGCTTAAGACCGCACGGCAGAAGTGAAAACTTCATTGGCAATCGCAATCAATTGATATCGTATTTGTAGTATTTGGATCGTATTAGTAGAATAAATGAGAAGCAAGTCAGAACGATAAACCGCTAACTACACACACTAACCTTAGAATGTAAACAACAAAAATAATTGTCAAAGTAGCACTCATATACCAACAGCAGGGACTAAAGTACGCGTGATTGTCATACCCATAGATCAACAAGTTTAAATTTTACAAATCTTTCTGCGGAAAGCTAACCAAATTTATTGGTATTAATGCGCATTGTTGCCGTTTGCAAATCACTATCGGCTAAGTACCACCATTTTTAATTATTTTATTTAGCATGATTGCCATCCATGTTTAATCATACATAAGCTATGCTTCTTTGAATAGAATTTATGCGATTTCCGTCTCGTAATTTTATGAGCTTTAAATCGATAAAATCGATGTTATCAAGTTACAAGTATTAAGTCTTCACTTAAATTTAGAAACATGTATTACATACAATTCTAAACCGACAACATATTTAGTGAAATAGATAAAATTCCAATACATATAATTTTGATATACAAATGTAATTGTTTCAGCCTTCAGGTTATACTATCTTTCTTACGTTATTTTTAATTTCATAAAACTTATGTTCATCAAAAATCATTGATCAAAGCAAACTGCCGTTTAAAACGATAGTTAAATAAAAAGCAAAAATTTTAGCGTACACAACAACTTCATAAATTTTCATGATGATTACTGTATAAATGCATAAAGGATAAACAGCCATACATACTTTCAATTTTATATATATTCAATATTTATTTAGCATGATGACTCAAATGTAAATTGCAAAAGACAGTACACGGTAAAAAGTTTTGGAATAAATTTAAAACTTTTAAGGACTGTATATATGACCAGACCAAATATAGTTTAAAATTTAAACCTGGCGAGGTTTAAAGTATTTTGACCCTTTTTAATGTTTGAAGAAAAGACTAAATTTAAAACTTGTTGGACTTTAAACTTTAAAAATTTAAACCATAATTTTATTCGAAATGTTCTAAATTTTATACAAAAAAGTTTTAATTTTATTCTTTAATTTTATTAAATTTATACAACTTTACGTTATATTATATACTTTCTGGTATTAAATATATACTTACTGGTATTAATTATATTCACTATAAGATTAAATTAAATCCACAATTTGGTATTAATTTGAAACCACTATCGAATATAATTTAAACTCAAATCAGGATAAATAACAAATTTTCTTTTTTTTTAAATTAAGCTAGGCATGTGTTAATTATAATACATTATAAATTAACGTCTCTGAATATCCGAAGATACCACGCCCAACTAGAAATGTTCTTGTTTGGTTTTTAAACTGTTGGAGTTTACAGAACTTTTGGTCCATTAGAAAATAGATGCAGTTTTTAACAATAAAAACAAGATAGCATTTTTTATTACGTTAATTAAATTTCCTTTATTTTTTTTAAACATAGAACAAAATTTATATTAAAAAAATTTTATTTTTTTGACCTTATTTTGAATTTTTATTATTTAATTAATTTTTATTATTTTAATAAATTCTTTTCATTCATTTTTATAAATAAAGAGTACATATATTTATTAAAATTCATTACAAAAAGTGAAATTCTACTAAAACTTAAACAATTTCTTCAGTTATTTTATTTTTTGAATAAATAAAAATTTGTTCACTAGGAACAACTAAGCTTTCAAAGCTTCTTTTATTAATTAGGCTTTGGATATTAATAAGAATTTTATAATTTTTTTTTTTTTTTTTTTTTTTTTTTAATAAAATGTGTTGTGTAATAGGGTTTAGAATATGTGTCACAACAACACATAAATACCTTTTAAGACCCAGGTCTAGACCTGGGTCCCACAACAATTGGCGTTCTGAGGTGTAGATTAACCAACAATTGGTTGGAATAACACGATAAGAACAATGCATTTTATCATAGCTTAATGCAATGTATTCGCAACAAAAGAAATGATTTTCTCTGTTTATCAAAAAAACATTTTCGATTTTAACAAAACTATATTTATTTTCCAATGAAGTTAAAACAAAAAAGCCAACTCTATAATAATATCCAAACTATAAAAATTGTGTGTAACTAATTTCATCCGTCTCATTAAACATATTATAATTAATTGATTGGCAATTCTCAGTTACATTCCTAAATTCTTGTAGCGTGATTTTATTAAGTTTACCATACTGTGGTAATCATAGGTCTGCCATATTGTACTCATGTATTCTTGGTGACGATTAGCAAGTGTTTTGCAAATATTGATGAAGTTGTTTAAATTTGATCCTAATTTTTTAAACCAACGATGTTTACTTTCGTATCTCATTGTCCAAATTTGAACCAAATGTCCCATTTTGGATAGAATATGTGCATAATGAGTCATTAAATGGTGTTTAGGTGTTAAGGATAATTCATATGTACTTCGAATACAATTTAAATGTACGGATATATTATTTTCTAGTTCTATTATTTCTTTAGTATGGATGGTTGGTGAAAAAATAATTTGACATATCTGTAAGAGACTGGTAATAAGCAAATAGAATTTGTTTTCAATCAAAGGTATTATATCGTAAAAAATAAATGAGAACGAGCAAAACAAACACCAGCTTTGAGCTGCCAATTGCCCAATTGATGAGCCAGTTTTATTCAACTTAATATCTGTTGGCAAATTTTTACGCTCGGTAAAGGGATAGTTAAAATTCGCTATTCTAGTACTACATTGTTCAAGTGTTAACAATTTTAAGCTTATAATATCGCTACGTTGGAAGAATACCGGCACAACTAAAAAATTATGAATATTGACTTTTCTGCATAAAATGCATAAAAT
The DNA here is from genome assembly GCA_963693315.1 of Diogma glabrata. Classification (NCBI taxonomy): domain Eukaryota; kingdom Metazoa; phylum Arthropoda; class Insecta; order Diptera; family Cylindrotomidae; genus Diogma; species Diogma glabrata. Next base: position 230,101,887 of record OY856188.1, on the reverse strand, counting down.
GATTGACTTTTCTGCATAAAATGATCGTAATATCGTCAAATTTTTATGGTGTAAAGTGTCACAATTTAACCTCACTCGCTTTTTCAGAGCTTCATAATTAAATTACAATTTAATTAAAATTTTTGATTTTCATTTTCTCAAATTTCTATTTTGAGTTGTGCCGGTATTCTTCCACTGTAGCGATATGTCTAAGAATATGTTTTAAAGTAAAAGGGATCGCCCCTTCTAAAATATCATGCATGATGTCCACTGACATATTGTCAAATATATTGAAATTTTCTAGCTCGTTTAAAATACATGCTGATTTTATTCCGAAACTTTCTTTGGCACTCATATTTGATACAACGTTTTCTGCCAAAAATTTAGAATGGTCATTTATATTCCTTAACAAGCTACTATCATAATTTACCGATATTTTGGTGTCTTTCTGCGGCATAGTACATATTCTGCAAAAATAGGTTGACCGAAATGATTGCACAAAACCAAATATAGTATTTCCACCAAGATTATCGAATGTGACACTTACTAATGTTCCTTTAATTACGCTATTGTCAATTACGATACCATTTTCTAATGTTTTTATATCATTTACAATTGGTCGTAAAATATCGTTAAATTTGCTTTCATTTTTTAAATCATTAACATAAAATAATGCAACGAGGTGTACATTATTTAAACAAGCTGATAGATGTGGCGGTAAATTACGAAAAGACATATATATAGCGCCTATTTTATGGATAGTTGTTTTACTACCTAACGGATTCGCAATTTCGAAATCATCGTAAAATAGTTGTAATTGAATTACGTTTTGATTATTTTTAAAAAAATGATTGTCTTTATAGTTGGAGCCGCAACAATAATTGCGTAATGTTTCAGAATCACACTTATGATCGCAATTGAAAATCATAGATTTAAATGATGTGTTTAAAAAAAGTGATTTAATAGTTTTAATTATTGGGATATATTGATATGTCAACGGAACTAATACGTCATGATATATGATATTAGGTAATTTCTTAGCAATTTTTTTCTCCCAACGATGTCCTATTTTTTTTTCCACTGGACAAACGTAAATATTTTGCTTCTCATATTTTCTTTTCCTTTTGAATTTACTGGAGTAGTTTTCTACAGTATTTTGGAAAAGCTTTATAGAATTTATCCATATATCATGAACTTCTGAATTAGTAACATCTATTTTGTGATCTTTGCAAACATCAGAAGCAGTATTACTTATACTAGCAGCAAGATCGATTATCGTTTTCAAAAGCGAATTAATATCATTTTGACTGACACCAATTAAATTCAGTTGACTGCAAAAATCATGAACAGATATTTCTATGTTATAATTTTTATTTTTAATATTCCCAGTTTCTCTTTGTTGTTCAATATCAGCATTGTTAGACGCCAAGTCAATATCAATCGTGTTTTGTAAATTAGCTAGAGTACAATCAGTAACCGTTGAATAATTCTGGCTGTTATTACCACAACTAAAAGCGTGTCTGCGAAGGCCACTATATGTTGAAAATATTTTATCACAATTTTTTACGGATATGCATTGTACATTAAGATTTAATCCATCATAAAGATGATGGATTAATCTCAGATGTGAAATACAATCTGATATTGTTGTAAAATTAGTTTTACAAATGTAACACATATAGGGCGATTTTTCTGTTCCGGTGTTTACCGCAATGGCGCTGCAAAAGGGGGATAAGAGAAAAAATCACACAAATTTTATATGGGATTCCATACAAAACACAACTTGAATAATTTTAAAAGTTATCTAAGAAATTTCTCATTTTACCACCATTGCACAATTTTAATTTGATTATAAAGTATTATTGACTATATATTAAGCGTAATTTATAAAATATTATTTTTAAATCTGTCAAAAAAGAAACATAAAAATTGCCAAAATTTCCCTTACAAAGTTGTATGAAAAATTTAACCCATTTTCGTATTTGTTTTACGGACAGAAAAAATAAAATATTTTACATATTATCCTTAATATATAGTCAATAATAGTTCATAAACAAATTTAAATTATTTCATTGTAGTAAAATAAGAAGTTTCATAAATAATTTTTCTAATTATTCAAGTTGTGTTTTGTATGAAATCCCATATAAAATTTTTTGAATTTATTCTCTTATCCCCTTTTTGCAGCGCCATTGCGGTAAACACTGGAACAGAAAAATCGCCCTATAGGACATTTTTTGAGAATTGCCAAACAAATTGAATTATAAAAATAATATAAAATTATCTAAAATGTGAATATATTAAATTAAAGAGAATAAAAATGAGCTTCTAGTTTTTAGATATTGATAAATATATCAAATTTTTGTTTAATTTCAATAATTCTATTAGTAGGTTTAACGTTATCTTCCATTTTATAGATATACAACTGTATAAATTTATAAAAACTTGCTAATAATGTACCGTATTTGATTTTAAATACAAAGTGTGATTTATATAATAGATCCAAGCATTTGGTAAACGAGAAATCCACTGGTAAATTTATCAAATTATCATCCAAAAAAATGAAAAATTGCGAGATAGCTTTTTTATTTGACCCTACAGCTACTATATGTGGATATTTGCCACAGTTGTCGTCTTGATATAGTGATTTGTCAAAGTTAACCTGAAAATGTAACTATTGTAACTTTTGATTTGCAAAACAATTATTTTATTTAATAAAAAATTTTACCTCTTGGAACACAATTATTGAATTAATTGCCTGTTCATATGTTGATTTACCGCCCTTTTTTCCTAGGTTTGATGATGGCAACAGTTTAAGGAACTTTAATAAAACCTGTATTGAATGCATCCAATCTGAAATAGGGATATTTTGTACGCAATGGTTATTAAAAGATTCATAACAAGTTTATTTAACAATTTACCACTATTATTTGTGCAAGGTAAACCACATGAGTCTAATACTCTGTCTATGTGCTGTTCATATATAGGCCAGTTTATAAAAAAGTTGTCGTCATGCGCAGGATATCCCAGTTTAAAATCATATAAAATCTAAAATTTTAAGAATTTATTATAAAATTATATTTAACGTAATTTAATATAATATTTACCAACTCAACGAATTCAATGAAAAATTGAAAGTCTATATTTAAAGTAGCATTTTGATTCACAATTAAATCCCTTCTATACTTAAATGTGAATTCTAATTTAGATAAAATTTCTTTTAGTTGTGATTTGTGATCCGCGTGTTTTAAAAATTCTATACATTCCAAAATCTCTTTATTCTCCGTTACCTCAGTGCCAGTTTGATTTTGTAGATTTTTTTCGGGCTTATAATGTGTTAACTTTCTCCTTTTAGCGTTGTTATTTTTTAATTTTGATATCAAGTAACCTGGATTCGAACTTCCAGGATTATAAAATAAATCCTAAAATAATATTAATTTTTATAACAGTTAAATTTAATGATCCCTATTTAAGTTACTATTCCTCCTATTTTGCTATTGCTGGTTTTATATGAAGGAAACAATTCAATTGCAGCGTTTGCAACAGCAATTTTAGCAGATCTGTCGAGTTGATTTTCAAACTTTTGCTCAGCAAATTTAACAATCAAAGAAACCATTAACCTACGGTTACAATCACTAAGGGTATTTTTTTCTGCATATTCGTCTAAAATATGTTTGCCTTCATGATTTTCAAAAAATATTCTTAGAATCTGTAAATAAGAAATACTATTAAGTTTATTTTAATATTACGATGTAAGACGTTGAAACTAGCACACTTCTTTTGTAACAACGAAATCATAATTACGACGTAAAATTCGGCGTGAGCGTTGTTAACCGAAGTTGACGGTATGCAGACTGTTCCAGATTCTATGTTAGTTTCTGCTAATAAATTGTCATAAATACATTAGAATATATAATGTACTTGAATCTAAATATGAATCTAATTTACCCTTATTATGAATTTTTAAACAAAAATTACTACACGATGTGTATTGTTGTACAACATCTAAAAGATCGTCTGCTTCTATTGGAATTTTATTCTGATCTTCAAACTTATAGTTGTTGAAATTAGATGTTGCATCAGGAAAATTAAAATTTGAGAGAACTAAATTGAACAAAAGTGAAAAATATATAACATGTATGTACAAATTGAGGACATTTGCAGCGAAAGGGAGCCAGATACAAATTTTAGTCATTGGTCTTTTTTTCATCTATAATATGAACAATGATCATTGATCAGTTCTATCGATTGATGAATGCAACTTTGCATGTTTAGAAATTTGGACTAGCCTCCTTTTTGCTGAAAGGTCTTCAATTGCCCTTAAATTATTTTATATTGTACCACAAATTATTAAATCTTCCATGGTTAAAAAATCTTCGTTTAAAAAACTCTGGATTTTGATACGTTTTGTTATATTTTCGAAATCCACAATTAAATATCGTGAGCACATGTTTCTGTTAGTAATATAATATGAATATCTTTTAAAATTAAAACTACCGTTATAAAACTATACTTACGTTACGGTTGTAGAATAAGTTAACTGTTACTAACACTTTTTTTAAATTAAAACTTAACTTCACTTAACAGAACTATTTATTAAAGAAATTTGCTAATTAATTTAACTTAAAAATTTTAATGAACACACATTTGCACTTCAAAAGTCGTAGGTGAAATGATTTCTAAAACCGTTGAAAATATAATGTACAAGAAAGAATATCCAAAATTGTATTCTTCTTTCGGACTAAATTTTATTCCGAAAAGTTTAAAATTCATCCTTTTGTATATTTTGATACAAAATTTTTTTCATGTGCAAAAGGTTTTAAACTTTTAGGAATAAATTTTAGTCGAAAAAACTTTATTAGTAATACAAGAAAGAGATGGTTTAAAATCAAATTAACCATTTAGCTTATTTTATACAAAATTAGATTAAATTTTATTCTTCTAAGCATAATTTAAAACAAAATATTATCTGTTATTTTAAATAAAAAATATTTTTGGTAAATGACTAAAATATAAACCGTTTGGAATAAAAATCTGAAATATTGAAGAAATTATTTCAAATAGTTTAATATTTATTCCAAAAATATATAAATTTTATTTAAACTTCTGTATATATTATCTTTATACCAGATCATGTATTAAAAACTGCTTAAATCTACAAGTGGTTTAAAAATTAGTCTGTTAATTTTTACCGTGTAGCTTAACTTTAAAAAACTGCGTTATAGATCAATTTTTTAAAATTCGTATAAAGAAATTTTTATTATTTTCATGAATTCATAAATAAAAAAAAATAATTTTAACGGTATTTAATAAAAATAAAAAAAAAAAACAAAAAAAATATGTACCATCATACCAGGCGTTGAACTCACAACCTACAGCACATCAGTCGAGCACGATATCCACAACGCAATTTGAAACGTTAAGAAAATATAGATTGATAAATTGATAAATGATAGAAATGCTGACGGATCAGTTTAATATACTACCTACGGAAAAATCTGTGTGTGGTTGTTTTCACTTAAAAAAAAACAGTGTTTTTAGCCAACGCTGATTGGTATACGTCTCACCGTCCCAGAAATATCAGACTTTTGATGTGATATACGTCTGAAGTCAAATGCCTGATGATAACCAATATTAGTTTAAAAATAGATTAGTTTGAGGTTTTCGTAACAAAATGGCGCCTACATAGAAAAGGACAATTGAGGATAACCTAGACTCTTTTATAATACGTCAGGGGTGAGCGTATGATGGTCAAATTTTGACAACAAACTTTAATTTCGTTATACTTGCAACTCCGTTACACTGTTGCTGGTTTCACTCTTTTCTATAAATATTGTCCCCAATGTTTGCTTCTAAGATCAAAACGAGTAAATCATGCACATCAAACATAAACTTACTGCCTTTTTACTCGACAGTCGGTTAGTTTGATTAACCAATCTGTCGAGATCATCACGTTCTCATAAAGACAGTCATACAAAAACAATTGTGTCATTTATTTATTTATTAGGAACGATCCCTTCAGACAATTTATTGCAGTTGATCTACATTTCAATTCATGGTAATGTTGTGTTTTTTGTGTGTTAAAAAGCTGGTGTATAGTGTATACGAACTATTTCATACTTCCAGATCTGGTCTGGAATAACAAATTCGTTCTGTATATGAACGAAAGGAGGTAAGCTTCTTCCATTTGCTGTGGTTGTCACTTTAACAGACTCAACATTAATGGTCAACACATTTCTGGTATTCGTCTTATAATTTGAAAAAAAAATCATCTTTTCTCGATCTCAGGGATTCTACTGTTATGATTTATATAACATATATGATTTATTCATTCGACCATGATGAGTAGTTACTTGTTAAACTAACTATTATTTATGATCTTTAGCTTTGAACAAACAATTTATAAAAAATAACATTTAAAATTTCATGTATGTATAACATACTCATAATTAACTACTCCCAGTCCCCACTACATTTACAAAGTATTTACTTTGTAATCAAACAAAAATATGATCAAAACACAATTTAACCTATTGTTGTTGCTGTTTTCTTTTATATTCTCTTTTTAAATGTCTTTTGATCTTGTTTAAATTAAATAAACAAAATAAAAAAAAAATAGGCGTGACTTTCGTTGGTTGATTAAAAATAGTTTTTGGCATTCCACAAACAAATAAAAATGAATTTTATCTAATGAAATTGCTGCAAATGTGTATATACCTGATATTTAATGACCAATAAAAACGATACTGGTAATCGCAAACATTTGTTTATTTGTTTTTGAGTAGTTTTTTTATTCAGGTTGTTTTGAATTTTTTGTTTTGTTGGACTTCGTATTTGGGATGGAGTGGTGGTGTGATCTTAATGGTTATTCTTATTAATTCTATTAGTTTTATTTCTTAGGTAGATTTGAGTTCTAATATTTATGCAAATGCACTTTAAAATTTGATTTGGTTGAAGACATTTGTTCTCCTATCTGACACCTCGGTGAAGATGAAGTGATATTTTATTCAATGAAATTATATGACATATTATTTTTTCTTTGAGTTTAAAACTCTTTTAAAGATCAGGTGCGCTCAGATATTATTCTGAGGTGTTTGTGGATCATGTCTTTTTGTAACTTTAATTAAGTTCACCCTATAATTAGTTATTAAAATCTCGCACTCAAAAAGTAAAAAAAAAATATTTTTTTAACTACTAACTTGAGAGATCGTCATTATTTCCTCGAATGCCCCATTGAGAAGTAATTTTTCTCAAGCTAGGTCAATAATAATAACAAACAATTACCTAGGTTAATAATGACAAATTTTCTTTTATTTTTGATTGAAATGAACAAAAAAACACAAACAAATAATAATTGCATTGCTTTGTTTCGTTTTATTTGTATGAAACTAAACTTCCAGGCTACTTGATATTTTAAAATATTTAAAAAATGAAATGGAAAATGACTAATATAAATATCTAATCAAAGCAAATATGATAATTAGTGTTAGTAGTTAAAAAAATTCTATATATACCTCGGTTGAGAAGACTAATATAGACCTCGAACATTATATCCCTCGGCGCTACGCGCCTCAGGATCTAAAAGTTCTCGGTCAATAATAGCCTACTTCTCAACCTTGTTATATAATGTACTATTTGTAATTATATAAAAACAAATTTTGTTAGAAAAACTACAAATTTTTACCTTAAATTCAAATAATATAATTTGTAACTTAAATACATTTAAGGTTTTATTGGTAAATTTACAAATGTTTTGTGGTTGGTATATTTACAAAAACAAAATTATAAGTCATAATACCCGTCTTCCTTTTAGGTAAACTTGCTACCCGAACCGAATTTTAAATGGAACGACATAAATGTGAGGTGTATTAGATTTTTGATCTACTACAACTCAAATTCTTTCTTACCACACGTTTCCGACATTTTTTTTGACAATAAATTGTTTTGACAATTTTGAAAAACAATATTGCTAAACAACGTAAAAGAAAATTATTAGTTTGAAAAAATTTTAAGTTTAAATTTTATTTTGAGTTTGTTAAATTTAAGAAAATTAATTAAATAATTAAAAATTTCTGAAAATTAAAATTATGATTCATGCAAAATATAAACAATTAAAGAAAGCTGGACAGAAATATGACATTTAAGGCTTGAAATTCTAAATTTGTATAAGCATTTGGGCAAACATATTTGAAATTATTCTCTAAAGTGACAAAAACTCTGGCGGTGAATAGAAGCGTAAGTTTGTCACGTAGCCTTACCATCATTTGATATGGTTAACTTGAAAACGAAATTTAGTACAAAAGTAAAGGAAAATGTGGTAAATGGAACACACTTAATAACCCACCCCTTCACCCTAGATTAGTCATTCGTGTGTTGTAAAGGTTTGGTAATACAATTTGATTCTCTGGTTTTTAGGGTTGGGGATATTACTTTTACTTAGGCGCCAAGAATTTTTTTTTATTTGATAAAGAATCACTCACTGAAGCAAATAAAACCAAAACGAGTTGTATCGGAGTCCCGGGGTGCAAAATTACACTGTTTTGACAAGAATTTTTTCTGTTTTTTTTAATTTTTGCTTTATATCCTATGTGCTTATAAGATAAACAGATTAAAACCCGTTACTAAATTTTCTTAATTTACGATAAAAATAATAAAAAAAAAATCCACTTGCGCCTTAGTTCAAGTAATCTTGCCATAAAGTGGGCCCCGAAGGTTATAATTACATATTTTTAAGTTATTCATGTTGATTCTTTGAAATTATATATAAAAAATAACATTAAACGTCCTTTAGATTGCAACATTGGGTAAAAAAAGTGTACTTTTATACGATATTTTTTTTTCAAAGGCCTATCTTGGTCCCCGGGACTGATTTTCAAAAAAAAATTTTTGTAATATGCTTATAAAAGTACCCTAAATAAAAAAAAATTGGCTGGCGCCTAAGTAAAAGTAATCTTGCCTTAGGGTTCCGTACTTTGAAAAAGTAAAAACGGTACCGTATTGGTGAGAGTTCGGTGTCCGTCCGAATTTCTACATAATCAATTTACTCACAAGCTATAAGTGCTATCAACTTGAAATTTTCTATATGTACTTATTAAATGTGTTGTCATACACCTGATAATAACAAAAAAATTTGAAATATTTGTTTTTATCTATATTTTATGGACATAGATAAGGAGATAGTAACACAAAAGTTTTTTTTAAGGAATCGAGTTTGGTCTAGAAAAATCGAAAAAAATGAAAGTATTTAAAAAAAAAATTCGATTAAATTTTCGACTGCTTGGTTTTTGAGTTATTACCAAAAACGAGTGTTTTTTTTGTACATCCCCCCCCTTAACTTCGAACATTACAAAAGAAAAAAATTCATGGGTGTAGAGATTTTACTAAATCAAAACTGAATTTTTTTTTGGTTGTTATAATTTCAAAAGTTCATTAGAGGGGGTTTAAAGTAGAAATTTTGAAAAAAAATTATTTTTGATCATGGCATGTAGGGTGTCATATGAAAGGTGTTTTTTTTTGTAGTGCAAAAAAGCTCTTTTGTAATTTTCGAAAGCGCAGTTTTCGATTTATTTTCAAAAATCAAAAATTATTTTTGTCTCCCCCTTAACTTCGAACGAAAAGAACGAACGAACGAAAAGAAAAAATTGATGGGTGTAGGGATTTTGCTAAATCGAAACAAAAACTTTTTTTTTGTAGAAACTTTGAAGTAGAATCTTTGAAAAAAAATTATTTTTGATCATGGCATGTGGGGGGAGGGGTCATATGATAGGTGATTTTTTTTTTGTAGTGCAAAAGAGTTTTTTTGTAATTTTCGAAACCACAGTTTTCGATTTATTTTCAGAAATTTAAAAATTATTTTTGTCCCCCCCTTAACTTCGAACATTACAAACGAAAAAATTTCAAAAAATTCATGGGTGTAGGGATTTCGCTAAATCGAAACCAAAACTTTTATTTTGTTGTTATAATTTCAAATGTTCCTTAGAGGGGGTTTAAAGTAGAAATTTTGAAAAAAAAAATTATTTTTGATCATGGCATGTAGGGTGTCATATGAAGAGTGATTTTTTTTGTAGTGCAAAGTGCTTTGTAGTTTTGTAGTGCTTTTTTGTAATTTTCGAAACCACAGTTTTCGATTTATTTTCAAAAATTAAAAATTATTTTTGTATTACCTACATATATGAATCAATAAAAAATTTTAAAATACATGTTCAAAACATCTGCGGATTGAACGCTAACCATGACCATGTGCAACATCATCTTGAGCACGACAAACCGAACATTGTATTCCTTACAGAAACACAAGTTTCTGAAAATTTTCTCTTTATAGAATCGCTTAATTCCAAATATATTCTCCAATAAGCTTTCCAACTCCATCAGGGCGTATGTGCATTCATTCATGAGAGTGTTGCGTACACGCGCTTTCCAAAATTTGAACTAGACGGTGACGGCTTCAATACAATGGTTTTAAAGATTTGTCTTCCAGAAATGACTTTTTTTACAATAGCTTTATACCGGTCCCCCAACAAACGTAACCCAAACTTTTTTAATATACTGATAAAAATTGTGGACGAGATTAGAGCAAAGTCCCCTAATTGTGAAGTTATCGTTACCGGTGACTTCAACGTCCACAACAAATCATGGTTGGAATTCTCCAAATCGACCGACGATGTTGACAATAGTGGAAAACTGGCAGAAATTTTTGCCGCGTCTCAGGGCCTATTCCAAATTGTTAAAAGCCCGACTTTCACTCCTCGTAATGGCGGTGATAATAGTTTTCTACTAGATCTCTATCTTACCACAATGCCAGATATTACGAGTGTCGATGTCGCGAAAGGTAGTATCGGAAATTCTGATCATTATTTCATCTCATCAGTTATCAAAACTGATTTACTTAAAACTACAGCTCCCAAACCCCGTAAAATATTTCACTACTCAAAAATGGATAAGAGTGGTCTTTAAAATTTTTTCCATGGTTTCCCTTTCGACCGTCATTGTTTTTACACTGACAATGTAAATGTTTCTGCTCAAAACTTTACAGAAACCATCCAATTTGCTATCAATAAATTTGTCCCTTTCTCCATAGTAAAACCCAAACAAAAATACTTGTATTCGAAAGCTGCCAAAACGGCACTTTTTTTTTTTTTTAATAAAATGTGTTGTGTAGTAGGAATTACAATATGTGTCACAATAACAAATAAAAACCTTTTAAGACCAAGGTCCAACAACAACATACGTTCAAAGGTGTTGATAACAAACATATTTGAAATTATTCTCTAAAGTGACAAAAACTCTGGCGGTGAATAGAAGCGTAAGTTTGTCACGTAGCCTTACCATCATTTGACATGGTTAACTTGAAAACGAAATTTAGTACAAAAGTAAAGGAAAATGTGGTAAATGGAACACACTTAATAACCCACCCCTTCACCCTAGATTAGTCATTCGTGTGTTGTAAAGGTTTGGTAATACAATTTGATTCTCTGGTTTTTAGGGTTGGGGATATTACTTTTACTTAGGCGCCAAGAATTTTTTTTTATTTGATAAAGAATCACTCACTGAAGCAAATAAAACCAAAACGAGTTGTATCGGAGTCCCGGGGTGCAAAATTACACTGTTTTGACAAGAATTTTTTCTGTTTTTTTTAATTTTTGCTTTATATCCTATGTGCTTATAAGATAAACAGATTAAAACCCGTTACTAAATTTTCTTAATTTACGATAAAATAATAAAAAAAAAATCCACTTGCGCCTTAGTTCAAGTAATCTTGCCATAAAGTGGGCCCCGAAGGTTATAATTACATATTTTTAAGTTATTCATGTTGATTCTTTGAAATTATATATAAAAAATAACATTAAACGTCCTTTAGATTGCAACATTGGGTAAAAAAAGTGTACTTTTATACGATATTTTTTTTTCAAAGGCCTATCTTGGTCCCCGGGACTGATTTTCAAAAAAAAATTTTTGTAATATGCTTATAAAAGTACCCTAAATAAAAAAAATTGGCTGGCGCCTAAGTAAAAGTAATCTTGCCTTAGGGTTCCGTACTTTGAAAAAGTAAAAACGGTACCGTATTGGTGAGAGTTCGGTGTCCGTCCGAATTTCTACATAATCAATTTACTCACAAGCTATAAGTGCTATCAACTTGAAATTTTCTATATGTACTTATTAAATGTGTTGTCATACACCTGATAATAACAAAAAAATTTGAAATATTTGTTTTTATCTATATTTTATGGACATAGATAAGGAGATAGTAACACAAAAGTTTTTTTTAAGGAATCGAGTTTGGTCTAGAAAAATCGAAAAAAATGAAAGTATTTAAAAAAAAAATTCGATTAAATTTTCGACTGCTTGGTTTTTGAGTTATTACCAAAAACGAGTGTTTTTTTTGTACATCCCCCCCCTTAACTTCGAACATTACAAAAGAAAAAAATTCATGGGTGTAGAGATTTTACTAAATCAAAACTGAATTTTTTTTTGGTTGTTATAATTTCAAAAGTTCATTAGAGGGGGTTTAAAGTAGAAATTTTGAAAAAAAATTATTTTTGATCATGGCATGTAGGGTGTCATATGAAAGGTGTTTTTTTTTGTAGTGCAAAAAAGCTCTTTTGTAATTTTCGAAAGCGCAGTTTTCGATTTATTTTCAAAAATCAAAAATTATTTTTGTCTCCCCCTTAACTTCGAACGAAAAGAACGAACGAACGAAAAGAAAAAATTGATGGGTGTAGGGATTTTGCTAAATCGAAACAAAAACTTTTTTTTTGTAGAAACTTTGAAGTAGAATCTTTGAAAAAAAATTATTTTTGATCATGGCATGTGGGGGGAGGGGTCATATGATAGGTGATTTTTTTTTGTAGTGCAAAAGAGTTTTTTTGTAATTTTCGAAACCACAGTTTTCGATTTATTTTCAGAAATTTAAAAATTATTTTTGTCCCCCCCTTAACTTCGAACATTACAAACGAAAAAATTTCAAAAAATTCATGGGTGTAGGGATTTCGCTAAATCGAAACCAAAACTTTTATTTTGTTGTTATAATTTCAAATGTTCCTTAGAGGGGGTTTAAAGTAGAAATTTTGAAAAAAAAAATTATTTTTGATCATGGCATGTAGGGTGTCATATGAAGAGTGATTTTTTTTGTAGTGCAAAGTGCTTTGTAGTTTTGTAGTGCTTTTTTGTAATTTTCGAAACCACAGTTTTCGATTTATTTTCAAAAATTAAAAATTATTTTTGTATTACCTACATATATGAATCAATAAAAAATTTTAAAATACATGTTCAAAACATCTGCGGATTGAACGCTAACCATGACCATGTGCAACATCATCTTGAGCACGACAAACCGAACATTGTATTCCTTACAGAAACACAAGTTTCTGAAAATTTTCTCTTTATAGAATCGCTTAATTCCAAATATAGACTCCAATAAGCTTTCCAACTCCATCAGGGCGTATGTGCATTCATTCATGAGAGTGTTGCGTACACGCGCTTTCCAAAATTTGAACTACACGGTGACGGCTTCAATACAATGGTTTTAAAGATTTGTCTTCCAGAAATGACTTTTTTTACAATAGCTTTATACCGGTCCCCCAACAAACGTAACCCAAACTTTTTTAATATACTGATAAAAATTGTGGACGAGATTAGAGCAAAGTCCCCTAATTGTGAAGTTATCGTTACCGGTGACTTCAACGTCCACAACAAATCATGGTTGGAATTCTCCAAATCGACCGACGATGTTGACAATAGTGGAAAACTGGCAGAAATTTTTGCCGCGTCTCAGGGCCTATTCCAAATTGTTAAAAGCCCGACTTTCACTCCTCGTAATGGCGGTGATAATAGTTTTCTACTAGATCTCTATCTTACCACAATGCCAGATATTACGAGTGTCGATGTCGCGAAAGGTAGTATCGGAAATTCTGATCATTATTTCATCTCATCAGTTATCAAAACTGATTTACTTAAAACTACAGCTCCCAAACCCCGTAAAATATTTCACTACTCAAAAATGGATAAGAGTGGTCTTTAAAATTTTTTCCATGGTTTCCCTTTCGACCGTCATTGTTTTTACACTGACAATGTAAATGTTTCTGCTCAAAACTTTACAGAAACCATCCAATTTGCTATCAATAAATTTGTCCCTTTCTCCATAGTAAAACCCAAACAAAAATACTTGTATTCGTAAGCTGCCAAAACGGCACTTTTTTTTTTTTTTTAATAAAATGTGTTGTGTAGTAGGAATTACAATATGTGTCACAATAACAAATAAAAACCTTTTAAGACCAAGGTCCAACAACAACATACGTTCAAAGGTGTTGATGGACGTAAATCTTTCTATTTTTTGTTTTTTTTTATATATTTTGTTAAAGAATGGATAACTAAACAAAAAATCCTATCACTGACAAAATATGACATAGGCCAATATTTTATGATAAAATAGAGAAAATAAAAGTAAATTAAAAGGTAAATAGCAAATTTTTACGAAAATTCGCTGAAACAAAACAAAAATGTAGTTGCCAATAATCTAGCCGGTTGCATATTCCTTGATCCTGTGACGCACAGTCTTTCTTAATGATTGAAGCCCACACATAGTTATATGAAGGCTCGTTTCTTCAAGAAAGCAATAGCGTATCATCATCAAGGACTATTTCACAGCTAAGATTGAGGATGCTACCGTTGACTGAATACAGTTCATCCGCCACCACCCCTAAGATGTCACCTTGGCTAGTGATATCTCACTGCTATTGCCAGTGGTATGTGATATCTCACGTTAACTCGTATGTCAATAGCAGGGACTGGAGTACGCGGGGTTGTCACACCCGTAGATCAAAAATAAAAAAAAAATTTCAAAACAATAAAAACTGATCCCTCCATGCGTGTAGAAATAAACGTAGATCATTTAATATTTGGATTCATAACAAAACTCCCACTAATCGATCCCAATATCTAAAGGCTAACAAAATATCTAATCAGATTATCTCAAACGAAAAGTCCGAAATTGACAGAGCGAAAACCTCAAAATGTCTATTTCTGATGTCTGTTTCTGACAAGAGTTTCTACAGTGCCATTAATTCTTTAAATTCTGGTACAAAATTTTCTATTCCCCCTATTATTGATGGTGATTTAATCGTCAATGATCCCGCAAGAAAAGTTAACTTGTCCGCTGAACGCTTTGCTCTGAACTCCACTGTCTTGGAAACTCCTAAAGAAATACCCCAAATCCAGTCTTCAGCAGCCAAATTCTGTAATTGTGAAGTGGTGAAGTGATAAGTTTTTTAATGAAAAGAAGCGAAGAAATTTTTAACACTTCACCGCTTCACAGTTACAGAATTTGGCTGCTGGAGTTAATATGAATGAACTTCACTTCAAACCCAAAATAGTCGCTAAACTTTTAAAGGGGTTAAACATCAACAAAGCATCAGGAATGGACAATATTCCACCCATTATTTTAAAAACCTTTTCCAAAGAACTTGCACCAACTTTAACTAAAATATTCTACCAATCCTACAAATCTGGTATATTTCCCTCGTGCTGGAAGTTGACAAATGTCCAGCCCGTCCCCAAAAAGGGACCAAAATCTGATATCTCAAATTACAGGCCAATAGCTTTACTATCTGTCCTATCCAAAGTCTATGAGCATTATATTAATACACATATTTCAAAATTTCTGGAAGAAAATCATTTAATATCCGACAGCCAATACGGTTTTCGAAACAAAAGATCAACTACCGATCTATTAAACTATGTAGCGCATTCATCCCAATGTTGTGAAGCTGATTCAAAATTTTCTATCCAACCGATACATTTTGGTAACCTTAGACGGATTTTCTTCTGAGTCTAAACTAATTAACGCTGGTGTACTCCAATGCTCAGTATTGTCCCCAACCCTATTTTTGATTTATATCAACGAATTATTGAAAATCACCAGTAACCCAATAAATAGTTTTGCAGATGATAGTACTCTGCACAAGTCGTTCGAGCCCCTTCCTTCAAAAGGTAAAATGCACGAACGAATTAATCCTGCCTGGAGAGACGCTGCCATAAACGTGAACAAAGACCTGAATAAAGTCGCCGACTGGAGTGACCAAAACCTTGTCAATTTCAACTCTACCAAAACACAACTGTTGATTGTTTCCAGATTAAAGACCGAGTTCCCCAAAGATATTTTATTTAGTATGTGTGATGAACCAATAGGTGAATGTAAAAACATTCGTTTATTGGGTGTCACAGTTTCAAATGACCTACTCTGGAACGATCATATAATGGCGATGGCAAAAAGCGCGTCTGAAAAACTCGGCCTCCTACATAGATGCAAAAAATTTTTCACTCCATACTAATTGCTCCATGTTTATAAGTCCTATATTCGTCCCTGTATGGAGTACTGCTGTCAAATTTGGGGTGCTGCCTCTGTTTCCATCTTGGCCCTCTTGGACTCTGTTCAAAAGCGAGCTATACGAATTGTGGGTGATCGAACTTTGACATCAAAACTTGATTCCCTACAACATCGTCGCACTGTTGCTGACCTCGTTGTTTTTTACAAATATCGTCATCAGCAGTGCTCAGATGAAACCAGCGGCATCATGCCTCAAACTTATTCTTACCCCCGTTCCACTCGTCAATCGGCTGCCGCAACCGGTGAAACGGTAAAGATCCCGCGCTGTCATACTGGCAGATCGCAGAGAAACTTCTTTGTCCGAACTGCGTACAAATGGAATAGTTTGCCGGAACACTTAGTCTCAGGTGGCTTCAACCCACAGATGTTTAAAAAAAGCGTTAATCTACACCTTAGAACGCCAGTTGTTGTGGGACCCAGGTCTAGACCTAGGTCTTAAAAGGTATTAATGTGTTGTTGGGACACATATTCTAAACCCTATTACACAACACATTTTATTAAAAAAAAAAAAAGTTAAGGGGGGGAACTTCGAACGAAAAGAACGAACGAACGAAAAGAACAAATTTATGGGTGTAGGGATTTTGCTAAATCGAAACAAAAACTTTTTTTTTGTTATAATTTCAAATGTTCATTAGAGGGGGTTTAAAGTAGAAATTTTGAAAAAAAATTATTTATGGTCATGGCATGTCATATGAAAGGTGATTTTTTTTTGTAATGCAAAAGAGCTCTTTTGTAATTTTCGAAAGCACAGTTTTCGTCTTATTTTCAAAAATGTAAAAATTAGTTTTGTCCCTCCCCTTAACTTGGAACATTACAAAAGAAAAAATTTTTAAAAAGTGATGGGTGTATTGATTTTGCTAAATCGAAACCAAAACTTTTTTTTGGTTGTTATAATTTCAATTGTTCATTAGGGGGTTTAAAGTAGAAATTTTGAAAAAAAATATGAAAGGTGATTTGTTTTTTGTAGTGCAAAAGAGTTTTTTTGTAATTTTTGAAAGCACAGTTTTCAAAGTAATTTTTGAAGGCACAGTTTTATTTTCAAAAATGGAAAATTTTTTTTTGTCTCCCTCCTCTTATCTACGAACAGTACAAAAGAAAAAATTTAAAAAATTCATGTGGGTAGGGATTTTGCTAAATCGGTACTAAAATTTTTTTTACTAGTTATAATTTCAAATAAACGTGAAACTATACTAACAAAAACTGTTTTTTTCTCAAATATTATATACACGGATGACGGAACCCTCAGCGAGCGAATTATATTCGCACTTGCCTGACTTTTTTAAATTAAACTTAAGAATAATCACACAGGTCTTTCCTATATGACACAAACGGAAAGCAATTTATCATATGCTTGAGCGAATTTATATTTTCTTATGCCATCGATAAATTTGGATATATGCGGCCCTGATTCGAATTTTTGTATCTGACCCCTAGTTGGGCAATCTGATCATGGCCTGATACAAAATGGCTTACTAGGGTTCGCCCTATTTAATATAATATGGAAAACTTGATCAGTGCCTGATCCGTTTTTCCCAATCAGCGCCTGATTAGGCAATAGCGTTACACTCATGATCAGGGCCCTATCAAACTAGGGCTAACCTGATCAGGGCCGTATTTGAGCCCTAAGAAATTTCTGCTCGGGTTGCTTTAAAATAGAATTAAATTGTGTAAGCCTTTAATTATATTGTTTTATTTTTTTGAAGAAAAGCTTACAATGCGCGAGGCAAGAACGAAATTTCATTCATAAAAAAATTAAAACGAATAGAAGAAAATACAACGAATTTTATTTTATTTTTTGTACCAATTTCAAACAATTTAATAAATTTTATTCAATTTCAATATCTATTTAACTGTGGTATTTTGAAAATGGAATAAAATGAAATTTGAAAATGATATTCAGTATCTGAGCTCGAGTGTCTAGCGGGAATTATCAGCGTGAATAAATCCAAAGCCTACGTGTAGGGTAACAGATTTACTATTGTGACCGATTAGTTAAGTCTGAAGTGGCTTATGTCACAGAAAGATTTGAGTGGCCGGCTAGCTAGATCGAGCGTAAAACTTCATCATACGAATTTTTCAATTATTCATAGTAAAGGGACCCAAAACGTAGTACCTGATGCTCTGTCTCTGTGTGAAGAAGACTTTGGAGGGTCTACGTCCTCTATATTACTGACCTGGCATGGCGTCACAAGCTCATGACTATGTCGTGTCTTGTGATTTCTGCAAACAATCAAAGGCAACAAACCAAACCAGATTTTCTGGGTGCGTATCTCAGATGAAAAACCGGGATTACGGTTCTCTTGATTGTCTTTGATCATCTGTCTAAATTTGTTTTACTCAAATCTCTTAGAAATGTAATTTCACCTTCAGTGAATGCATTCTTGACGAATGAAGTCTTCATAACATATAGTATTCCAGTGTCTATATAGTGACAATGGTAAACAATGGGTTAGCAAATCTTTCAACATTTATTATCAGAATTTAATATACAACATTTGAAAACTAGAGTTTACAGTCCTCAAAGCAACGCATCGGAACGAGTAAATATGTCGATACTGTCAGCTATTCGATCTGGCATAAAAGGTTTACAAATCACCTAGGATTCTCATCTGGGAGGGATAGCTTATGCACTACGTTCAACCGTAAATAGCATTACTCAGCATTCTCCATACTACGTGTTATTTGGTCAACACTTTTTTTGGGGGGAAATTGAAACTGATAAGCGTATAGAAGGAGTTAATGACTCAAATCTGCCATTAGTTCCACATACAATTGCTGGACAAGACTATCAAGTATGGGACTTCATTTGATGGTCGTGGCAGTCTATATTTTAATCCTTCATTACAATAGAACATATTTAATCTTTTAATCTCCGTTTGTACCTATCGTTTGACTTATTTAAGTCTACACTTACGAACTTTGTACAGTGACTTTGGATAGTGTTCTAAGATCGGTGTATCTCAACCGGGGGATTTTCTTCGAAACATGACAGGTAAAAATTTTAATACTACTGTTCAACAGACTCTTCGCTTCTAAGGTCAATGATATGGGTGCGAGTGATATTCGATAAACGCAATTTTCTTCAACATCTTCGTTTTTTTTATTTTGTATATATGCTTCTTTATGTATATGCAGGTTGCTGTCTGATTGGTTATCTCGTTGTGAGCATTCATCTGGTCAATTCGTTGTCTTTCTCATAGTATTTATAAGTCTGGTCCTTCTTGATTAACTATATCAAATACTGTTTCTTGTCAAACCTATTTTCAATTAATCAAGCTCTGTAACGACCATAAAAAATCTTTTCAATAGACATTTTCTTTTGAAACAACAAACAACTTAAAATCGTTTCATAGAGTAACATCTGTTTTTTTATGACGGTTCACTGTAATGCTTATTTTAAAGCATTTACCGGATCTTATATTACGATGATAATTCAATTATTTATTTTTTATTATTGTTTTTCGTTTTTCTACGGAAAACAAATAATTTTTTAATTTATTTTTGTGTTTGTTAAATAGACGTTTAAATAAAGTATATTGATCCTGCGCAAATCTTACATTATTGATAGGATATTTCACTTTGTACTCGCTTTGATCTTATTGTCATGATTTGATGGTGTTGGACGGTTTGTTTTAATGATTTTTCTCAGTCTGTTCCATTTCATGGTTTTTTTATACGTCGGATCTACAATGTATGGGTAATATTTATTTTTAAAAATGAAACGGAAAACATAATGATTGAAATGAATAGAAAAACTTTTCAAAATACAAAGTCCTTGTATAATTTGTATAATAATAAATTTTAAAAACAAAAAAATTAATGAAGAATATAATCATTGAATGAATTCATATTTGCTATTATAACTAGTTGGTGCATTTGGTGAATTCAAGTAACAAAAGAAAAAAGATAACGTGGACAAGTGAATTTAGATTTTGGTCGCCATATTAGCTCAAATTTAGTTTGTTAAAATAATATAAGCAGTTATAAACTGTGTAATTTATTGAATTAAATAAAAGAAATCAATCAAGTTATATAACATTTTGATCGCACAATGTAGATATACAACTTTTTGGTTATCTATATATTTCTCGTGAAATTCATTTCAAAACGCATTTATATGTATGAATAATAATGGTTGTGACAACTTGTGTTGAAATAAACCATTAATTTGTAAAAGAGTTAAGAGACACATTTGGGGATTATTATCATACTTATTACTTACAATTGAGGAACATTGGGCAAATTATTGAGGAAGTTTGGAGAAAAAAATTAACTGTCAAAGATATATTGGCAGGTTGAATTTGAAAAGAAAAAGAAGCGAACAAGAGAGAATCGGACATCAAAAAATTGTGGGATGTGGTGCGAAGAGTTAAAGAGACAGGATTAATGACCTTTTCCTTTACAAACAAAAAATTATAACAATAATAATCAACAATTCATGCTATGTTTTTTTATATAATACTTTTTCTTTACATTTCTTTAAATTACTATTTTTTCTGTCATTGACAATTTTGTTTTCAATATAAGTTGTTAAAAGGTTTTTTGTAGAGATTTTTCTGGGCCAGAGGCCATGTGATTTTATTTATAACTGTAACATTCCGGAAATAAACCGAATAACGGTTTATAAAACTACAATGAGAGACATAAAATTTTATACTAACGAGAAACCAAAAAACAGTAACAGTTATAAAATACTAATTTTCGTCACATTGGAAATTTAAATCAAATGAAATCATTCATTCAACAGTCTTTGTATTTTTTATTATTCAAGAGAAGAACATGCGGATTAGTTTGAATTTATTGTTTTTTATATATGTAATCATAAATGAGTGCGAAATGGTTTTTATTGATTTTTTTTATAAAATACAACCAAAAACATTTATTTCAGAGTTAAGCAATCAAATAAATTAGTTTATTCTGTTGCGCTTATTCACTTAATTTAGTTTTACTTTTTTAGACGCACTGCCTTTAGGGCTCTGCACTTCATCTTTAAAGGGAATGAACATATCTGCTTACCTTAGTAATTCTTTATCTGTTTTTGTAATCAGTATTCATTTTCTACAGAGATTGATATAATTTAATCTAAAGCAGATACAGGATTTTGGTTTGCTTTTTTATGATGACATCTCTTATTTCCTCTGGGATGCATGTATCATAAAACGATTTCAGAAATTCTGTTGATTAAATCAAACACGCGTTTGAAATCTGTCGAAGAATAGTTTATTGTGTGATAATATTATGGATTATCTTGATTTGATTTGTATTTCCTACCTCTGCCAAAGCGACCTTGTTTTTTTATGCTTGTTGGTTGTCAGAGATTTCGTTCATGTTTTCATTACGGTGTTAAGTGAAGAGATAATTTGAGAATAACCTTTCTTTGGAATTGTAATGGTTTATGGATGTTATACCCACACCTACATCTTGATATTTTCGTTATAGCTACGATCCGGAAACTGATTTTTTTCGTTTTTTGGCTCGCTGTGTCCAAAGTTTTCTTTCAATCTATTAAACATGTTGCTCATATGTTGTTAGAGGCTACCAACTCCTCCATTAATAAAGTGCTTTTTACACATTGTTGTAGTCTGCGAATGTTTCTATTTGAAGATCCTGTCTCAGTGGTTTTGAGTATGTCTTGTTTGAATATTTTTCTTACGTTTTATATATTATTTTTCACTTGTTGAGTTTTATTTGATGTTTCGTTATCATGTGACAAAGTAACTGGGCAAACATCGAGGTGTCGATGATCTTTTATTTTTTCCAAGTAATTGCATTTGCAATTAAAAGCTTAAAATCGTCAGCAAAATTTTTGTAGCTCCGTCCACTTTAACCTCGGCAAGATAAAAACTTACCCATACTGAGTTCGGCTTATTTATTTTGGAGGAATAAATCTTTTCATAATGACTTACATCTCAAAGTCATACACAAAACTTTTATTGTTTTACCTATAAAATTGTCTACTTTTTAAATTTGTTTGTCTCTAAAGAATCACCCAAGTTTCTTTTAAACACGATCCAAAATCTAAAGTTGATAAACCTTCAAGTTGACGGAAGTTCTTTGTACAAGTGTAACTTAAATGACCTACAGAAACCCACATTTGATCTTTCCAATTAAAAAACGCTTGCTTGCATAGATGATATCGTAAAAAATTTCGAATCTTAATAGTTAATTATTGTGTATGTAAAACAACATTACCCAACACTCAATCAATTTCCTAATCACAACTGTACATCAATTCAAACCAATTTACCAATTTTAAAAACATTATCCTCTTAAAAGGCAATAAAAAGTTTAAAACTTACAAATACATACCCATTAAGTTATACTAAAATAAATTTTTAGAAAATCCAACCATTTTAATGTTGTGTTAAAAATATTCTACAAAACCAAAATTACTCGTTATTCAACAACTGAGTGTATTTCTGTTTGTTGTTTACGAAAATTTGTGGGTGGTAGTCGCTTACTTAATAACTTACCCATTCCGAACTTAAAGAAGCTTTTATTTACTGTTACATTATGAAATTATATAATTTTCTCTGATTTTTCTTTTGATGAGATGAGGTAATAAGTTTTTAGCTTAAAATATCAAAAATGAAATATAAATGGCTGGATATTTTTCAACAAAACCCAAACTTCAATTCTGTATTTTTTCAACAGTATAGGATTTGAAAATTATATTACAATTTGAAAAATAGACAAAAAACAACACGAAGAAGACAACGAATAAAAGTTTCGTTAACATTTCGACGAGTAAATAAATAAAATAAAAGCGAGTAAGGTAGAAAACAAAAAAGCTCAATTTACTTAAAAATGTTTCAATTTTCTATTGTTATTTAAACGTTTGTGTTGAACATTGTTGTTATTCTCGATGTTGAAGTTTTTTTTATGTTATTTCAAATAAAGTTGAGTAAGTTTCATACGAATATGTTTATTCGAGTCGATCTTATTTTTATTGTTTCTTAAAAGATTTTGTTTTTGTATTTTCTTCTTTTGGATTACGAAATTTTCTGCTGTGCAGACGAAACGACAAAGTAAATGATTGATGAGTAAATGAATGATCTAAAACTATTTGAGATTATTTATAAACATTTTTATTTTATTTTTAGGAAATGTTTAAGAAATGACAAAACGTTTGATTGATTGTTGTCAATAATATGTTAACACGATGTAGTTGTTGTTATTTCTATTTAGCTGAACTTGAAATATTTAAGGAATTTGTGCTTGATTAATATTTTTTTTAGCTTTTAACAATTTTATTTGTTAATAATTGAAAATTTTAATATTTAGTATAATGTTGTTTTACGGTGATTTTTTGATTGATGTGTGAAAATTTGTTGTGGCATGTCAGTAGTTAGAAATTTGTAAAAAAATTTGGACTTTTTAATAAAAAGTTGAAGTAAAGGAGCACAATCAAGTTATTTAAAAAACAATACGAATCATCAAGTAGAAATAGAAACAACATATTTATGCAGGTCAGTTAGGTTATTAAATTAGCTATATGTTATTAAATTAGCTATAGGTTATTAAATTAGCTGGTTATTAAATTAACTATATTAGCTATAAAAACAAGCTTGTCTAAGGATGGTACCATGAAGTAAATCACTCATTTTTATGACTACATAATGTACACCCAAAGACGGCTTTCGCGAGCAACTACATAAAAACAAACAATCTTATTTAGTCAGACTCTAATATCAGTTGATTTTAAAAGTTCTTCAACTTTGGATTTTTTTTTAACCTTATCATAAAAGTTGTAATGTTCACCAAAAACAATTTGTATAAACTCAAACAATCTTGAATCTAATTTAATTGAAACTAAACAAATGTGTATTAAATTAACAAAATATTTTGTTATTCCTACATACGTTTCTGTTAGTTTAGTGCTTCAAGTTGTGCGGTAGATTGAAAAACCTTTGTCTGATGTGATGTTCCAACATTGCCTATATGTGATAGAATTACGAACACAAACTAACGAACTGTCTATTAAAGTAACTAGTTAACATATTTTATCAAAGATATGTAACTATTTTTGGTCGGTGCTTTGCAAGCAAATCTGTAAAAATAAATTGAATTGCACTGGAACGAAGAACATGAAATTGGTTAATATGTTTCTTTTTATTGTATGTAGTTTTAAGAAAAGCATAGTTTTTGTACTATCGACGATGAAAAACGACATTTAAATTGCGGAATTTTTTTTGATAGAAACCATTACCTACCCTAATTTTTCCCACGTAATCATTATTATTTCTTTTGTTTTTGTCACTATTTTTTCGTTCATTGCCAGTCCTGATATCCATCTTGACTCCAAATATTTGTGTGAAAAATTAATATAAACACATCGGCACAACGATTTTTTTAATTAGCGTTAATCTACACCTTAGAACGCCAGTTGTTGTGGGACCCAGGTCTAGACCTAGGTCTTAAAAGGTATTTATGTGTTGTTGTGACACATATTCTAAACCCTATGACACAACACATTTTATTTTTTAAAAAAAAAAAAAATATACTATTATTTAGAACGCGGAACTTTTCTTTGCAAGTCGAAAATTCCACCAAAATCGGGACGCTTTGCAACCTTAATTTAAAATGTTATGCAAGTGTAACTTTTATTTTTACTTCACCACAATTTTAAATTGTGTAAAGTAATGCAATCTATCGAGAAAAAAATCTTACATACCCCAAATTATGTTTTTTCTTTTGTATTGGATCATTCTCTATCTAAATAGCCCATAAAAATGTACGTCTGTGTGTGGGGTGGGTGGTTGGTTGGCATTCCTGCATAGCATCTCGATGAAACTTCGGCAAATGATCCAGGTTCACTTGGAAATGGAAGATCTGAATTCATTTTAAATTTGGACAAAATGGCGGGGGTCTTCCGAACACCTCTAAATTTAAATCTTCAATAACTTCTAATCCCGGCTTATGATCTTATGGAAACTTGGTATATAAGGTTTTAGTACTGTTTTCAATATATCTGCATACCAACTTCCGGTTTGTCACTTCCGGTTAAAAAGTTTTTTTTATAGGTGTTTATCGCTACTGAAGCCTACAATTACTAATCGATTTCCATGAAACGTTGGTAAAAGCTTTCTAGTACATGAGAAAGATTATCAGCTTTTGGGATATATTGGATAAAGGTTTGTTGAGTACACCATGGAACAAGTGGTTTTTTCCAGCATGTTTTCAATGTTTGTTTGTTGCATAAAACATTCCTTCGTGAATGAATTTTGTTGACATTTTAGAAAAAGATACAAATATGTATGGCAAGGAGCTGATCAGTTTTTGAGCTATATTGAAGAAAGGGGTGGGGGGTCCCCGAAGCAACTGTTTTTTTGAAAGCTCAATAACATCTGTATCTGATAATCGAATTGAATGAAACTTGGTACATAAGAATTTAGTACGGTTCATAACAGTTCTGCATCTCAACTTTTGGTTTTTCACTTCCGGTAAAAATTATTTTTTGCAATTTTTTTGTGTCTTTATGCACACTACAGCCTACAATAATGAAGTGATTATGATGAAACTTATGAAAAAGGTTCCAATAAGCGTGAGAGGATAATTATTATCTTTTAGGACACATTGAACAAAGTGACGGGGGAAACCACACAACCTGTGACTTTTCGCACTTTGTTTTTAGAGTTTGTTGGAAGCATACAGACTTCATTCATTAATCAATTTTAATGACACTTTGAAAAAGATGGAGCTTAAATGACAAAGAACTGATTAGTTATTGGATTACGAATTAATATTGGTGTAGGTGGGCCTTCCGAACATCTCTTTATTGTGTCAACATTTTTTCAATGTTTGTTGTGGGGATAAAACATTCGCTCGTGAATGAATTTTGATGATACTTTGGAAAAGTGAACAAAGTGGTGTGTGGTCCCCCGTTTTTTCGAAAGCTCAATAGCATCTGTACTCTATAATCGAATTGTATGAAACTTGGTACATAAACATTAGTACAGTTTACAACAGTTCTGCATCACAACTTCCGGTTTTTCACTTCCAGTAAAATTTTTTTTTTACTTTTTCTCGTACAACAGAATTTATGTTTGTTGGGATACTACTGTTTTCTTTAATATGTTTATGATTAGAACTACGCAAATCTATAACAGATGAAAAACGTGATCTACGCAGGTGAAAAAGTCGCGAGATTTGAACTTGAACATTTTTGATTTTCCTGAAACTTGGTATATAAGTAGTATGGACAAAATAAAAAATACAATTTATTTTAAATTTTTTTAAAGTGCATAGTTTGACCATAGGGGGCACCCCAACATCCGATGTAACTTTGAAATTGAATTGCTCAAGAACGGCTATACCGATTTCATCAAACTTTTTTTTGTTTGATAGATGATTAGTTAGTCGTTTGAAAAAAAAATTTAATTTCATGTTTTTGTAATTAATTTTTAAATAAAAATATTAAAAAAACTTTTTTAAAGATGGCGCTAGGGTCGAAGATCAATTGGAATTTAATTAATTTTTTTTCTGAAAATAGTTCTATCCTTACTCTAGAATATATAAAATTAACAAATAGGCGTAAATTCCTGTTCTTGAGATATATAATTTTAAAGATTTTTAGTACCACTGAAATCCGAATTTTTCTTCATTTTTTCAAACAACTTCCATTAACACCAAATTTTAAAATCAATTAAATTTTAACTTTTTTTAAATATATTTCTAACCTTACTTTAAAATATATTAAATTTACAAAGGTGCGTTAATGCATGTTATTGAGATATCTAATTTTAAAGATTTTTAATCCGAATAAAATTCTAATAGTTCCTTATTTTCTCGAACTTCAGTGGTTAAAATTTTTTGATGATAAAAATTGTTCGAAAAAATAATGAACAATTAGAATTTTAGACGGACTAAAAATCTTTAAAATTAAATATCTCAAGAACACGAATTAACGCCTCTTTGTAAATTTAATATATTTTAAAGTAAGGTTAGAAATATATTTAAAAAAAAAGTTAAAATTTATTTGATTTTAAAATTTGGTGTTAATGGACGTTGTTTGTAAAAATGAAGAAAAATTCGAATTTCAGTCGTACTAAAAATCTTTAAAATTAAATATCTCAAGAACAAGATTTTACGCCTAATTGTTATTTTGATATATTTTACAGTAAGGATAGAACTATTTTCAGGAAAAAAATTAATTAAATTCCAATTGACCTTCGACCCTAGCGCCATCTTTAAAAAAGTTTTTTTAATATTTTTTATTTAAAATTTAATTATAAAAACAATAAATTAATTTTTTTCAAACGACTAACTAATCATCTATGAAACAAAAAAAAGTTTGATGAAATCGGTATAGCCGTTCTTGAGCAATTCAATTTCAAAGTTACATCGAATTGGCAGAATTTTCATTTTTCATGCATGTTGGGGTTCCCCCTATGCCCAAACTATGCACTTTAAAAAAATTTTAAAATAAGTAGTATTTTTTATTTTGTCCATACTACTTATATGCCAAGTTTCAGGAAAATCAAAAATGGTCAAGTTTTCCCAACTCTGTCTAGAACACGTTTTTCATCAACATTGGTTAGACTTTAATTAAAGTAGTTGATGGATATTAGCTCACTTTATATCCAGAAAACTAAATTTCTAGAGCTGTGGTGAAGTCAGTCTATGCATCAGCGTCATAATATTTTTAATACATATATTCGACATTATTTAAATAAACAAATTATACATTTGTTGAAAGTGGTTTTTTGCATTTTTCTGGCAATTATTTTCCATTCGTACACTCAAAGAATTTTGTTAGTAAATTTAATAACCGCCCGTTTTAAAAATGTGTAATAAGTTATTTTATCAATCTAATAACGATTTTTATTAAAGTAACTGCCACATTCGTTCGATTAATACTTTTTGTTATTATTTTCATAAAAATGTTTATTAAAATAAAAATACGGTCAATATTATTAAAAAAATCACAACGGTTGATTAAACTAATAACCAATTCTTATTAAAATAATGAATTCAGGCAATCAAATAAAAAATCATGTGATTAACGTAGAGCTATTAAGATAAAAACATAAATTATTATTTTTGTAGTTAATTTTAATAACCATTTTATTAGATTAATCATCGAGGTTTTTACTTTAAAAACGTAGGTTATTAGATTAATAATAGTATACATTAATCTAACCATAGGTTATTATTTTTAATAACGATTAATAAAATCTTGGTAAGAATCACAGTTTATATCCAGACGTTGAATAAACAACAACTTTACAAAATATTTAGCAGTTTTGTGAAAAGCTAAAAGTGTTGTTAAGAAAATTGAAAAATTAAAATTCTTTTATTAAACGATAAGAAATTTTATGATTTAAAACAAAAACAAATAGTTGGCAAGTAAACGAATTCATACGTTTGGTATGTGAAACTTTGTAAATTTTTGTACTGTCTATGCCGTGTTAAAAAAAATGATTTTTCAGTTCCTGAAGCAGATTCATCAGAACATGTAGAAATTTTGTTCGATGAACAGAGTAGTTCAGTTGAAATTGAGTCTGCATGTGACAGGACTAAACAACTGAGACTCAGCGACATTTCAAAATTAAAATCAACTTCGGAAATTTTAACCTAATGGAAGCAGTTTAAATTACCGCTTGGTTATAAACTGGTAATTAATAATTCAATATTAGTATATTTCAATAACATTTTAATTATATTAATATTCCTTTTAAAATTTTCAGATAGACATTTATTTTAAAGCAATGTTTAAGAAAGCCAACGATTTTGGTTGTAAATTACCAACATTTATTCAGAAAACTCAGCCCATTTTTGAAGAACAAATTAAAGATGAAAAATTAAAAGAGATTGTTGAAAAGCTTCTCAATTTACAGAAAGTAAGTTTTTTTAATTTGTTTTTTTTTTGGCTCCAAAAACTTGAAAATCACATACAACAGAAACAGAATTCCATTCAAATTTTACAGCAACAGAATTTTTTGCTGTCAAATTTGTATGAAATTCTGTTTCTGATGTAGGGAATACAATACCGGAGTAAAATCGAATACCGGTATTTCGGTACTTAAAAATACAAATACCGGTATATCGGTTTTAATACAGGTATTTAAAAAAATTTAATTTTCATACAAAAAATGTTGTTTCAATTTTTATTTGAAATAAAAAACATAAATTCATTAATCATTAACATATTACGTAATATTCAAAATAAAAAAAAAAAATAAATAACACAACATATCACATTAATTGATTAAAATGAAACAAGTCTTGATTTCAGCTTATTTAGCAAAATACCAGCTCATGAAAACGATCTATAAGATGAAAACAAATTTTGGTTGAACCGTAAGAAACAATTCATAGAATTGTTGCAAATATACTCCCCTTGTTCCCTCATCTTCAGAATGAATCATTTCATTTCGTAGGCCCTTAACTAGATCTTATGTTAACCGAGTTTTTTTCTCAGCAATTGTGTAATTCAGTTTTTTACAAATCGCTTGATCTATTTTCTTTTTCATTAAGTTTTTACTTCCAAACTCAGACTCAGTTTCATCTTCCATTTTTGCTATAAGCTCGACATTATCTTCCCCGAGTTTCTCTATGGTCTCATCATTGGGCCATCATGAAAGACACTTCACTATATCGTTTTTCGGAATATGCTGAAACTTGAGATTACTATCCAAATTCCGATTTGTGGTAAAATCTTCTTCTTACGCTGGATGGAGATATTTTATGAGGTCCGAAAGTTCAGTCATTTTGAATTGAAAACTTCTTTAGGCGCGTTGTGCAATTTTGTATGGGGAAACATTTATATATTCGAGTTCTCGAGTTAATCATGAATTCATAAAAATCATAAAAATTTCTTTTTACGAATTTTAAAAAATTGATCGATAATGCAATTTTTTAAAGTTATTAATATAATTATCTTAAGGGATTTTGCCTAAATGTTGATAATTATTTGATTTGGCTTTTATTTAAATATCGTTTTATACGGAATTAGTTTGTTAGATCAATGTTTTTTTTGGCTGAGCATAATTTTTATGAAATTGGTAAAATGAAAGTATAATCTGAAACAATTTCATTTGTGTATATCAAAATTATATGTATTGGAATTTAACACATCATGATGTTACAAATTTTACCATCTTCACCATATATGTTGTTGGTTTGCAATAGTATGTAATACATTTTTCTAAAATTAAGTGAAGATAGTTGATAACATCGATTGTATCGATATAAAACTCATAATTACGAGACCGAATTCGCACAAATACTATACAAAGAAGCTAGCTTATGTATGATTAAACATGGATGGCAATCATGATCAATTAACTAATTAAAAATGGTAGCACTTCGCCGATAGTGATTTTCAAACGGTAACAATGCATTAATACCAATGAGTTTAATACTTAGCTTTCCGCAGGAAGATTTGTAAAATTTAAAATTGTTGATCTATGTGTGTGACAACCCCGCGTACTTTAGTCCCTGCTATTGGCATACAAGTTAATTTGAGATATCGTTTACCACTGGCAATAACAGTGAGATGTCACTAGCCAAAGTGATATCTTAGGGGTGCTGGCAGATGAAGTTTTTCAATCAACGATAGCATCCCTTAGTCTTAGTTATGGAATATTCTTTGATGATGACACGCTATTTTTTTTTAAATAAAATGTGTTTGGTAGTAGAAATTACAATGTTTGCTTTAACTTTTGCTTGAGAATAAACTATCTCATTAAACACTAATTGCTTAAACTACTCTTAATTATTATATATACGAAAGAATAGCAAATTCATCCAAGCAGTTCATCCAACAATACATATAAAATTGCTTACTTTCATAAATAAAATAAATTCACAAACAAAAACGATTGAAAAATTAAAAACGTTACAGTGAAATTCCAAGAATTTTTGGTTGTATTAATTTATTGCATAAATACCGAAAACCGGGATTCAAATCACTGAATACCGGTCAAAATTTAGCGATATCCCGGTTTTCGGTATACCGGTATATCGGTATTGTATTCCCTATTCTGATGTATTTGAATACCCGGCTGTAAGTTAAAAAGTTGTTTTTGGACATGTCATTTGTAATTTTTTTGAGTGAAAACAATTAAACCTATTCAATGTTTCATTCTGTAATAATATAATATTTTTCTGTTTTATATTATTTAGATGGTATTCTGCTATTAACTATGTATTAACTGCACAGGATACTCCGTCCAATCAACAAAACTTTGGAGCATAAAATTTATAAGAAATACAGTGTTCGAGATTCTCAAAACAGTTTTGCCATTATAGGTGAAACTGTTCAAAATATTGAAGAGACGTTACAAAATTATTTAGATCAAAAATTACCAATTCAGCCATTTTTGTTAATTACTGGATCTATAACAAAGCCAATACTAGTATGTTTTGATAGTGTATGGTATGAAGTTTATAGAACATGAAAAGCAATTGATGTGTGCTTCAAAATATTTTATTTATTCAACTTAAAAAATCCGCAATCAGCAACCAAT
This sequence comes from Diogma glabrata, assembly GCA_963693315.1. Taxonomy (NCBI): domain Eukaryota; kingdom Metazoa; phylum Arthropoda; class Insecta; order Diptera; family Cylindrotomidae; genus Diogma; species Diogma glabrata. Next base: position 230,070,057 of record OY856188.1, on the reverse strand, counting down.
TTTTGAATTTTATCCAAAAGTATTTTTATACATTGAAAGGCGAAAAAAAAATATATAAATATATTATTGATTTGCTAAACTCAAATCAATTATATATATTATTAGTTTAACTATGTAAATTAATAATTATTAAAAAATATAGTAAAATATAATATATTTTATTATATTTTTTATTTTATATACGAACATATACGAACTCCTTTTGTCTTTTAATTTTTGTCACATGTAAATTTAAAAATGCTTTAAAACAAAATTATGTATTATTTTAAAATTAAAACTGTGAAATGTAAATACCTTAAAACTAAATGAAAATAATTGAAATAAATAAACTTGTTAATAAAAAATTTATATTCTCTTTTATTTAACAAAAAGTAAAATATAAGTTCCATTTTTAATTTAATAAGTCCATCCATTATTAATTTAATAATATTTTATTATCAATTTAATAAGAACCTATTATTAATCTAATTAGATTGTATTATTAATCTGATAACCTAATATTATTTTAAAAACAACTTTATTATTCTAATAATATATGTCATTTATCCAATGGATACCTAATATGCAACTTAATTCTTCATTGACGTGTTCATTAATGTGTTCATTAATTCTAAACAACTTGCTGATCTGATGGCCCGACAAGAAAAACTGGCAGCGGAACAAAAGTTAGATCAACAACAACTACGTGAAGTAATCGAGTCACGTATATCCAGTGCGGAGGTTAAAATCAACAACATGGAAAGGGAGCTGCGGAAAGTTACCGAAGAAAATGAAGAGAAATTACGCAAACTTTCAAGTGAATTACGCCAAGAAATAGCACAAGGGAAGTCAGGTAACATGATTAATCCATCAACTACTTCAGCTCCAGCTAGAGTGAAAACACCCGTATTTGATGGATCTACATCGTACCAGATATTTAAGATGCAATTTGAGATAGCAACAACTGGGGTTGATCACCAGCAAAAAGCAAATGCACTTATATTGGCATTGAAGGGACCTGCTGCTGAAATTTTGCACACTATCAGCCACAGAGCGTGATTACAGCAAGATAATGGAGGCCTTAGAAGTAAGATATGGGGAAAGTCATATGCAAGCTCTCCATCGCATGCAGCTGAAGACACGAAAACAGGGAGTCAGTGAAACTTTGCAAGAATTAGAGGCTGACATTGTCAGACTGGTTAATCTGTCATACCCGAACTATAACGCGGAACACCGAGACGAACTGGCAGCTGATACATTTATTAATGCTCTCCGAGATGTACAAATGAAAAATCAGCTGTATCTCAGCGGAAAGAAACTACCCGCGGAAGTCTTAGCATTGGCCCTACAAATGGAAGCTGGAAAAAGAGCGTATAGCTCAGATAGAGTACGTCAGATGGAAGTTGCTGAGGAACCACTGAAAGCAGCACTTGATGAAGTGATCATGCGTGTCAAAAGTTTGGAAGACAAGCCTGAACGAAATCAACGAAGAAGATCTAGCAGAGTAAGATGCTGGAACTGTGGGCAGTTAGGGCACATCAGACGGGAATGCAAAACACTAATAGCAGCAAAAGAAGGAATAGTTCCAGGCCGGTTGATGAACCTTTCAAACAAGCAAGTGGATGTCAAAAAGGAAGGAGATTGCCGCGTTGAACACCGGAAGAGAAGGATACATTGTAACGCTGAAGATCTTTCAAGAAGACCCTGTGTTGAGGAGCGCAAGTCATATAGCAGGACTGAGAGAAAGGAGGCAAATGTCAAAAAGGAAGAAAATTGCCGCGTTAAACACCGGAAGAGAAGGATACATTGTAACGCTGATGATCTTTCCAGAAGACCCTGTATTGAGGAGCGCAAGTCATGTAGCAGGACTGAGAGAAAGGAGGCAATGAAAGTGAATCAAATTAAGTTACAAACTCCTGACGATTGGTGTACCGAGGCAATTAAAAGAGAGCAGCTAAAGGATCCAACTATGGCACCGATATTGAAATGGAAAACTGAGGGAAGGCGACCAGAGTGGAAAGAGGTCGCACCTTTAAGTACGGAGGTGAAATGCTACTGGGCGCAATGGGACTCACTATTTATGGACAACGGGATGCTAAAAAGAAAATGGGAGTCCGCTGATGGAAAGAAAGTGTTGGAGCAACTGGTGTTGCCATCAAGTCGAGTAGAAGAGGTACTGGGAAAGCTGCATGGAAGTATTTCGGGAGGACACCTGGGAGTCAATAAAACCCTAGCCAAAGTAAGGGAGAGGTTTTATTGGGTAAGGTATCGAACAGACGTGGAGCAATGGTGTCGGCGATGGGATACTTGTGCAGCGAGCAAAGGACCAAAAACTAGAACTCGAGGAGAGATGCAACAGTACAATGTGGGTGCCCCAATGGAGAGAATTGCTATAGACATCGCGGGGCCATTTCCGGAAACGACAAAAGGTAACAAATACATCATGGTGGTCATTGATTACTTTACAAAATGGCCGGAAGCCTATGCAATACCGAACCAGGAAGCAGTTACGGTCGCGGAAACATTAGTCAATGAATAGGTTTGCAGATATGGAACACCGCTCGAGTTGCATACCGACCAGGGAAGGAATTTTGAATCTCAACTGATGGAAGAGCTGTGCAGAACACTCGGCATTAGAAAAACACGAACTACACCTATGAACCCACAATCGGATGGCATGGTAGAACGATTCAACCGAACCATGGAAGAACATTTGTCAAAGGTAGTAGAAGCCAACCAAAGAAATTGGAACAAGGATCTTCCGTTATTCTTGATGGCCTATCGTAGCGCAGTGCACGATACGAAAAGTTAAACGCCCGCGAATATCATGTTCGGAAGAGAACTTCATCTTCCTAGTGACATCCAGTTTGGCATCCCTGGAGGTCTGGTATCCACGAAAACAGATTATGTGGGACAACTAAGGGAGAAGATGAATAAAATCCGGTTCGAGACCGAGCAGGTTCGAGCAGGTTCGAGACACATTAAGATTGCCAGTGACAAAATGAAAACCAGTACGACATAAATGCAAATAGTGGCGGTTTTCAAGAAGGAGAATTGGTTATGGCTATACAACCCCAGAAGAACTAAGGGAAGATCACCCAAGCTGCAGCCAGATTGGGAAGGCCCATATAAAATAATCAAACGAATTAATGATGTCATCTACCGCATACAAAAGGGACCCCGTACCAAGATGAAAGTGATACATCTGCAAGGTTGGCACCGTACCAAGGTAACAGCACCAAAATGCGATTTCTGATATTGTTCGGGACGAACAAAACTAAATGGAGGGCAATGTAATAAACTTCGTCCAGAATGGGTTAATTTTATTTACTCATTCATTAATTAAAAGTTAACTCCTTTTCCAATCTTTTACTTGTATTGCAAATTGTATTGCATAAATTAATGTAAATTAAATTTGTTATACAAATGTTTACATTAATGAATTAAAAGGAGTTACCTAATACATTTTGCAAAAATTAAATTTGAGTTCGCTAATACAAATGCAAGTATGAATGAAAACAGGTGTGGCCTATTTCAGATGTACGGACTACGTAGTATTGACTTCTAGTGGATTATAGAAGTTTCGATTTATTTATTTTTCGATATAAATAAGCAAACAAAAATATCAGACAGTCAGTTTTACTTCTGCAATTAAAAGTGTTTATAAATATTCGCAAGTTTAAGGAATAATCGGTGGTACTTGAGCCTGGGTACTAATAGTGAAAGAATCTGAACTTAGTGGAATAGTAAATACAGATTTTACGATTCCGAATATTGTTGATTCAAATTGCGGAAAAGCGGTGAAGTTTATGGTACATAAATTGGAGACCCTGGAATTTATTGTAAGGAAAAACGGAAGCTGCTGTAATTTGATGACAAATAAAGTTTGAGATTCTGTTAACCAAAGATCTGTCTTTTT
>OY856188.1:230045286-230065959 GCA_963693315.1 Diogma glabrata | reverse complement strand
AATCATATAAAATGAATATAGGAAGAAAGAAAAAGTTTCCTCTAGTGTTTTGTCTTCTCTATTTAAAGAAAATTAATGATGAAAACTACGAATGGTTATATAATATTTCCATATATATTCGTAATAATTATAGTTTTTATTTGTTATAACATTTGTATTTAAAAAAAATTAAACCAATTATGTACAATTCATAATTCATAAAACCTCTAAATGTAATTACGAACTTCATTCAACTCATCCACTTAAAAACAAAATTACACAAGTTACTGTATACGCTTATGGCTTCAATCCAATTGAAATTAAATCAAAACATCAGTTTCATAGAATAACATAAAATAAGAAACAAAGCAAGTAAAACAAAAAATATTATGAAATTTTATGTTTCGCTGATAACATAATTAACGACATAAAATTCAAGATTATGTATTATATAAAAATAAACGAGAAAATGGTATAATAAATTATAAAAAAGAAAATATAATTATTTTATTAATTTGATGTTGTTAAAAAACATTAAAATTATTTATGTACGTTAGGGCGATGATGAAAAAATTGGCGAAGAGTTTTACTTAAACATAAAATAAAATGTTTTTGTAATTATGTATATCTTTAGAGATTTTTTTATATCAGTGCATTTGTGACACTTGATATCTTTTGTAACCAGTGTCATGCTTTGAAGTCATCATTTAATCATTTTATTTAAGGTCAAATTCACTGACGTAAGTCATGTCATGCAAGTGCTTTTGGAAACTTAGGTCTAATATTAATATTCTTTGAGGTAACGTCTAATGTTTGATTTTTCTTTTTTATAATAAATAAGGTTTTCCCTTAGTTCAAAATGAGTGGAGGAATTAAACGAAGAAAGTTTGCGCTTCAGCCAATAAAGCAATAACAACAAAATTAAACTTCGGGAGACTTTACCAAATGGCTTTCTTTGTTTTTGATTTTTATGTATTTTTAAAATTCTGTAATTCACAATCAATATATCTTGTAAGCATGTGTCTTCTTGACTTTGCACCAATTTATTTATTAACATTTTGAGTAACCAAAATTAAAAAAAAAATTCATGCCAGTTTTTCTTTATAAGAATTAGTTTATGGAAATATTTGAATTACTAATAAAGAAAATTGAAGCAATTAACTACAATTTTTCTGTTTGTTTACAGTTAACATTTTTATATGCATTTTTATGTCCAATAAAATCTTCATCAACTTTAAGGCATCACGTCTCTTCTTTTCATTTTCAAAAAGTTTATAAAACAATAAAAAACCAAAAAAGCAATTTTAAGAGCTTGTCAAATAACTCCACTTATATCATGACAAGAAAAACTATAAAATTGCAATTTATCATAAATATATACATTTATAAAAATTTATTTACTTTTGTCTGAATAATAAGAAAATAAATTTCTGTTTTCTTCATTATTATTTCTGTCTTTTGTCAGGAAATTTTTCTTTTCTTTTCCATATTCGTATTTTTATTATTTTTATTCTGCTTTTGATATTAAAATAATATTTTTCTGACTTATATAAAGATTATATATTTGAAATAAAATTGATAATAATAATTATTAAGTGTTTTTCTTGTTGTTTTCGTTTATGAAAGAATTTCCAAGATACGAAATTGATATTTTTATTGAAAAAATTCCTTGATATTAAATTTTGTATACAGTATAGTGTCAATATTTTTGGTAAGAGAAGATAAAGATTTTATGTGGATATAGATGGATTCAGTTTGAGTTTCAAAACTGAGGAAAACTGAAAATGGACAATTCTGCAAGTATCAGCTGGCCACCGAACGCCAGTTTGAGCCATAAATTAATTACCATAATTTTGTGGAAATATTTCAATCATTTTTATAAATAGAGACCTCTGGCGTGAAAGCTTGCTGAAAAATCCTCTGTTGAAAAATTCTCTAAGCTTCATTTTTATGGACTAAAATGACCAAGCTCACGCCATTTTTAAGCTTATTTTGTTTAAATCAGAGCTTAGAATGCCGTTTATGTATCACTAAAGTTCACAAATACAGGAGTGAAAATAAAAAATTATAATTATCGTTTTAACCGTTTAATGTTGAATAACATGTTGTCGTTTTATAATTTAATAATTACTAAACAATATATTTTACCCTCCCGAATCCTATAACAATAGGTTTATTTCTGTTTATTAAAACCATAATTGTATGCGTTATTAGTCTTAACAGAATAAAATAAACAACTGTTAATTTTATTCTGTTGCGCCAATCAGCGGAACACAATAAAAGAATCTATTTTATTGTTTTAAGCTCGGCAATAAATGCTTGTTTTTATTGTATTTTATAATTATTTTAATTGTATTTTAAACAAAAATCAACAAAAAAATTTTTGCTCTCATTTAAAATTACACATATAAAAAACAATAAGTTCTTACGTCTTTCATGTAAGTCATTTTATTTTCAAAATACGAAACAAATAGGTATTGAAATCGAATAAAATTTATTTAATTGTTTGGAATTGTTTTTTTTTATTTGTGGCGTTTATGATCCGTGTAGGAGCGTTGCCAAGCTAATCAGCTTCGAATATTCGCCACGGTCACTCGCAACAACGGCGTTTTGTTGTTCAGATCTGTTATTCTTTTTCTGACTTCCAAATTTAACAAAGTTTTTTTTCGGGGTTAGAGTGTTAACATTAGGCCCAACCCAAATTTTCGTGATAGGTCCTTTCTGATGTTATAAGGTCATCATAATAACCTTTTTACATGTTTATATAGCGAGCCACTTGATCCAAGACAGACGCTCGCTTCAAACCACTCCTAACATGGAAAACAGACGCTTGGGTCGCATTGGTTTTAAGGTGTCAATTCGCCATGATGTAGCGTCATTGACTAAGCAGTTTTTACTCTGTTTGTCTCCAAAACACCAACCTAATACTGTCAGCATTATCCAGGCAGCACGGCGTGGACGTCGAATTTTGAATTTTGCTACTCTAATTGTTTGGAATTGATGATACTAAAAACTACAATAAAATTCATGGGTTTTTTTCTATTCGTTTAATTTTTTTATCAATTAATTTTAAAATATTTTAATTTAAATTAATTCATTTTACTTTGTCGGAAGGATAAAACGTTGTATTGAGTTCGTGTTTTATGAATTTTATTCGCTCGCAAATTTGTAATCTTTTCTTTGAAAAATAGTATATATATCAGTTTGCTATTTTGCACGAGTTGTATATAGAGTTCAATTCCGCTCCCTCATTGGCTGGAGCGGTTTGCATGTTTTTCTCTCTAGAAAATAAAAAATAACAAACCATGACAACAATAATAGTTCTCATGCAAACAGAAATATTTTCAATAAATTCAAACAAAGATATATAAAAACCGACTACTATGATGAAAATTAAAATTTATAATTTTCGTTTTCTTTTAATGATCAGATTTTAACCTTTAATATCATAATTATTTTTAATTGTTGATGAACTACTTAAAGTGTTAATCTAATGAAAATGTTTGAATAAAAGACTTCTTATACACTTTAATAATATTTTATTGTTCTAAATATATTTTCTGTCCCTAAGAGACCTACTTTCTTTAGAGAATGAATTTTGATTTCCAGCTGATAGAAATCAGAATTCATTCTCGAAAGAAGGTCTTATAGAGACAGAAAATATATTTAGAAAAATAAAATATTATTAAAGTGTATAAGAAGTATTTTAATAAAAAATTTTCATTATCATAATTATATTGTGGTCCTGCAAAAATAGTATATGCACCTCGGGAAAGAACTTGTCTTCTGCCTCAGTAATGTGTAGGGAGAAAAACACACCTAGGGAGAAAAACTTTCCTTCCGTGGTGTTCAATCTAATATGGCACTTTCTACTCGTGAACAAATGTTGATTTACGAAAAAACTGTATTTAACTGTACCCTTATTGCAACATTTACTATCTCTCAGTTTTGTTCGATTATACAAGGATTGTTATAAAAATAAGTAAAAAGAATGATGAAAAAGTACTAATTTTCTGGTATGAACACAAATAAAAATGTAATCGTCTCCAAAGGAGTGAAATAATAATAAAATAAATAAAAGAAATTTTGAACTTTACATAACCCGCTTTTAGCAGAATAGAAGCCATCTTGGAATAAAGAACAAAATACTGTAAAAACAGTTTTCTGTTTATACCGGGATAACAAATATTGAAAAAAAATTTAACACAGCCTCTGACCCAGGAAAATTTCTAACTCAATTTAATTTAATTTAATTTATCATTTTAGGACCAAAACCTCAGAAAATATGTGTATCAAATGAAAGAAAATGTACATAATTTTAGTACTCTAATTTTAAGGGGAATTATGATTTAATAGTTGTATAAATTCGATTTTTGAAGAATAAATCAGAATCAGTTTTGAACTTAATAGTTTTGTTTTATTTTCATACTGGTTTTCCCTAACGACCTCAGTTGACTTTGTCAAACGGGTCTAACGAATTATCTTTTGGTACAGGTTGTTTTGTGCAAACGAACCTCTGGGTAGCCGGGAAGGTTCTCGATGACGAACATTTGAACAGAAAAAAAATATAGTTATATATACATATATATATTAGGGTGGAGCGATTTGTATGGAAGGGAAAAAATCTTCATGGGCCCCTCGCGATTCTGATTCCTGGAGTTGTACTGAGCAAAAAAGTCCACTAGACCATATGTCTACGGTGAAAATCGAGCTTGCGAATTTTCGTTTGAAGTTTTTTTGTCGCAATTTAAGTTTTGTGAAAACTTGCAAATTTTCTTAGGCTCATATCTCGTAAACCATTTGGAATTTTACTATGAATAAAATTAGTAAATTGTAGTTCTTGACCTCAGCTACAAATTTGCTGAATAAACAAACCGAAAAAAAATCACATCTTCATGACCAAAAAAGTGGCTTTACAAATCGATTCGATTATCAGCGGTTTCCATTCATCTCCCTCATTTGGTTTCACTTTTCTTATTCCAGCAAACAATAAAGATTAACCCATATATTGAAAATCTGCCGTGTATAAAAATAAAGAAATGAAACAGTCAGAGAAAAATTATTCAAATTAACCGTCCCATACTATTAAATTAAAAAAAAATACCCAACAAACACTGTGGCGGCCCAACCGTAGCACAATGCGTTCACGCGCGTCATGGCATGTTGTCACTTGGACGTCCAAGTGCATCCGCATATTGCTATCATAGTGCCATCATAGCGTGACGGCAGATGTGGTGGCAAAATGTACGCGTTTGCTATTTATTTTGTGGTCATTATGACACTATGCGAAATGCATAATATGTTTCACTTCGTTTTTTATTATTAATGTGGTAGTAATAATAAAAAACGAAGTGAAACGAATTTTATTTAATGATGATGATGATTAATAAATTCAAAGAATAAAAATGGATATACGGAATGGAAAATAAAAAAAGTTTGACATTTTTTTAAATGACTGGTTTCATTTAACTTTTTATAAGATATAATATGCCTTTCGGAATAATAAATTGATAATTGATTTTCATCTAAAATTATGTGCGAAAGAAATTATTTTGCGAAAGCAATGAAAAAACACAGAAAAAACAAACGGGCTCTTTAAATAATTAGTTTTAGTGATTCAAAAACATTATTAGATTTATTTATTATTTTTTTGCTTGTTTTCATGTCGGTTTACTGATATTTAAATTTATTTCCACATAATATTAAGAAAATTGTGGAAAATTAATATTATTTTTCATATTTAAGCCAAGTATTTAAATTTTTTGAATTCTGATTTTTTTTTCGTTTAAATTGAATCATTAAAAAAATGGCGAAAAAATGGACGCCTAAATAACAGATGCAATCACACACATACATTTTCATTTTACTACTTCGAAATACGTCCGCAATCTTCATTTGTCGCAATGACGTTACCAAAAATCCCCACAAATCCTGTGGCGGAACACTTTTAGCACAATGTGGTCATGTGCGTCAGGCATGTTCACACTTGGACGTCAAAGTGCATCCGCATTTGGTTATCATAGTGCGGTCATTTTGCGACGACACGGAGTGGCTAATAAATGTACGCACAACGAGCGCAAAGATACAGCCTAAGGTGTTGGCACGCCAAGGCAATTCCATGACGCACACGGTGTTTGTTGGGTAATATCCTTCAAAATTCAATCAATTATTAATATTGTGGACATTCTTCATTTATAATAATGTAAAACAAAGTATGTACTCTATCAATGATTCAACACAAACGTCTGCGCAGAATCAACTAACTCCTCTATAATATCCATTCAACAAAAAAAATATCTTTGTTTCACATTGAAAAACGAAAAATAATAATAAAAACAATAGATTTCGTGTCGAAGTATATGATGCTTTAAATCTTTTAAAATAATTAAAAAAAATTATGCATTAAAGTGAAACGTCATGAATAGAGAGCTGTTATTTATGAAACGAATCTTAAATTATTTGATAGTACGGAATGTATGTGTGATTATCTGAAAACTGTTTGTTTTAGATTTTAAAAGAAAATGTCCACTGATCAGATTCTTGTTGAGCGTTACAATACATCAAAAGTGCAGAAATTTGTCAGGGCTCAAAAAGGGTCATGATCAGGTTTGCCTTAGTACGGATCCGGCATTCATCGACAGGGCAGCCTGATTGGGCCCTGATCATGTGTGTGACGATTTTTCCCAATCAGGTTCTGATTGGGATAATCGGATCAGGCTTGGGATAGCCTGACTTATAGTTATATATTATATACATAAATTAATTAAAATAAAATAAAAACGTTACAATACCTTAATCACTATTATTATAGTCTTTCAGCCGAGAACCAATAACAAAACCATAGATGAAACCATTTTAACTTTAGTATATATTTCCAAAATGAATAATACTCTAATGAATTTTAGCAAAATGAAATTTTATCAAAAAAATAGGGCTTAGATCTGGTTAAATAAGGCCCTCTAAAAGGAAATCATATATAATTTCTGATAGGGGCATATTAAAACTAAATAGGGCAAACCCTAGTAAGGTATTTCATGTCAGGCTCTGATTAAATTTCCCACCTAACGGTCAAATACGAAAAACCAAAACAGGGCCGGATATAAATTAGGTTAACCCTAAATGAGTATTCTAAATCAGACCCGGAACAGGCCCACATCAGATTGCTCTAACAGGGCTTTTCCTTTTCTGAACTGACCAGACCCTGATCACGCCTTGATCACGCCCTGACTGTATTCAGGCGTTCCCTAACTAATTTCTGCTTGGATATAGATGACACGGACATATCGAGGGTCTATGGAGGTATTTTATACTTATCAGGGATTTTGAGTTGTAGATTGTTCTCTTTACCATTCAACTAACGTGTGGTTGATAAACGAGATCTAGTGTAATCCACAAGATAATTAATTAAATAAAGCATTCAGCTTTTATTTTCAATTCAGTAATTATGTTTACGATTAAAAATACATGCTGCCATTTATTGAATAGAAACTATTAGCGTATTTGTGTTACAAAAATTTTAAATTGCTTTGTTGTTAATTTGATTACCGTCCAGTATAAAAATGATACAAAAGGATTAGTAGTTATGCAAATTTCAACATTAAAGCAATGATGAAAAATTTAATTAAATGTTTTATGATTATATTTCAATCAGTTTTAATTATAAAATGAACATTAATAATAAAAAGATATTATAATTAAATAATCATTCGATATTCGGTGTTTGCGAAGTAAACATCAAATTATCAAGTTATAATCAAATTTTTCAATATTAATATTAAAATTTCTAACTGTGTTTTATTTTTTGTTTGGATTTGTTGTTAGTTATAAATTCAAATCAAATTAAAGTTAAACATTGAAATATAAATTGATTGTTTAGTGATTATTGTGTGTGGATGCTCACAAATAAAAGAACTATAAGTCGCCAGATGCGTAGCCTCCCTAGGAGCTCGCTCAGCAACATTAAGCAGATGAGTCAAGGCATTAAAATGAGTGATATCCCAACAGTAAACAGGTATGCAGGTATACCACCTAACGTTAATTTATCAAAATATGCAAAAACATCGCAAACTAGTTCTCCGTCTGGTGAAAGTTCTAGAAAACCTGTAGGAAAAATTCCTCAAATAATTACAAAATCTTCCTCAACGGAGATTCATAAAACTATGAAGGAACTAAATATTTCAAAATATAATATACAAATCATGTCAATTGGAATAAAAATACTTACATATAGCCTATCAGACTATAACAAAATTTTTACTAAATTAAAAGAACATAACAATGGTATGTTCTCATATGCGCTTGAGGAAAACCGTTTTGTTAAATTTGTACTATGTGGGCTCCATGATATGGATACAAATGAAGTTAAGAAAAGCCTCGAGAATAGTGGCCTGAGTCCTGTTAATGTTTGGAAAACTATTCCTAAAAAATATCGTCGAAACAGTGAAGATGCCCTTTATTTTGTTGCTTTCAAAAAGGAATCAATGTCTCTGAACCATTTAAAAAATATTAGATTTGTTAATAACACAGTGTGCAGATGGGAAATTTGTCGATCCACCAGCAAAGGTCCTCTCCAATGTTATAAATGTAAAATGTATGGTCATGGAGCGAACGCATGCTTCATGAAGCCAAAATGTAATTTCTGTGGTGGAGATGAACATATTGATGATATGGAGTGTCCTTTACAAAACGATATTACTAAACATGTTTGCTGTAATTGTAGTGGAAATCATACATCTAACTCTATAATTTGTCCAGAAAGAGAAAAATACATTCAAATAAAAAATCATCTGAATCAAAAAAATAAGTTGAGTCGACCTTCAAATCAACCAACGTTTTCATTTCAACAACAGGATTTTCCTATTATTCCTTCAATACCTCATCAAAACAACAATAAAAATTTTAATAATAATTATAATAATTTTGTTAACAAAAAAATGCAGTTCAGTACAGTGGTTCAAACAAATTCAATCAATCATGAAAATTCAATTAATATTAATTCAGATAGCACAAATGATTTGTTTGCACCACATGAGTTATTACAAATTCTCAAAGAACTTGTTTCAGGACTTCGGGGGTGCCATTCCAAAGAAGAACAATTTGACGTTATGGCTAATATTGCTATTAAATATGTCTGTTATCCATAATTCTTTAAAAATTTGTGTGTGGAACGCGTACGGTATAAAAAATAAAAAATTTGAGGTAATTCAGTTTTTAGATAATTTTAATATTGATATATTACTTATTAGTGAAACGCATTTAAAGCCTTCTATTTCATTTTCGATTCCTAATTTTCGCTTTTATCGTAATGATAGAGAAAATCTTCGCAGGGGTGGTGTTGGTATTCTTATAAAAGATTGCATTAAACATTCGCTTCTTCCTGACCTTAAATTAAATTGTATAGAATCCCTGGGTATTATAATAAGTAGTGATAATAATCAACTTAAAATATTTTCTGTATATTGTTCATATTCGAATTCTGAGCATCTCAGAAATGATTTTATAAAAATTTGTAGTGGTAATATTCCTTACCTAATTGGTGGTGATTTAAATTGTAAGCATCCTAACTGGTTTTGTCCTAGAACTAACCGCGGTGGTCGAACTTTATATGATTATTCTATTAACTCTGATTGTGTTGTTATTGCTCCCCAAGATCCTACCCACTATAGTCCTGCTGCAGTCCCTAGTATTATTGATATATTTTTAACAAACAACCCACAGTTGATATCCGAAGTTAACACCATTCAAGCACTCTGCTCCGATCATCTGCCAGTCCTCTGTTCAATAGTATTTAACAATCAAGTAGATCATTGCCATCGTAAATACTTTAACTATAAAAATGCTAATTGGAGCATTTATCAGAATCATATTTCATCTGAAATTGAAAATTTCAATTTAAGTTCAATTCATACTATTTCAGATGTCAACGTTGCAGTCGATTTTTTGACAGCATCCATTTCTTCAGCTCGTGAGCTATCCATACCGCTTGTGCCTGTTCTTCCAACTGATAAATTGTTATTATCTGATCAAGTGATAAGTTTTATCAGACACCGTAATTCGCTTAGAAGATCTTACCTCAGAAGTCGCCTTGCTCACATTAAAACCTCAATAAACTTGTTAAATAGAATTATTAAATATGATATAAATATTCTTTATAATCAAAAATGGCAAACGAAGCTTGAATGCTTGGATAATGGTTCAAAAAACTTCTGGAAAACAACTAAACATTTTAAAAACCATCGCAAGTCCATTCCACCATTAGTTACTCCCAACACTGGAAATCGAATTTTCTTAAATACAGAAAAAGCACAAGTATTGGCTGATGTCTTCCTTGACGCTGATCAAATTCCAAACTCCAATATTGTAATTGAAGAACAAGTTAATGATTTTTGCACTAATTTCAATAATTTGGATAACAATGCTACAATTTCTGAAACTCACCCTTCTGAAATTTCTGATATTTTGAAATTCCTTCCAAGGCTCAAAGCTCCAGGTGTAGATAATATTCCATTTATTTTACTTAAAAATCTTCCTGAAAGTGGAATCCATTTTCTTAAGATAATATTCGAGTGCTGCTTGAAGCTTGGCTATTTCCCAATTCAATGGAAAAAAGCTAAAATTACTCCTGTTTTAAAGCCTGGCAAAGACCCTACTCTTGCTACAAGCTACAGACCTATTAGTCTTCTTTGTACATTGGGAAAACTCTTTGAGCATATTATCAAAAGAAGAATGGAAGAGTTCATAACTGACAATCAAATAATTATAAACGAACAATTTGGTTTTAGATCTGGGCACTCTACTGTTCATCAAATCCATCGGGTAGTCAATCATATTAAATCTAATAGATCTTCGCTAAAATCTACTGGAATGATATTATTAGACCTTGAACGAGCCTTTGATAAAGTTTGGCAAGACGCAGTCTGCTATAAATTATTTATATATGGATTTCCAATATTTTTAATTAAAATCATAAAATCGTTCTTAACTGATAGAACATTTTTTGTCCAGATTTTTGATTCCATGTCCTCTATACTTAGTATTCCAGCTGGGGTTCCTCAAGGTGCTGTATTGAGTCCTTTGCTTTTTTGTTTATTCATCAATGATATTCCAAGAGATAGTGAATGTAAATTATCATTATTTGCTGATGACACTGCAATATTTGTGTCAGATGAGCTGGCGGTATCTATTATCAATAAACTTCAATTGTACCTCACTAAAATTCTCGAATTTTTTAAAAACTGGAAACTTAGTATTTACATATCAAAATGTGAAGCTATTTATTTTACTAGGTGCAGAGCATCCCGTAAACTTCCACAACAACCTTTTCTGATTCAAAACTCTTCTTTGGAATGGAAACCTTCAACTAAATATTTAGGAATTTATTTGGATAAATCATTAACATTTAAGACACACGTCACTCAAATACAACAAAAATGTAATACACTGTTCAAAAGTCTATATCCTCTACTCAACAGAAATAGTAAACTGAATAGTCATAATAAGACACTAATTTACAAATGTGTGATTCTTAATATCATACTTTATGGTGCGCCAATTTGGTGGGATATTGCTTTGTGTCATAAAAAGAAATTTCAAATCATTCAAAACAAATTTCTAAAAACTATATATAAACGCCCTAGACGTTATAGCACTTTAAGACTGCACAACGAACTAAATATAAAGCTTGTCAATGTAGTTGCTAGAGAAGCTAAGGATAGATACATAAATAAATTAAATTATATTGAAAATGAATTAATAAACGCAATTAGCTTTACCACCGCTTAATTTTTGCAACGTAGCTTTTAAGTTTAGATTTAAGTAGGTTTGGTAAATATAAGTTTTTTATTAGTTACTAAGCAGACTGAACTGCATTTGAATTTTATAAACATTCTTTTTCATTTATTTTTTTGCAATACTCATAATAATTAATTTCATCTGCTGTAAAGCTTACTATTAAAAGCTGATCTCAGTAAATTATTAAATGTATACAACTGTATTATAAAATTTAAAGTCAATAAAGGATTATTATTATAATTAAATAAATACTTCAAACTAAGTAACAAACGATATAATCTTGCACTTAACATTTCAAATAATTAATTTATAAATCAAAATAATTATCATTCGTTTATTTCGTTTAATTCTACTCCGCATAAAATTTTTCTCTAATTACTATTGATTTATTTGCTATATATAAACAAATTTAATAAATTTATAACAAAATTATTATAATCGTATCAAAAATTATGTCTTTATTTTAGGATTGTAATTCCAATACGTCAATGTTCATTGTTAATTTATACTATGGAGACCATATATTTAGTAAGGTCAAACTTATGATCACTACGAGTCTAATTAAGATCGAAATCTATCTATTCATTACTTTTTAGCATCCCCTAATTCACCTAAAGTGATGTGATTGAATCAATTTACTTTGTGTATTTATACATTTAAATTAAATAACAACTAAAATTTCGATTTGTTTTCCTTTCCATTTTCCATTTTAAACGAAAAGTGAATAATTTTATTTAAAGAAAATTTATTATAATATCCTGCGGTGACTTTAATTGTTTTAATGAAATTTCTTTTGTTATTGTAAAACGTCCATGATTTTTTTTTTTGTTTTTGTTTAAAAAATAAAAAAATTGAAAATCTAAGAAAAACCATTTGTAATTAATGACTAAATTTAATTAAAAAGAATAAAAAATATCCGTTTAATTTTCTTTGTTGTTATTGTTTGTTTTTTTTTGGAAATTATCTAGACTTAGAACAAAAATTAGTAGGATTATTGATGAAAGCTAGATTTTCAAAACAAAATAGAGAAACAAGGTTATTTGTAAACAACAAAAAATTTAGCTTATGCCGGGAAATTCATCAAACAACCCAAAAAGACCATTTTCGAAAGTTACATTCGATTTTTATGTTTTTAGGGTGCCGTTTTTTATCTGACTTTTTCATCTTCTTCAAAGTCTTTAAAGCTTTTCAAAGAGTCGTTTACACTATTCAATATGTAAATAAGTTACTGTATGATTTGATTTGCTGCCCAATTACAGAATAAATTGCATTTGGATAGTCAAATCGTTCGTTTCGATAGTCAACAGTTCGTGTTTATTCAAATATTTCTATTGTAACATCCTTTAAATAATCCTGCTCCTTCTATATTTTTTGTTATTGTTTAAATTCAACAAAATAAAATATTATTTTATTTTACAATTATAAATAATGACATCATGTTGTTGTTGTTATATAATACGCTAAAGGACTGAGTCGAAAAATGCGTGATAATGCGATTTATAACAATGACGTGGAAGCAATTTGTTATTTTTATTGCAATTAAAGTATAACTTGTTTTGCTCTGTTTAGTGCAAGTTATTATATCAATTGATTATTATTGAAAATTATTTGGTAACGAAAGAAGGATGGTGATGAATTATAAATAAATTTATTCGTTGATACATATACATTCGCAAATTGCACTTTTGTAAAGCCATTGGGCTTTATTATAGAAATAATATAGATACATACGGTATCTATATATTCAAGGGAATTTAGATTTTCAAAATGATACAGGAATGTACGAACTAAAACGCGGACTCTAACAAGGAAAATCTCTAACATCACATAAATAATTTAATTTATGACGCTTCATTGTGACTTTTTTAACAAACAGAGATAATTTATTAATCTAACATGCAAACTAGAATTAACATTGAGAGAAATGATAAAAGACAATACTGTTGACTGTAGTCTTCCTTGGTGTCGACTTCCAATCAATATGTATTATACGACAGGTTTATTTTTTTGTTTTCTTCAGCCAACATTATATTTATGCCACGCAAACGCTGTTTAACATAACGATATTGTAGTGGACGCGAATATCTTCAGCAATTTATAAAGTAAACAAAATGTTGCTTTCAGCAAAATCACATCTTCAATGTCGTCATTAGGGTAAAAATCACATTTAACGGTCGTAACAATTCCAGCAACAATATAAAAATGTGATTTAATATGAATTTTGGATCGACTCACCCAATCAGCAACGTTGGACCATTTTGCGCACGGCCTCTGCTTTAAAACTCTATAACGACAAATATTTAGTTCGTTGTGCAGTCTTAAAGTGCTATAACGTCTAGGGCGTTTATATATAGTTTTTAGAAATTTGTTTTGAATGATTTGAAATTTCTTTTTATGACACAAAGCAATATCCCACCAAATTGGCGCACCATAAAGTATGATATTAAGAATCACACATTTGTAAATTAGTGTCTTATTATGACTATTCAGTTTACTATTTCTGTTGAGTAGAGGATATAGACTTTTGAACAGTGTATTACATTTTTGTTGTATTTGAGTGACGTGTGTCTTAAATGTTAATGATTTATCCAAATAAATTCCTAAATATTTAGTTGAAGGTTTCCATTCCAAAGAAGAGTTTTGAATCAGAAAAGGTTGTTGTGGAAGTTTACGGGATGCTCTGCACCTAGTAAAATAAATAGCTTCACATTTTGATATGTAAATACTAAGTTTCCAGTTTTTAAAAAATTCGAGAATTTTAGTGAGGTACAATTGAAGTTTATTGATAATAGATACCGCCAGCTCATCTGACACAAATATTGCAGTGTCATCAGCAAATAATGATAATTTACATTCACTATCTCTTGGAATATCATTGATGAATAAACAAAAAAGCAAAGGACTCAATACAGCACCTTGAGGAACCCCAGCTGGAATACTAAGTATAGAGGACATGGAATCAAAAATCTGGACAAAAAATGTTCTATCAGTTAAGAACGATTTTATGATTTTAATTAAAATCAATTAAATTTTAACATTTTTTTTTTAAAAATACACAGTTAAAAAAAAATTGAATTTGTAATGCAAATTGCTACACATTTAGGTCCTACGGAAGTTTCCATTACAAAACAACACAAAGCTTGCTATATAAAGTTAAACTAATGCTCTTTGCATCAAAGAGCTCTCTGCATCAAAGAGCACTTTACTCTTTGGAGTAAAATATAAAGCTTGTTCTTTAAAAATTTCTGTTATTTGCAATAAATAATATTACGCGCAACATTTTTTAAGTATGACATTTTAATGCAAATTACATCATAATTTCGAGTTACTTTGATTATTACGCACCTGCATAAATTAATCAAATTAAACTAAACAAAATAAAACGAAAAAAATTAAAACATACGTATACCACCTTAATCACTATTATTATAGACTTTTAGCTGAGAAGCGATAACTAAAACATACATGAAACGATTTTAACTATGTATTTCTAAAATGGATAATACTCTAGTGAATTTTACAATTTCATGAAATTTTTAATGTATTAAGTTGTAGCAAGGTGTATTAAAACTTCTAGTTGTTCTATAGAAATAAATTATGATGCAAGAGTTGTTTTAAATTTTATAGATATGCATAAAAATTAGGTTTAATGCAACATTTACTTTACATTTCAATAATAACCTGCAACGCATAGCTCCTATTGCAAGACTTGCTTTAAATATTGCAGTTACTTTTTCAACTGTGTAGTTCTAACCTTACTTTAAAATATATCAAATTTACAAAGAGGCGTTAATTCGTGTTCTTGAGATATCTAATTTTAAAGATTTTTAGTCCGACTAAAATTCTAATTGTTCATTATTTTCTCGAACTTCAGTGGTTAAAATTTTTTGATGATATAAATAGCTCGAAAAAATAATGAACAATTAGAATTTTAATCGGACTAAAAATCTTTAAAATTAAATATCTCAAGAACACGAATTAACGCCTCTTTGTAAATTTGATATATTTTAAAGTAAGGTTAGAGCTATATTTAAAAAAAAAGTTAAAATTTAATTGATTTTAAAATTCTTTGTTAATGGAAATTGTTTGAAAAAATGAAGAAAAATTCGAATTTCAGTCGTACTAAAAATCTTTAAAATTAAATATCTCAAGAACAAAAATTAACGCCTCTGATTTAATTTGATATATTTTAGAGTAAGATAGAACTATTTTTAGAAAAAAAAAATAATTAAATTCCAATTGATCTTTGACCCTAGCGCCATCTTTAAAAAGTTTTTTTAATATTTTCATTTAAAATTTAATTATAAAAACAATAAATTAATTTTTTTTCAAAGGACTAACTAATCATCTATCAAACAAAAAAAAGTTTGATAAAATCGGTATCGCCGTTCTTGAGCAATCTAATTTCAAAGTTACATCGGATTGGCAGAATTTTCATTTTTCATGCATGTTTTGGTGCCCTCTTTGCTCAAACTATAAAAATTTTAAAATAAGTAGTATTTTTTATTTTGTCCATACTAGTTATATGCTAAGTTTCAGGAAAATCAAAAATGGTCAAGTTTTCACAACTCTGTCTAGAACACGTTTTTCGTCTATATGGAAACCCTTTTCAAACGTTAATCCAAATGAAGAATTTAGGATGTATTGTAAAAAATACATGGATTTTAAGCATACAATAAAAGATTTCAATTCTACACGTTCAAAAGCTTTCATTTATTTAGTTAAACATGAAATTAATCTAAAATGTACAATTATATGCTTAAGATTGAGGTTTTCATTTTAATGCTTTCAATAAATTGTAGGTCTTAAAAGAAATTCAAAATCATTGATGAAAACTTAAAACTCAAATATACTTCAAATACCTAAAAAATACTTATCTGGATTTTGTGTTTTTATCAATAATTTTGCGATTAATATGATAACAACCCATAGGAAATAAAGTTTTAGTAGTAATATTCATTCGCAACAGTGGAGCTTTTCAAAACAAAATGTTTTTTCTACGATACAAATTGGAAAACGAATACATTAAAAAATTATAAAACTATCAAATTAGAATTATTAAAATAAATACATGAAAAAAAGTAATACAAATTGACAACCTAACACTTTTAAATGTGGGATAATATAAAAATAGTACATTATGATGCTAGGACGTAAAGTTAAAGATTTTGGACGTATGTGGAGTTTGCAAATCGAGGCGCTAGCCGAGATTTGCACCCACATTAAGTCCAAAATGGCTTACGTCCGTGCATCATATACTATTTTTTATTCGCCGTAAGCAAAATATTTTAAAAAAATGGTTTAATCTAAATCAAAATTAAAAATTTTATAAATTTTGAAATAAAAGTATGTTGAACAAGTAGGCTTTGACCAATATATTTGTTATTTCTTTTCAAACAAATCGAATAACTATGACGACAAAGAATTACAAATATTTTAATTGGATTAGGAAATTTGGAATCAAAAGCTTGCTTTGATAAAAATTTCTATTTTTTATAGATTTTAAACAAATACAAATGTTTTTTACTTTTTTGGACGTAGCTATGACAACAAAATATATGGTTAAAAAGTAACACTTTAAGGCCGCAAATCACAGTAATAAAGTAACACTTTAATATGTAGGCGAATAAAATAGTACATTATGATGCTAGGACGTAAAGCCAAAGATTTTGGACGAATGTGGAGTTTGGAAATCGAGGCGTTAGCCGAGATTTGCACTCACATTAAGTCCAAAATAGCTTACGTCCGTGCACCATATACTATTTTTTATTCGCTGCAAGCAAAATATTTTTAAAAAAATATTTATTCTAAATTAAAATTAACCTTTGACTAAATATTTGACAACAAACCATAACAAACAATAATAAATATTATAACTGGATAATAACATTTTAAATTAAATGGGTGCTTTGATAAAAATTTCGATTTTTTATAGAATTTAAACACATACAAATCATTTTTACTTTTTTGGACGTAACTATGGCAACAAAATATATGGTTAAAAAGTGACACTTTAAGGCCGCAAATCACAGTATTAAAGTAACACTTTAATATATAGGCGAATAAAAAAATCTTTAGGTTTAATTACTTTGGTTGAATGAACGCAGTCATCTGATATTTGAATACCTATAAAATATCATTACTATTT
Organism: Diogma glabrata; assembly: GCA_963693315.1. Taxonomy (NCBI): domain Eukaryota; kingdom Metazoa; phylum Arthropoda; class Insecta; order Diptera; family Cylindrotomidae; genus Diogma; species Diogma glabrata. The sequence continues at coordinate 230,048,042 of OY856188.1, read as the reverse complement.
GTCGCGAGGGGACCCAATGTGCATGTGGGGCCCAAGGCGGCCGCCTCTTCCGCCTCTATGTTAATCCGCCACTGTCCATAGCTTAAGGGCATATTCCTTGAACAACTTCAAGTCGAAAGTGCGTTATACACTTTTGTCCAAAACTCTATAGTCGAGCTCGAGGAGTTATGAGCAATTTCAAATTCAACAGTAAATCAATCTGGGTAGGCTATGTAAGTAATTGTATTTGAAGTTATGGGCAACATTTAATATTACAGAAATCTGGTAGGCCATGTAATTGTTTTGTCATATTGTTATGGTGAAATTTGTTTCACTTTGTTATAAGATTAATTTGCAATGGCTACGTTTTCAAATCAAGAATATGCCGATCACTTTATTTACGACTACTGTGACGGAAATGCAAGAGCGTCTGTACGGGAATATCAACGTTTTCTGATCAAAGAATACCCAATAAAAATGTGTTCAGCAATGTGCATCGTTATTTGACAGAAAAAGGTAATTTTCTTAAAGCTACTTCAGAACGTTCCGTACAGCAAGAACTTGCCGAAGAGGAAGCTATTCTTAATATGATTGCAAATAGTCCCTCTACTATGCGTCCAAAGAATATCTAATCGTGTTTATTTTGGTCGAATGGAAGTGTGGAGAACATTACACAATTTTGGTTTGTACACATACCACATACAATCTGTTCAATATTTACAACCAGCAGACTATGCAGCGCGTATTGTCTTTTGTCGTTAGTTGATTGCACACCAACAACTTTGTGGACAAATTATGTTTACGGATGAAGCCACGATTACTAGAGATGGAATTACGAATACCAGAAACTCACATTCATGGGCACTTGAAAACCAGGGAAACCCATTTTCAACATCGTTTTTCGGTAAATATTTGGTGTGGTGTTTTTAATAATCTTCTTATTGAGCCATTCGTTTTTCAAGAACGTTTAACATATGAGGTTTATCTGAATTTTTTACAAAACGAGTTGCCAGGATTAATGGAGGAGATTCCACTTCAGAACAGAGTTGACATGTGGTTCCAGCAGGATGGCGCACCACCTCATTTTGGTTTAAATGTAAGATCATATCTGAATAACAACTTTGCTCACCGGTAGATTGGAAGAGGTGGTCCAGTTGCTTGGCCACCGAGATCACCTGACTTGACGCCTTTCGACTATTATCTTTGGGACACATTAAAAGTCTAGGGCATGCAAACGAGCCACAAACCAGAGATGAGGTAATTCAAAATATCATGACTACAGCTGCATCCATACGAGACGACCCAGATACTTTTCAGAGAGCAACTTCAGAGAGCAGAATGTGTTGTGAAGCAGCGGCGGGGGGGGGGGGGGGCATTCTAGAACAAAAACTTTAATTAAATCTGTGTAATAAAAAAAATTTTAATTGGTAAAATATTACATTACTGTATTCTACAATCGTTTTTTTTCAATCTACACAGTACAACACTCTGTTGAATTTAATATTGATAATAACTCCTCGACTATAGGGTTTTGGGCAAAAGTTTATACCGCACTTTCGACTTGAAATTGTTCAAGAAATATGCCCTTAAGCTATGGACATCGAGTCATGGGACACCCTGTATATATATATATATATATATATATATATATATATATATATATATATATATATATATATATATATATATATATAATATTTGATGTGATTTTTGGCTTGTCTATTATTTTAAATAATAAATTTTTTTGGGATAAAGCCAATAAATAAAACAATATTTTTAAAAAATTGTTTATCCAACAATTGTTTCGGTTTTTAATAAACCATCTTCTAATTTTTTAAAAATATTGTTTTATTTATTGGCTTTATCCCCAAAAAATTTATTATTTAAATTAATATATATATATATATATATATATATATATATATATATATATATATATATATATATATATATATATATATATATATATATATATATATATATATATATATATATATATATATATATATATATATATATATATATATATATATATATATATATATATATATATATATATATATATATATATATATATATATATATTAGACTGGTCGTTAAAAAACTAAATTTTCCGAGACGCCCCCTAGAAAAATTCTTTGTGGTCAAAAAACCACAACGGCATTATTTTTTTTTTTTTAAATCAAAAGAACACGTGCCGCAAAATCGTTGAAGTTGTTTTTTGAAAAATTCGTAGATATTTTCAAATATCTCATAAAATATGCAGATGTCAAAAAAAATCACATAATCATTTTTGTAGGAAATTTAATTCTCTACAAAAAAGGTTCATGTCATTTTTTTCCCGAAAACGTATAGTTCTCATGATATTTTGAAAATGAACTTGTAAGTTTTCGTAATTTTTAAAAAACATAAAAAAAAAAGATGACGAAAAACTCCTAATTTTCTTCTTGTGCTATAGAATGAAATGTATAAAAAAATAATCGCGACAAAAAAAAATCAAAATTAGTACTTTTTCGTCGAAATTTTCATCATTTGGTTTTACGAGTTTCGAAGAATTTCAAGTTTTTATTTCAAAATATCATCAGAAATATAGGTTTTAGGAAAAAAATGACTTGGACCTTTTTTGTAGAGAATTAAATTTCCTGCAAAAATGATTCTGAGATTTTTTTTTGACATCTGCATATTTTATGAGATATTAACAATTTTATCAAAAAATAAACTTCGATGATTTTGCGGCACGTGTTCTTTTCACTTAAAAAAAAAAAAAAATAAAGCCG
>OY856188.1:229913874-230045086 GCA_963693315.1 Diogma glabrata | reverse complement strand
CTCTCGCAAATTTTTAAACTTTTGCTCGAAATATAAAATATATCATTCAACACTGAACCAATAAAATAGTGATGAAATAAATAGTGATGTAGTGTTCCGCAGCAATCGCGCAAGAGAATTAAATTAACAGCTGTTTATTTTATTATATTAAGACTAATAACGTACACAATTATGGTTGTAAAAAATAAAAATTAATCTATATTTATATTTTGTAGTTGCCGGAAGGCTAAATTGTTCTTTTTTCAAATACAAATAAATTGAATTTGTGCTTCAAATTTGATGATTTCCTTCGCATTAAAAAAACATCGAGTATGTTTCTGAGTTATGTCCAATCATCGAAGTTTTGTTATTAAAATAAATGGGATGACAAAAAGTACTAATTTCTTTTTCTCCATATAGAATCAAAGGTAATTATAAAATCGACTCCAAAGGAGTGAAATAAAAATAAAAAGTTTACTCTTACGAGTAAGAATTATATCAAAAATACATAAAGATATTAGGTTTTAACTTCAAAAAATATTCTCCGATCGATGATTTTTTTGGAACGTGTTGAAAAGAGTGTAAGAAACAAAATATCAAAATGTGTCTTCGAGAAAAGAGGTACTACTTTTTTATCCCTACTTGGGGGTGAAAAATGTTTCATTAAAAATAAGTTAACAGATGAAAGATTGTCTAATTTTCAGCATTTTTTGTCATACAATGTTTTTTCTAAAAGTCACTACTTTTCGACTTATTTGCGAGTGAAAATGTCAATTTTCAACTGAAAACCACGTTTTCAGACCGTTTCTTGAAAATTGCTCAAAAAGTTAGTATCATATCGAAAAAGCAATTCTATCAAAAATGTTTCTTATAAAAAACCAAAAAAATTATGGGTGAATGGTGTCTATAAACCCATTACAAACGACCTAATAGCTTCTTGAAGTTTGGCTCTTATTCGTCAAACGCCAAAATTGAATGTTTCAACATCACATAAACAAAAAACAGTTCCATTTTCAGGCGAAAATAGCAAAATGTTTTTAAAAGTGCTTGAAATAGTACATTAACAGGTCGTTCAATAAGTCCGTAGGATAAGTAAGAAAAAAACAACATTTTGACAAAACTCGATTTTTTTATTCAACATAGTTGCCTTCGAGGGCGATACAACGAGTATAGCGATTTTCCAACTTTTCTATACCACTTTTATAGTACGATTTCTCTTTCTCGTCAAAATAGGCCTCAGTTTCAGCGATTACTTCATCATTGGACTTTAATTTCTTTCCAGCAAGCATTCTCTTGAGATCTGAAAACAGGAAAAAGTCGCTGGGGGCTAAATCTGGAGAATATGGTGGGTGGGTAAGCAATTCAAAGCCCAATTCATTCAATTTTGCCATCGTTTTCATCGATCTGTGACACGGTGAATTATCTTGGTGAAACAACACTTTTTTCTTTTGCAAATGTGGCCGTTTCTTTGCGATTTCAGCCTTCAATCGATCCAAAAGTTCACAGTAATACTCGCTGTTGATGGTGGTTCCTTTTTGGAGATAGTCGATGAATATTATTCCGTTCGTATCCCAAAATACAGACGCCATCACCTAACCGGCCGACTGTTGCGTCTTTGCTCGCTTTGGATTCGGTTCGTCGACTGCTGTCCACTCAGCTGACTGTCTTTTGGATTCTGGTGTGTAATTGTGAAGCCATGTCTCATCCATTGTGACATATCTACGATAGAATTCCCTTTTATTGCGGTTTAACAGTGCCAAAGACTCCTCCGAAGCATCGATTCGTTGTTGTTTTTGGTCGACTGTGAGCTCACGCGGCACCCAATTTGCACAGAGTTTTCGCATACCCAAATGTTCATGTAAAATGGTAAAAACACTACCATCTGCTACCTTTACGATGTCAGCTATTTCGTGCACCTTCAATTTGCGATCGTTCATAACCAATTTGTGGATTTTTTTTATGTTTTCTGGAATAACAGCCTCATTTGGGCGTCCACTGCGCTCTGCATCTTTTGTGCTGGTACGACCACATTTAAATTCAGCCATCCACTTCTCTACCATTTGTCTCGATGGAGCAGAGTTTGGATAATGTTTATCAAGCCATTGTTTGGTTTCCACTGTATTTTTTTTCATCAAAAAGCAATGCTTTATTAAAATTCGAAATTCACTTTTTTCCATTTTTTTTTTCAAAAACAAAAGTTGCTTCACACAAAATGCTATAACTCACGAATAAATAGTCAGATTGCTGTCAAATTTATACACGTATCGTTTGAAGGTTAGTACTAAATAAAAATCATATGGAAAAAATTCTAGTAACGCCATCTATGTGTCATCCTACGGACTTATTGAATGACCTAGTATATAACAAGGTTGAGAAGTAAGCTATTATTACTTTTACTTTTAGATCCTGAGGCGCGTAGCGCCGAGGTATATATAATGTTCGAGGTCTATATTAGTCTTCTCAACCGAGGTATATATAGATTTTTTTTAACTACTAACACTAATTATCGTATTTGCTTTGATTAGATTTTGATATTAGCAATTTTCCATTTCATTTGTAAAATGTCTTAAAATATCAAGTAGCCTGGAAGTTTAGTTTCAAACAAATAAAACGAAACAAAGGAATACAATTGTTATTTGTTTGTGTTTTTTTGTTCATTTCAATTAAAAATAAAAGAAAATTCGCCATTATTAACCTAGGTAATTTTTTGTTATTATTATTGGCCTATGTTCAGAAAAAGTACTTCTCATTGGGGCATTCGAGTAAATAATGACGATTTCTCAAGCTAGTAGCTAAAAAATTCTTTATTTGAGTTATCATAAAAGTCCCCAGCATCAAAACTAAGCTAGTTATGACGGAATAAAGTTATGACATATTGTTTCATGCGAAATTGGTACCATTTCACAACTGTCCCTTATTAATGTACTCGTAATACGTTCAAGAAGTTAGACCGATTTACAATGCTTAGTTTTGAAAAAATTTGAGTTTGAAATGAAAAGAGCATATTTGTAATTTAGCAAAAAATTGCCTTTTCTTCAAAATAACTGTAAAACTATTAATGATACGCAATATTTTGTAAAATGCACAATTACAACTACAAGTACATTTTGCTATACAAGACGCTTCACGAGACGCGTTGGCGGGACAATTTCACGAACGTAGAATGTTGTCATCTCGAGTAGAAAATGCAATTTTTTCTATGATAGTATATATATAATCAATATTTATTATAAATAACATAACAAACAAAATTGATGTACTATTTTTTCATGGTTGCTTTGTTTTAAAAGCTTTGTAACATTATAAATGCATTAAAATACCAAAGCAACTACAATTTGTTATTTAGTGAAAATGATTTTACACTAGTAGAAAAAAAAACATTTTCACAGGGAATTAAGCCTCCATAAAAATAAACCCGACTGTTGATATCATATAGAAAAAAAATTTAATTTGAAAAGTAGTATTCGAAAAGTAGCATTTGAAAAGTAGTAGAAAAGCGTTCAAATGAAATAAAATTGTAACTGGTAATCAATATAAAAAAATTCACGCACTACTAAATTTCTTCTGCGGACCACTAATGGTCGAAAACGCTGCTATAGAAGACATCTTGAAAGTCTGTTTGTTTAGTTTTTTAAATTTCTGTTTTCAATTATAATTTAATCAGATGCATTCTTTAATTTTGGATATCATATTACATTTTCCAATTGTTTAGATTACGAATGTACTCTGAATTCTGATGACAAATTTGTCAGTAGATTGTCTTCAAAAAACGATTACATAAAATAGCCCCGACTCAAAATCATAACAAGCCAATTAAAAACTCAAAATGTTCAAATCTCAGTAAAATATATACTTTTCATTCTCACATCCTTTTAACTTAAAAAAAATTAAATCATAACGACACAAGTAGTCCATTTAAATTCATTTCAATTCCAATTTCTCTTTTTCATTTCATAGCTATATAAATTTAATTTTTTTTCATTCCATCATTTTCCTTAATCCAACAATTATATTTTATTGTCTCTAACACAGAAAAGAAAAACTTGTCGCTCCATTTTTAAACTGACGATGGAAAAAGTATGACAGCTTTTTATTCAAGCTTTTTTATCATTAATTCGAAGCTATTTCGTTTTTATTTAATTTTTGTATAAAAAACAATTTTAATTCGCTCACTTCACATTTTTTTCATTCCTGTTATTTTTTTTATTTTATACAGATTTGTTACATTCTGATATTATATATCTATTTAATAAGAGTTGTTAGGATGATTTTGCTTTGTTTTGATGTTTGTTGCGTCGGGTCAAGTAAAATTGAGTTTTGAGTTTATGAAAAAAAAAATATGATTCCTCAATTATATTCTTATAGATAATATAGATACAAAACGCAAAATTAAAAATGATTATCGACTTTTTTACGAACCCCCAATAACTTCCTATTATAATTTTTATTTTATTATATTACACTTCTTTTACTTCCTGAAAACATAAGTACAAAATATAAACTCTCAGATTTGTTTTGTCCGCCAAAAAAAAAAGTTCAACTTTATGATATCACAACTTCGTTATATTATATTATTTACTTAACTTCACCCTCTCTTATCATCGTCATCATCATCATTATAATCTCAACCATTTATATTTTTTAATTTTCTTTTAAAGAAAATTTTTTGTTGAAATTGTTTTTCTTTTCTGTTGTTTGTTGTTGTGTTAAAATTGTGTTATATATTAAAAAAACTGTAATTAACATAACTTTTCATACATTCGAATGAATTTCAAGAGAATATAGCAGTGAGAGGGTTTCTAGACTTTTTGTATTTAGATACTGAAGAGCGTAATATTTTTGAAAAAAAAAAATTAGGAAAAATATTTTTTTCAATTAACTACGTCCCTGTATAAAATTGTTATTGCCATACATTTTTTATGTGAGTTCTCTTAATTAAGATTGTTGCAAAGTTATAATACAAAAGAAAGGATAAGTTGAAAGTTTATGAAAAATATTAATTGTATAAATAAATATAAATTAATTGAATTGTATCAAAATTGTTTTTGTATGTTCGTAATTGGTATAATTGAATGTAAATGGAATGTAAATACGTCAAAGCTATTAATATAATGAATTTTTTTTAAAGAAATTGAAAATTAAAATTTTATTTTTTGAAGTGAAAACTTCTTTAGCCGCGTTATGCAATTTTGTATGAGGCAAAATTTATATATTCGCGTTACCATTTTTAATATGCATTTTTGAAGAACAAAAAATATTTTTTTTAAACATGAAATACATCAGTCATTTCTTAACGTTTCAAATTGCGATGTGGATATCGCGCTCGACTGATCTTCTGTAGGTCGTGAGTTCAATTCCTGGTGTGGTAGATACATTTTTATTGTTTTTTTTTTAATTTTTATTAAATACCTACCATTAAACTATTTTTTTTTATTGATGAATTCATAAAAATAATAAAAATATCTATTTACGAATTTTAAAAAATTGATCTGTAATGCAGTTTTTTAAAGTTATATTGCTACTGTCTTTTGCAATTTGTATTCGAGTCATCATGCTAAATGTTGTTGTGTACACTTAATTTGCTTTTTATTTAACTATCGTTTCAAACGGTAGTTTGCTTTGATCAATGTTTTTTTTTGTTATACATAATTTTTATGAAATTAAAAATAACGTAAAAAAGATAGTATAAACTGAAACAATTACATTTGTATATTAAAAGTATATGTATTGGAATTTAACACATCATGATGTTACAAATTTTATCATCTTCACCAAATATATGTTGTTAGTTTGGAATTGTATGTAATACATGTTTCTAAAATTAAGTGAAGACTTAATACTTGTAACTTGATACTTGATAACATCGATTATATCGATTTTAAGCTCACAATTACGAGACGTAAATTGCATAATTTCTATACAAAGAATGAAAGAAGCATAGCTTATGTATGATTAAACATGGATGGCGATCATGATAAATAAAATAATTAAAAATGGTGGCACCTAGCCGATAGTGATTTGCAAACGGCAACAATGCACATTAATACCAATGAATTTGCTTAGCTTTCCGCAGGGAGATTTGTAAAATTGAAATTTGTTGAAATTGAAATTGAAAATCTATGGGTGTGACAACCACGCGTACTTTAGTCACTGCTATTGGCATATGAGTTATCTTAAGATATTACTGGAAATAGCAGTGCAATCTCATTAGTCAAAGTAATATCTTAGGGGTGCTGGCGGATGAAGTATTTCCAATCAACGATACCATCCCTTACTCTAAGCTATGGAATATTCTTTGATGATATGCTTTTTTTCTTAAAAAAAATGTGCTTGGTAGTAGAAATTACAAGGTGTGTCACAACAACACATAAAAAACTTTTAAGAACAAGGTCCCATAACAACATGCTTTCTAAGGTGTTGATAGACGCAAATTTTTATATGGTATGTTTTGATTATTTCAAATATAAAAATGTATATAATGGTTGCTTGGAATGCTGATAGATGTGAAACCCAGAGTAATTTGAATGATTTTAATTTAAACATTCTAAAATTACTTCGGTCTGAAAGACCTAAGTATTACATTCATGAGCTAAAAGAGAAATTCTTACCTCTACTGTTTTTGGCATTTCTCGACGTTTTAGTACCTCCTACTGATTCTAAAAAAGCAAAAATTAAAAAAATGTATGTCTGTCTGCCGCTGTCACAACCGACGAAATCTAGAAAACGGCTTAAGGGATTTTAAAACTAGGTACACTCAATGGTAAGAGCCATTTTAGGACCTACTGATTCTAAAAAAGCAACAAAAAAATGTATGTCTGTCTGTCGGCCGGCCGGCCGGCCGACCGTCACAACCTACGAAATCTAGAAAACCACTGGACGGATTTGAAAAATTTTTTTTTCTAAAAATAGGTTTACTCAATGGAAAGAGCCGAAATGACGATGTGTTCGATAACTGTACCGGAAGTGTGTCAAAAAATCGTCAAGTGTGTCAAAACAAGGAAATATGCATTTTTTTGCTTAAAAAACGTTTATTTTAAGTGATAATGAGTAGGAATATTGTATTTAGAGAAATCTTGATGGTCGGGATTGGTATATGATACCAAAATCTAGATTATTGCATTATAAGTTTGTCAAAAAAATAATGTGAAGTGTGTCAAAAAATGATTTTGTTTATTTTTTTAGTCAATTTTTTGGAAAAAAAAATTTAGCTGTTTTTATAACGTAATGTAATTGAAAATGAAATTGGACATGGAAATTTTTGAATTTGTTATAGTTTTCGAAATATTTTTGGAATTTTGAAAAAAGTTTTCTATTTTCGATTTTGTAATAATTTTTGCAATATTTTTAGAATTTTGGAAAAAGTTTTAATTTAAAATTTTGTTAGAATTTTTTGAATATTTTTAGAATTTTGAAAAATTTTAAATATATGGTTTTATTATAATTTTTGGAATTTCGAAAAAAGTTTCAATTTTTGATTTTGTTATAATTTTTGAAAAAAGCTTTAATCTTTGATTTTGTAATAATTTTTGGAATATTTTTAGAATATTGAAAAAAGTTTGATTTAATTTAATTTTTACAATATATTTTGAATTATGAAAGAAATATGAATTTGTGATTTTGTAATATTTTCTCGAAACGCTAAATGGGAGGTTTTTGAGTAGTTGGCTGATTGTATCATATTTTCACTACTGCTGATTGTATCATATTTTCAGTTGCATCAAGATCCCATGTTCATTTGTCACCCACCCAAATAATGGTAAATGAATCAAAAGGTATAAATTATCAAAGACACACAATTTATCAAAGACACATTAAATGGTATATAGGAAAAAATTGGAGAAATAGAGAAAGTAAATACCCTTAAAGCGGTTATATGTATTTTGGCGATTTTTTTCACTATTTTCCCCCATAAATTTAGATAATATATTTACAAAAAAAAGAAAATAATTAAAATGACGGTTAAATAACCGTCAAAATACTTGCTTCATTTTTCTTCTTAACGTCGTCTATATTGGACAAAAAGAGAGGAAAAATAATCGCCGAAAACAGTAAAATAGCCGTAAATGGCCATGTATGTCTGTCTACGAAATCTAGAAAACCGCTGAACGGATTTTAAAAATTTTTTTAAAAAAAAATAGGTTTACTCAATGGGAAGAGCTGAAAGGACGATGCGTTCGATAACTGTACCGGAAGTGTGTCAAAAAAATCGTCAAGTGTGTCAAAACAAGGAAATTTGCATATTTTTTTCTTAAACAACTTTCATTTTAAGTGATTGCGAGTAGAAACATTGAATTTGGAGAAATCTTGATGGTTGGGATTAATATGGGAGATCAAAATCTAGATTATTGCATTATAAGTTTGTCAAAAAAATGTTGTCAACTGTTTCAAAAGAAAGATTTTTATTTATTTTTTTACCCAATTTTTTGGAAAAAAATAAAATTAATTCTTGGTTTGATATGAAATTTTATTATTATTATTGAGATTTGTGGCATTATAAGTTTGTCAAAAAAATGTTGTCAAGTGTGTCAAAAGAAAGATTTTGATTTATTTTTTTACCCAATTTCTTGGGAAAAATTAAAATTAATTACTTGTATGACATGAAATTTTATTATTCTTATTGAGAATTATTGCATTATAAGTTTGTCAAAAAAATGTTGTCAAGTGTGTCAAAAGAAAGATTTTATTTACTTTTTTACCCAATTTTTTGGAACAAAATAAAATTAATTATTTGTATGACAAGAAATTTTATTATTATTATTGAGAATTAGGGCATTATAATTTTGTCAACAATATGTTGTTAAGTGTGTCAAAAGAAATATTTTTATTTATTTTTTTACCCTTTTTTTGGAAAAAAACAAAATTCATAATTTGTATGTCATGAAATTTTATTATTATTATTGAGAATTATGGCATTATAAGTTTGTCAAAAAAATAATGTCAAGTATGTCAAAAAATAATTTTATTTATTTTTTCAGCCAATTTTTTGGACAGAAAAATTTAGCTGTTTTTACGACGTAAATGTATTTGAAAATGAAATTGGACATGGAAATTTTTGAATTTGTTATAGTTTTTGAAATATTTTTGGAATTTTGAAAAAAGTTTGTATATTTCATTTTGTAATAATTTTTGCAATATTTTTAGAATTTTGGAAAAGTTTTAATTTTTGATTTTGTTAGAATTTTTAGAAAATTTTTAGAATTGTGAAAAATTTTAAATTTTTGATATTATTTTAATTTTTGGAATTTCGAAAAAAGTTTCAATATTTGATATTGTTATAAAATAGTTATAGAATAGTTTTAGAATTTTTGAAAAAAGTTTTACTGTTTGATTTTGTAATAATTTTTGGAATATTTTTAGAATTTTGAAAAAAATTTATTTAATTTCATTTTTGCAATATTTTTGAGTTTTGAAAGAAACATGAATTTGTGATTTTGTTTTTTGATTTCGAAACGCTAAATAGGACGTTTTTGAGTAGTTTGCTGATTGTATCATATTTTCACTACTGCTGATTGTATCATATTTTCAGTTTCATCAAGATCCCATGTTCATTTGTCACCCACCCAAATGATGCTAAATAAATTTAAAGGTATAAATTATCAAAGACACCCACAATTTATCAAAGGCACACACAATTTATCAAAGACACACAATTGATCAAAGACACATTAAATGGTATATAGGAAAAAATTGGAGAAATAGAGAAAATAAATAACCTTAAAACTGTTATATGTATTTTGGCGGTTTTTTCACTATTTTCCCTCAATAAATTTAGATAATATATTTACAAAAACAAAAATGTGTCAAAACAAGGAAATTTGCATATTTTTTGCTTAAAAAACTTTCATTTTAAGTGATTACGTGTAGGAACATTGAATTTGGAGAAATATTGATGGTCGGGATTGGTATGTGAGACCAAAATCTAGAATTTTGCATTATAAGTTTGTCAAAAAATGTTGTCAAGTGTGTCAAAAGAAAGATTTTTATTTATTTTTTTACCTAATTTTTTAGAAAAAAATAAGTTTGTCAAGAAAATGTTGTCAAGTGTGTCAAAAGAAAAATTTTTATTTATTTGTTACCCCAATTTTTGGTCAAAAATAAAATTAACTATTTGTTTGACATGAAATTTTATTATTATTATGAGAATTATGGTATTATAAGTTTGTCAAAAGATGTTGTCAAGTGTGTCAAAAGAAAGACTTTTATTTATTTTTACCCAATTTTTTAGAAAAAAATAAGTTTGTCAAGAAAATGTTGTCAAGTGTGTCAAAAGAAAGATTTTTATTTAGTTTTTACTCAATTTTTTGGACAAAAATAAAATTAATTATTTGTTTGATATGAATTTTTATTATTCTAATTGAGAATTATGGCATTATTACAACGTATTGATGTTTCGTATTAGTTTTGTAATACATATCTAAACAGAGATAAAAAATACATGTACTTTAACAAAAAGTTATGTTTGATATACATCGCTGCTCAAAACTAAAAACCATGTCCTCATAAAATTTTTTTGTGAAAACTATATCAAATTCCTTAACCCAGGCCGAAATCTTGATATCTCAGAGCTTGAGATTTCAGCCCCTCGATATTTTTAATTTGCGATGCTACAATAATTGGAAGATACCAAAAAAACAGCTATTTCACAGATTTATGTTCTAACTTCTGTCAGCAGTCTTTTTTTATACTTGCCTTCTTCTTTTATACAGTCGTAGAATTATGCCTTTTCATGTTCAGGAAAAAAATCCGTATAAATCAGTTATATAAATCATTCGCTAATTGTTTCATGTGATTTTCATTCTCTTATACGATTGAATGAATTTTAAAATATTAAACTCAATGTAATTTCCACCAAATCTGAATACTACATATCGAAGCGATGCGTTAGATCGCTGTTCGTGAAAAAAGGTGATTAATACTTCCTTACTTAATCTGAACCTAGAAGGCATAACCTTAAAAAAATGTTTGGATCTAATTTGTCCCATATATATTTTTTCATATATTTTGTTAATAAAAAACACAAAGATCCGGTAACACAATATGTTGTGTTGTAGGTTGTTGTTATACCTATGGTATTACATTAGCTTTGTTAAATTTTATTCCGTTTCATTTACTTCTCATGAACGCAGAAATATTGGAAATAATTAAATCAATCGTTGAATTTGGCATAAAAATAATTCGATGACAATAAATCAAATTGCTTATTTCAAAATGAAATCATTATATATTTTATTATAAATTTAATTATAAAATTTATTATTTACTACAAAAAATCTTGATATTAACAAAAAACATCAAAAATGTAAATTTTAAACTTCTTGCAAATCCGTATTACTGAAATTTGACATATTTAGTTGTTGCAATAAAGGTAAATATTCATTTTTTATACATTTATAATTGCAATCACAAAAAACCAAAACCTCTTACAGTTATACAGCCTTATGTACAGTCCAATAACCTACTACAACCTTATAATTGATTCTTTCACAAAATCAGTGCTGACAATCACAAAAAACAATTTTCCAAATCCAATGAGGCTCCCAGGTTTAAAAATTGATACTTATTCGGTTTTCTAATTTTATGAAGTTTATTTGAATCCTATGAAAATAAAATTGGATCACAGTTTATTGTGTCGTTATCGGTTTTTTTTTGTGGTTTGATGGATCGTTTCATTTTCCTTTGAAAACAAATTTTTTTATGAATCAATGCAGTGAAAATATTTCAAGCCAACAATTTTCCATCTCAACCTTATGTTAATATAAACGAATATTTATCAAATCATTTACATTCAAAATACTTAATAAACTAATTTATATTCTAATAAAATTTTTACATTATTTGACCACGGAAACCATTATTTTTATGTTGTTTAGTTTAAGTAATAATAAAGCTTTTAAGGTTTTATTAAATAAAAACGTTCATTTATTTATTAAAATTTACACGTTGTATTATTTATTCATAAATAAATAATTCGATGTTAGAATTTAACGATAGATTTATAAAGTTTCAATAACATATTAAATGAATATTAAAATTTTAGGTTTTTCTGATTAGCCAACACACCTTTATGATTTAAAAATAACAAAACTAAAATTGGATTGGTAGAGCTTAAATGTGTTCGTTCGGTGATTTCACTTAGATATGTAAAATGGAAATTCTTTAACAATTTTTTTAAACATCTACGATTTAGACATTTTGATATTATTCAGTTTTAATAGAGTAGCAATGGGATCGATATGGTAACACTAAACATGATAACTTTTCCATTAAAATAAATTTAAGCATTCATTCATCTTTCAACGCCAATCTCATATATTAACAACCAATCAAATCAGTTATTAAAAATCCAAAAATATAACAAAGAAAATATTTCAAATATTTAATTTATTTACACATTAAAAATAATAAAACGATAAAATAATAACGTTACAAGATTAATTTATATTTTCAAGAAAAGTTAGTGTTGATGTCAAAATTCTGTAATTTCATATAAAAATTTTTTACAACTTCTTGCTTAATTTTAGTGAACGAGAGTAATGTGTGAATGAACAGAAATTAATGGTGCTTATGTCACATAACTCTTTCGAGTATGATTTTTTATATCAGTTTTATATTTGGAACGTGTTTTTAATATTTTAATTACTTTCATAAATGTTACACTAATTTTTAATTAAATTTGTTTTATTTTAAATATTTTGATTTAAACAAGAGTTATGGTAGTTAAATTACTACATATAACATGAATAACATCGATTTTCAAATTCAACATCCATATTATAAATCTAATTACGTTAAATTGAAGCAATAACACGCACAAAAAACTTGTTACCCCACAAAACATCAGTTACACCTTCTTATACAATAAATTTCATTCTTTCACGCTATTCACGATCAGTTAAGCATTTTTACACCTTAATAGTTATTAAAAAAAACTTATTTTAAATTTTTTTTAACAATTATTACATTATTATAATAAGAGCAATAAGAAGAAAACGATAATCTGAAATAGACATCAACAGTATCTATATACACAACAACATAACGCGATACATAAAACGTCTTTTGAAGAAAAAAATACAAGCGAAAGAAACTTTTTAATGACTTCCGTTTTAGCTGTAAATGTTTATGTTTTGTTGTTGGTGCATTTATTTTCTATAAAATTTGTAAAATGTTACAAAATAAATATTGAAAGAAATGTTTTGATATAGGGTGTGCCATCAGCTGTTTTTTCAAGTTTTCGTTATCTTTAAGGATAAAACAAAATTTAAGCTTTTTACAAACGTGTTCTCAACTCTCGTGTACGACTATAAAATAATTTTTTCCTATTTTATTTAGGAAGTAATTAAATTGTCTAATTTCAAAATTTTAGGATGCAGTGGTACAATAAAAATGTTGACCAATCAATAAAATGCCAAATATTACTTACGAAATTCTAAATTCCAAGCCACTAATTATTAAATTGTTGCAGATTTAAACTACATAATTTTTAAACCTCAGAAGGCGAGGTGTTGGAAATTCGGTCGATGGGACAGCTTTCCTGTCTTAAAATCCGCACTTGAGGGGTATTTTGGTCTAGAGGTCTAAACTTTAGGCATTTTTAGAGTAAAATAAAAAAAAAACATTTTTACCATCCATTTTTTAGAGAATGTTTATTGACATTTCAAGAAAACAAGAAAATCACATCAAAAATTCAGAAAGTTATAGCTATAAAAAAAGGTGCGTTCTGGTCGAAGTAGTTTCAGCCCTTGTAGTTTTCTGAAACAAAAGAAATTTAAAAATTCTTCATTAGAAAAGATTACGCTACGGTTCGGCCCTTGGAGAAACAAATTTCACAAAATGGCGACGATTAGAAAAAAAATTTTTTTTATCCCTATTTTTGGAAACTGATTTTTTATCTCAACCCAAAGGCCAAACTATAGAGGAATATACAAAGAGGATTTCCACCAAATTTCAAGTGAATCGTTCCAGTAGAACTTCAGATGAGATCGTATCGATCATCTCGAAAGAGTAGTTTCGAGAAAAATACGTTAAAAAATAATAAAAAAATAATTACCTTTGGATTGTAGATTTCCATATATATAGTAGTATGAAAGAATTTCCCAAAGGGACTCGTGCTCAGGTAATCGAGCAACGTTTACCATTTATTGTTAGTTTCACTCCGCCCGACCTGTTTAGCTGGTACGTCACAAATGTCGCTGTAACGCCGAAAATAATTCTAATTTTGAAAATTCCTTTTGATGACACATTCTTAAAGGTTTAAACATGAACGATATACAAAAAATCGAATTTTTCAAATTTTTAATCAAGAATACCCCTAAAAGCAAATCTTATGTAAAAAGTTTTATCAAAATAAAATGACAAGACTCATACCACATTTACAGTAACATAGCAAATTAGTAGATCGTGTAGTAATTGGCATCTTGTCCTATTTAATATGAGTATACGGTGCAGATTGCAAATTAAATGTTTTATGATGTAAACACATTTTAATTTAGTTTAGTTTAAATTGGTATCTGTTAAACCTTTAAAAAAGAAATGTAAGGTATGATAACTACGCAGTCTCTCAACCGGTGGTCCGCGGATCATTTAAGGTCCGCAAAAAAAGTTAATTGATTCTCCAATTTCTTTATATTTATTACCAGAATTGCTTTATATTATTTTTATACTTATTTCTAGAATTTTTCCTTTTTCACTCCTCAAAATAGTATCCACAAATTAAAATTTTTAAATGTTTAATATCGTTCTTACTCGAAAGAGTAAAATTTTTATTTTTTTGATTTCTCTCCTTTGGGGTCATTTTTTTTCTTTCATTCCATTTGCAGAAAAAGAAAACTAGTACTTCTTCGTCATCCTTTTTATTTATTTTAATAAAAAATATTATCATAGCATAGCGGAACAAAACATTCAGACAAGTAATTTTTTCTGCAATTCTTCCAGAGCGAGTAACATAAAAAAATATAACATTTCCAAATACAGGAATGAAAATAATAAATATCTTTCCTACTTCTTAATCAAAATCAATATTTTGATTCAAATTAACTAACAAATTTAATTTTTGCTTCAAATTTGATGCTTTCTTTCGTATTAAAAATAAAAATAAATTATTTTTGCATAGTTTTCTTATCGAAATAACATGGTAGGTATTAGATTACTATTCTAAGCGTAAACATTTGAGACAATATTCACACAAAAGAAAACGATACTTAATTTTTTGAAGAAAACTGTTTAATCCAAGCTTCAATAGTAAATATTGAAATTTAGAAAAAAAAAATGACTTGAATTTAACAATATTCTCAAAAAATGAATTTCGGAATTACTATCCATTTTTGAGAATGGGATATATTTGTTTATATTATATACTAACCTTTTTGAGAATGAAAGCAATACGATAGAAAAAAAGTATATGATGCTACGATCATATAATGACGGTTATTAATACACGAGCATTAACCGGGATACGAAACCAGCCGTAGGCGAGTTTCGTGTGGTATATTCGAGTGTATTAATAACCATTACATGAAAGTGGCATACGATATTTTTTCTACACCCGGTAAATAACGAAGAACAAAAATTACAACGATAATTTTTTTTTGCTGTCAGAAATTTTGTTTTTCATTCATACAAACTATGATATTTAAACAGTAGGCTTTGTTTCAACTGTCGGCAATTCTTCTTGTCGTCGATAATTTTGCTTTGTCGTTATGAAAATTCTTTGTTGTCATTTTTTCTTCTAACAAAATGAAATATAATTTTATCTTAGTAGGCGAATAACTGTTATAAATTTGTAATTTATTTTTGATAAATAAACATAAACATGCAACCATTTGTGAATGAAAACGGACATTTATTATTATTTGTGAATTGCATTTTTACATAATTTTGTATTATTGAATAATAAGTAGAAAAAATTTTATTAAGAAACTAATAATTATATTTTAAACAAATTATAATTAAAAAAAAATTATCTCATTAAATACCACTCTTCATTGAAATTTTTTCGAAAATTTTTCAATTTTACTCATTAAATTATTTTGAAGCAACACTGCTCAATCAAACCACTACTTAAACCACTCGTCCTTCGGACTCGTGGTTTATTGTGCGCTTTGATTCGCAGTGTTGCTAAATAATTTAATTCGTAAAATCAAAAAATTTTCGAAAAAATTTCAATGACTCGTGGTATTACAACCGAAAATTTCAATTTTCAAATTTCAAATTTCCAAGTTCAATTTTTTTCCCATACGAAAATTTCAACAAACGTCAAATGCATAGCATGTTTGATTGAAAAACTATTTGTTTCTTTCTATTGATTAAAAATCTCTATCGTAATAAAATCTGTATCGAAATGAATATCATTATAAAACAGATTTTAGTCATATAAGTGTATTTTTATAGTACGGGAGTAGAAAAAAGAAATGATAAACAAAACGGTTTTAATAAATTAATATAAGAAACATAGAAATATAGAAATTTAAAAAATAAATTGCTTGCTATAGAAATTTAGGAAAAAAATAACAAACAAAAAACTCCTTGGATTAAACAATTTTCTCAAAAACTATTTCACTAAACATATTTATGTAAATGCATATATATAAATTTTTTCTCTGCAAATAATGCAGATTCTTACTCGTACAAAAAACTTTGTATGTAATTCGGGCATAAAGAATCATTTTTACGTTCCAGCAGTGTTCCGATTATAATTTTACTACCTCAAAAAGTTTTTGTCTTTGAAACTAAAATGCATAAAAATCAAAAGCCGATCGAAAAGAACTAAATTTTATTTTCTTATTTTTCACTGTCAGATATTTTAATTTTATTTTAAAAATAAATTTTTGTTCGTTGTAGATTTTATTTTGTTTTATTTAATTCGCTCAAAAGAAAAGAGGAATAAAATCTGGGTCTTCTCTAACAATCCGTTATACATATATTTTTCAAATAATAATCTCCCAACAAAGTCTTTTCTTATAATTTTTTTTTTTGCTCACAAAAAGTTTTTTCGTAAATTCTTTTAATTTATCTTAAGAACAAGGGCGAAAATTGTTTTATTTTTAAACGTTCAGGCGCACGGAAAAAATAAAAATCTGATCGCCTCGAGCAACAATTTCACTCTCAAACGAAAACGATCCACTTAAGACCCTTAATACATAAATAGCTAATAAAATATAGTTGTCTACAGGGTCTACAGGGAAAAAGTTTAAGATAAAAAAAAATAGAATCTTAAAATATTTATTGGACCGTAGCGTTAAAGTTGAGAAACACTGAACTAGACCATTCCTCAAATTATTTATTTGATGTTTGACGAAAAGAAATGAAATTGAAAAGAAATTAGATGATTTAAAATTTTAAGGAACCGGAGACGGTGGAGAAATCAAACATTGTTATTGGCAATGGTATTCAGATTTAAATTACATCTGCTAATTTGATATATCGCTGTAAACGTGGTATTAGAGTTGTTAAAGTTTAAAATAAATAGTTGTTCGGGTGATCAATCTCCACGTCCCATAACTATTGGAAACCACAACAAAAACTTGTTTTCAAAGTTTCTTTAAAATCGAATGACAGGACTTAATTTATCGTAGTTTTAAATAAACCTTTGTTTGGCAGCTTTTAGAGGCATTTTGAATTGTCCAATTTTATCAAGATTTTTGTAAACATTTTACCATTTGAATTGTTATTATTCCAACTTTCATCTAAGAAACAATATTTTTTTCAATATCTAAGATGTAGTTAGGGAAGGGGATCCGGATTCGAAGCTATCCCTCGTGTGCGCGCCTGGAAGTAATTGAAAACTATCTGTATTGTTTTGTGAATTTACAATTCTTTATCAGATTTATAATATTATATTGATTATACCCATAAAAACTATATTTGCGTATAAGATATAATATAAAGAATTAAAAATTAAAATGCAAAGAGAAATTACACACATGATGAAATTGTTATTTTTAAAATTACACTGTGCGACAACTGGTAGGGGTCAGTGATCCGCTGGGGTTCTGACTACCGGGAAAAGTTATATCGGTCAAAAAAAAGTTATACGTGTCCTGGCGTTTCGCTTGGTCACGTCTAGGAATCGAGATATATCGATTTGAAGTTAGTATGTATCATATAGGGGTTAGTATGTATCATAGTCACGTTTCGGGGACTTTTTTTTAGACATAACTCGAGAACGACTAGTCCGATTTTATTGAAACAAATTTGAAAAAATTAAGAATTACAATTACTTTAATCTATTGACACACTATTTCTTTACACAATCAACAGTTCTTTACACAATCGCAGTTATAAAATATGGAGGGGCTGAAATCTCACAACTCTGAGATATCAAGACTTCGGTCTGGGTAAAGGATTTTGATATAGTTTTCGGCAAAAAACTTTTACGAGGACATGGTTTTTAGTTTTGGGCAGCGATGTATATCAAACATAACTCTTTGTTAAAGAACAAGTATTTTTTATATCTGTTTAAAAATTTGTTACAAAACTAACACGAAACATCAATACGTTGCCGGAAAATTATAATCAAAATTCCAAAAATATTGTTAAATTAAATAAAATCAAACTTTTTCAAAATTCCAAAAACATTCTAAAAATTAGAATGAAATCAAATATTTAAACTTTTTCTAAACTCCGATAATATGCCAAAAATTCTTAAAAATTCGAACTTTTCCAAAATTCTAAAAATATTGCAAAAATTATTACAAAATCAAAAATTAAAACTTTTTTCAAAATTCCAAAAATTATAATAAAATCAAAAATTAAAAATTTTTCAAAATTCTAAAAATATTCCAAACATTCTTACAAAATCAAAAATTAAAACTTTTTCCGAAATTCTAAAAATATTACAAAAATTATTACAAAATCAAAAATACAAACTTTTTTAAAATTCCAAAAATATTTCAAAAACTATAACAAATTCAAAAATTTCCATGTTCAATTTCATTTTCAATTACATTTACGTCATAAAAACAGCTACATTTTTTTCCAAAAAATTGGCTAACAAATAAATGAAATCATTTTTGAAACACTTGACAACATTTTTTTGACAAACTTATAATGCCATAATTCTGAATAATAATAATAAAACCGAAGTAGTTTCATTTCAAACAATTTTTTTTTCCAAAAAATTGGGTAAAAAAATAAATAAAAATCTTTCTTTTGACACACTTGACAACATTTTTTTGACAAACTTATAATGCAATAATCTAGTTTTTGATCTCACATACCAATCACTACCATCAAGATTTCTCCAAATTTAATGTTCCTATTTTTTTGACACACTTCCGGTACAGTTATCGAACACAGCGTCCTCTCGGACCTGTCCCTTGAGTATACCTATTTTTAGAAAAATTTTTGAAATCCCTCCAGCGGTCTTCCCTGCAGCGTAGGTAATGATGGACGGCCGGCCGGCATACATTTTTTTTTTGCTTTTTTAGAATCAGTAGGTCCTAAAACGTCGAGAAATGCCAAAAAAAGTGGGGGTAAGAATTTCACTTTTGGCTCATGAATGTAATACTTAGGTCTTTCAGACCGAAGTAATATATTTATGAAGAAAAAAATAATTTTTTGCCTAAAAAATAAAAAAATTGTATTTTAAAAAATCATGAAAAATTCAAAACGGGAAAAAGTGTCAAGTCTTATTACTTTGACGTATTCCTGTCATTTTGACAAGAATATTATTTTTTTAATATTTTTACTGGAATAAACTCCAAAATTTATTGTTTTAAATGTATTTGGACAAGTGTCTATGTGTCTTTGTGTATTAATTTCATTTTTTTTTTAATCTATTTATTATTTTCTATTTTTATTTTATTTTTGTTTATTTATTTGATTTTCTTATTTTGTTTTATTATTCGTATTATAATTTTATTTTATATTTTTATATTTTTTTATTATATTTTATTATATTATTATTATTATTTATTAACATTATTATTATTGTGATTTATTATTATTATTATTATTTATTACTATTATTATTTATTATTACTATTTATTACTATTATTATTATTATTTATTATTAGTAGGTAAGCTATGCGGGTTCCAGCGCAAAATCGCGTGTTATTTCTTATGAAGGTTTAAAATTGTCAATTTTGATCCAAGGTCAGATCTCAGCACAAAAGAGTGTGTGTGTTATTTCTTGTATGAAGATCTCAAAATGTAAATTTTGATTCAAGGTCAGATCTTAGCCCAAAATCGTGTGTTATTCCTTGTATGAAGATCTCAAAATGTAAATTTTGATTCAAGGTCAGATCTTAGCACAAAATCGCGTGTTATTTCTTATATGAAGATCTCAAATTGTAAATTTTGATCCAAGGTCAAGCGTGAGATTATAAGAAAATGAAAACAAAAAAGAGGAATCGAGGTATTAGGAATTTGTTTTTACACTATATTTTTTCTTTTTTATTTAAGTAAGAATTTAAGATGTCATCGATTTGTTTTTTAATTATTAAAATAAATAAAAAACAGAAAACGCACATATTTTTTTATTTTTGTTTTGTTTTGATTATAACAGTCTTCACGTAAAAATGTGGTGTTGATTAGTTTTAACTGATTAAAAAACATGATGAAACAGGTTGAGGTGTGAAATGTATGACATCTTATAAAAGTAATTGATCTATTTCATTAAGACGTTAAGCAATTAAAAAAAATTATGCATAGGACAAGAAAATATCTGTGGCTTAAAAATTTTTTAACTGTGTGAATTATAAATTATGCGAATGTGGATTTTATTTGTTGGTTGTGTGTATGTATTTCTGAGTAAATAATAGATTGGAAATATTGTTTTGTTTTCAAGTTTAAGATTTCAGAGATTTCGGAATGTAAAGTTGTTAGTTTTTAACTGGTTGATAATACTTAAAAAAAAATATGAGGTAAGAATTTAAGATGTCATCGATTTGTTTTTAATTATTTAAATAAATAAAAAACAGAAAACGCACACAATTTTTTTATTTTTTGTTTTGTTTTGATTATAACAGTCTTCACGTAAAAATGTGGTGTTGATTAGTTTTAACTGATTAAAAAAAACATGATGAAACAGGTTGAGGGATGAAATGTATGACGTCTTTATAAAAGTAATTGATCTATTTCACTAAGACTAATTTTCAAGCGTGAGATTGTAAAAAAATGTCAAAATAAAAATCATCGAACTCAGAAATCTGATTACATACTTCAAACGACTCAAACGTGTATGATCATATTTCACCCCCGTTTCTGTATAATCACTAAGGCAATCTGTTATGAGATTGAGCGTAAACTATTATCAAATGTGAAATTACATAAAATAATTAAGACTGATAAGAAAAAACTATTTGAAACAAAGAATTTTTCTTCTTTTGAAATTTTATTGAATATTATTGAATATTATCAAATTGCAATTATGTATTAAAATGAAAAATGACAAGAAATAAATTTGTAGAATAGGAAAAACTATTCAAAACAAAGAATTTTACAACTTTTTGTTTTGAATTGCAATTTTGCGTAAAACTTTGAGATTTAATGAATATTATCAAATTGCAATTATGTGTTAAAATGAAATAAATGATAAGAAATAAATTTTGCAGAATAGGAAAAACTATTCAAAACAAAGAATTTTGCAACTTTTTGTTTTGAATTGCAATTTTGTGTATTAAATTATTATTTTGCTATTTAATTGATTCTCTCAGCAAAAAATTCTAATATAAATGTGTAAATTTCGATTTGAATTAGCATTGTTAAGGAGAAACCAAAGTAAAAGTAAAAATTTTTATCAAGTTTAATCATGTTTAATCGCAAGTCACAAACATACATGAAACAGTAAAAACTACAAAAGCTACTTTTATTTCAATGTGATATTCTTGATTTTATATGATTATGTAACCGAAATTAGAGAAACACATTTATCATTCTGAATTTCAAATTCCTAATATCAGTAGAATTTCTTTATTAAAATATTTGTATTAACATGTTTCATCTTTTCTTGTAATATCTTTTATACTAATTTTTTTAAATCTTTTTCTTGATATATGATGTCGTAAATAATTAGACATCGTAGTATTCAGATTATCTTTATTCAATATTTACAAATAAAAAACTTACAAACAATAAAATCGGTGTGTTAACCCAATAACTACAAGCAATTATTTTATATCTTATTTTAAAATGATTGTTTTGTGATGTCATCAACCTCGTCATTCATGTTGTTGATATCGATTAGGTGGGAATCCTTTGCTTGCTTGATAATATTTTCAAGTGCTCGTAAAACATCTTCAGCAGTTTTACGTTTGACAGGTTCAGCATAAGCGTATTTGGAAAAAGTATCAATCACCGTCAATAAATATTTGAAACCTTTATTAAATTTGGCATAAGGAATCATTTCGACTAAATCAATTTGCCAAGTATCATTCAAACCCTTTTGAATGAACTTTCTCCTACGAAAATTTTTTCTAAGTGGCCTGTGTAGCTCTGAAACAATTTGTGCTCGTGACATCCTATACACAATATACACAATATTTAGTTTCTCTTTCTATATATAGAGGCAACTGATTCTGAAAAGTTGTACATAATAGCTAAATTTTTGTAGAAATCCTCAGTCTCCCTACAGAAATCAACTTTTAATATGGAAGCTGATTCGACTTTGTTTCCGTTTACCAACGAAAGTAATGAAAATTATTTTTTAAATAAAATTACACAAGAAAACCAAATTAGTTCAACCACGAATGATTATGATGTTGATGTTGACGAGGTGACCTCGTCTTTTCAAGAATTTATACCACCACCATCACCACCGCAATTACTTGAAGAGGAGGAAGAAGAGGAATGGCAGGACGGTCAAAACTGGTTTGACTCTCAAACAGATGATCTGCAGGTTAACGAAGAACAAAATATCGAAGTCGAGCAAGAAGGATATTTCGAATGGTTTTTTAGTAACATTATAGATAGATAAAAATAAAAATAAAAATAAAATAAATAAAAGGCAATTGTTTTTATTTTCGTACAATTTTGCGTAGTTTATTGTTTAATATTACAGGTATCTCGAAAAATAATCTAGAAAAATTACACTGCACATTGATCCGTTGCTTTGGGATGTTAATTTCTTCATGCAACTTTTCCACTTGTTTTTCTTCACAGGTTTTTATGTATTTTTCAACATACGCTCTTACATTTTGTTCGGAATTTTTATAGTGAATCATTACAGCTTGAAGAAAATCAACAAGGTTGTTAAATATATCGGCCTCTTCTCTGTTGACACTAAGAGTTTGACTACGAATAGCTTGAATTCCTGCTTGTAAACAGCATTTGGTATTTTTTATTGTTCGACTGCACAGCAGCTTTTTGTATAGATGGTAAAATTCACACCAATCACGATATTTCAGAACAATTACTTCTTTTCCATTACGATGGAATATGGTTGTGGCTTCAAATGATTCCCCCGTAAAACCAACAGAAATTCTAAAGGTCTGGTTTTTATTAAGAAAGTATGTATAGTTTAATAATAAAGACATCGTGTTTTCATGTCGAATTTCCATTTCTTTTTAACTTTCCTCTAACTCTCGGGTTACAAGACTGTAAAAAGTTGTATTTTCCAAATATTTTATGAAATAGTTTTAAAATCAACCTGTCATTTTCAATATGATTTACTTTACTGAATTGGTTCAAAAAACTTTTCATACTTAAACCAAAACATCAGACATCGTGTTTTCATGTCGAATTTCCATTTCTTTTTAACTTTCCTCTAACTCTCGGGTTACAAGACTGTAAAAAGTTGTATTTTCCAAATATTTTATGAAATAGTTTTAAAATCAACCTGTCATTTTCAATATGATTTACTTTACTGAATTGGTTCAAAAAACTTTTCATACTTAAACCAAAACATCTAAACCAAACGTAAACACAACAATATTGCCCGCATACATCTGTAAAATTACTTTGCAACTGTTTATCATTAAAAATTAAACAATGATTCTTCAAATATCTTAAAATTTCAGGTTTAGTTGGTTTCTGCCCAAAAGAATCAAAGTATTCTATACACCCCTTTTTAGGAATATAAATAGCTAACCAGTGTGTTCCAGGGTCCTTAGCCTTATCCGTGTTAACGATTAAAAGAGATGGTTTTTCTTTTACTTTTGGAATTCTATCCAGAGCGAATACCCCCTTAAATTTTTTGTTTGTACGCTGGTTACATTTTAAAATGTTAGTTATTTCTAAAGTGTTCATAAAATAAATTGACTCAGATCATAAACTTTGCTCGCTTCCTTTACATAATTTACTAAAAACTCTTTTTTAATTAGTTTGTTGGTAATGATTATATCAAAACTTTCTAATATTTGTTTAAACTCTTTAGTTATATTTTCGTTAGTCACAGTTCCAAAAGAATAATTTTCAATATTTTGATTTGTTAGCTCTTTTGTTGGAAACTTGTAAGTAAACTCTTTTACGAACTTCTTACAAGGCTCTTTAAATCCTACTATACTAATTTCTTTCACAAACAAACTGTTTTTGTCGTTACAACAAAATGTAACATCGACAAGTGCACAGGATGAAGACATGATGTAAAATATTTAGACTCACGCTTTTTCATCCTATTTATAGGTTTGTGAATATATTTCGATTTTTATCGATTTGAATGTTTGCATCAAATTCCCCATAAACAATTGCAGTTAATGTGGACGGCAATGGTTTTGATAACTTTGCTTCAATTCTAACAGTTCCTTGATTAAGTAGACCTTGGCACATTTCATTCCCTGATGCATCGGGGGTTAAATCAAAAGCAAGTAAAAAAAATCCATTGCTAAACATTGTTTTTGTTATCTGATGACCTTTATCATTATGGAATATCCCTGTTCCTTGAAAAAGTGTGTTGTAGGCTCTGGTATAACAATTATATTCATCAGAGAAACTAGTTTCAATTGCTGTATTAGGTATCTGTACCCCATTCACATTCAACGAAAATTGAGAAATATCAAAATGTTTAAAATTGTACGGGTTTTTTGATCTTTTTCCTGAATAACCAATATTTTCGGTCATACAAAAGATGATTGTAGTCGGCAATTGACCAATGAAAACGTTGTCGAGCGATATGGATGATGTATTCATAGGAAGAGTATAGGTTTTTACTTCCACACGTTTATAACTATATATAGCATTCTTTTTTTCCAAAACTGCGTTATGTGCTAATAGAACACTCGGATTAACAGTTACATGTCTCATAAACAATGTTGCTTCTAAAATTTTCAATTGAGATTCATCGGTATCGTCAGAAAAAAAATAGAATTCTGGTTTTTCTAGTGTTAGTGTAATTCGAACATCCACGTTGTTTATAAGTAAGGTAGGCTGGTTAAACATATCTACATGTAGTTTACCCATTAGCTCAACAACATTGCTATTATTATACAATTTTTGACGGTCTTTCGATCCAGAATTATTAGATTTTTCTATGTTCGCCTTATCTAATGTCCACCCTGAGCACTCTAAATGTGTGGTAGCAGCATCATTACCATAATTTAATAGCGATTCAATATATACTCTATAGTGATAATTTCCGTCTGATGGTGTTATATTTTTCCCGTTTAATTGAATATTACATTGTTTTATTAGAGAATGTAAAAGATTGTTAACTACACTTGGCTGTGATAGTTCTTTTCCGTCTGCCCCTTTATCATTATTCCATAACCCTCCATCTTTTTTCAAAATCCGTATTTTCAATCTTAAATATGTAGAAGATAAGTCCCTATATGTATCTCCATGACCTAATGAAACAAATTCTATTACCGATGGTTTATCTAATGAGGCTATAGGGTTGTAAGAAACCTCTTCGGATCGTAGAATACTTGATTGAATAGGTTGTGCTTTAAATATATCCAATTCAGATTTCATACATTCCACCATAATTAATCAAAAATATCTTTTTCTTTCTTACGCCTAATAACTTTACGTCGTTTCGAGGTAAAATAATTTAAATTTTTGATCGACGGCTTATTTATAACTTTTCTTTTCCTTTTTCCCGACCCATACATTTCATTGAGTTTTTGAACTGCCCCGCGTCTTACACTTTTGACAATCTCTTTACCGCGATCTTGCAGAACTTCCTTAATATTTGCACCGGATACAATATCTGATAAAGCACTTATACCAGAGTTTACAACCTGCTTTTTTAGTAAATCAGCCCCCGAAGAAAATATTGGTTTCAAATACTTGAAAAGTCCCCCAAAAAAACTACCTAGGCCACGTCCTCGTTGATATGGTACAGTCGAATGTACCAACGGACCAATATCCTCAATGCCTTTCCCCGTTTGACTCAAATAGTATCTGTAATATACTCCTTCCATAATGCTTTTCATAAAACACTAAATTGTTTAATAGAATCCCCCCTTTTATTTATATACTTTTTTAAAATGTAATACAATTTTTGTAGGAATACTACTTGTTGCAAAATTAATTTTGCTACTATATTTATCACAGATTAGAATAGAAATATTATCAAAAAAATTTTTCTCAACAGCAAAATATTGTATATTTATAATTTCTTTTTCCATTCCTTCAAATGCATTTTTTGTGTTTATCGTTCTTAAACATCTCACAGTGCTATCACCCACCATATTTGGTTCAATAATATCGGTATAGACAAAAAGCATTTCTGGTTTAATTACGGGTGTCATAGGTAAATATTGCAGAAATGTTTTAAATAAATCTAAGAGTCTTGACTTATGCTTTTTAAAATCTTTAATTTTTACAGTTATCTGATCAAAACATGATTTCAGTAACTCTTCGAGTGAGTAGCTATGATCTGCCTTTAATTTTAGCTCAAGTGGTGGTTGATTTATACATATTTTAATAAATTCATTTGTTTCAGGTAGTTGTTTTTCTAATGATGTTGATGAAGGTGCAGCCACGTAATTGGAATCCAAAGATATAAAATCATATATCCCCCAAATTAGTTCACGCTCAACCTCTTTTCTTGAGTAGCCATCAAATGGGTGTATATTCTGAATAAGAGTTGGTAACAAAAAAGATTTCCAATCACACAAATATTCATCCGTGTTATGTGGAATGTACGTCGTCCCAATTCCAACCAAGTGTTCGGAATTACCTCCTATAAAAACTTTTGTACCAATGTGCCAGTTTTTTCCGTATTTATTTGGTTGAAAATCGTTTAAGTAAATCTCCGACAGACCAACTTTCCAGTTTGTACCGCTGATTGGTTTATGTAAATTATTTGTAAAAGCTGATAAAGTATTATCAGGATAGTAATTCATTGAGTTATCACTGAGTAAAGTAACATAAAATTCATCTTTTAGGTGTATATCGCCCATGTTTTCTTACGTTTTGGAAAATTAATTTTTGTTTGACTGTCACCCGCTTTAGCTGGTCGTAAAATTCGTTTTGTAGGTGTTGTAAATTTCTCGCTATTTATATGCTTTTCTTTCTTTTCTGGTGGACTGTCAAGAGGAACCGTTATAACGTCTCCAGACTCGGTTTCAAATGTTTGATAATTTTGATTTGGAGTTAATTTTCGTTTTCTTAAACGCTCACCAATTGATGTGGCAGATAGTGCTTTTGCGAAAATTTTGTCTTGAACGTCTTCATCAAGTTCACTGTCAGACTGTGTTGTTTCTTTAAAAATATTTTCCTGGACGCGTTTATCAAATACTTCATCATCTTCATTCTCATATATTTCTTCTTCAGGAAACTGCATTTCAAAATTTCTTTTACCGACAACATCTGTTTGAGTGTCTGTCGCTCTAAATATGGGTTTTGTACGGAAACGTGTTTGGGTACTTTTAGGTTCCATGATTTTAATTTTTTTCTCTTCAATTTTAGATAACAATCTTTTTTTGTTTCTAATTTTAAATAGGTTCTGACGATACAAATACCACTTCTGAATATCGGACAAATTTTTGTTTAATAAAATGTTTTTCATCTTTTTATCCAACTGGTTGAGTTCAACGTCTGAATTTTGCTTTAGTTTTTCATATATTTCAGGTTTTAATATTATCATTTTGTTAAATGTTGTATTATTCATTTTATAAAATGACCAATCACCCCTGATAAAACTGCACCGAGAAGAGCAGGTAAAAATCCACCACGTTGAATTATAATTTTTCTTTTACTAGTGAGCGACTTCTTACGGCAAATGAGTGATCTCAAGTCCTTTTTATACTTTTTTAGTTGATTGGTTGCTCTTTTATTTAAATGACAGTTACCTTTTAAAATATTTAACGCAATTTCACAGATCGTTTTAATTACATTCGGCTCACATTGTTTTATTATAACTTTTTGAAATTTTCTCTTAGAATTTTTTAACAGGTGCAATATATGACGGTTGGTTTGTAATCGTTTCATATTCCTCACCAAATTGCTCCAATTGCTCTTTTGTACAAAAACAATAATTTTTTCCAAATATGTCACTTCTTAATCTAAATATATCATTAATATCTTGAGTAAGGTCTATTAAAATGTAACCATATGGTAAGGTAGTTACTTCATTATATACTTTCTCAAATTCGTTGACCTGTTTTGGGTATATTTGACGAGCTAAAGGCAGTATTTGGGATTTATCTCTAGGGTTTTTGAAAAGCACTAAGTATTTACAATTTAATGAAATATCTCTTGAAAATTTTCCCTGGTGAAAAACGTTTTGAGTTACAAATATTACAGATAAATTTCTATGGTGCGAACCTCTAGTAAATAATTCGCACACAATCTTGTCGTGAGAATTTAACATCATATCATCTACTATAATTAACAGTGGATCTTGATTATCACAAAAATCTGGAATAGTATTATAATGTTCAAGTCCTTTGATATTTTTCGGGACGGCTTCTTTATCGGGGTTACACCAAATAATCTTCTCAATTGGAGGTTGAATATATTTGTTTTTTTGTTTTATTAAATTAAAAATAAAAGTCGATTTCCCACAACAAGACGGCCCGGCAACCATCATAGTAAACGGATGAAAAAACATGGTTTGCCGAAGAGTATCTATCTAACTATACAAATCTATATGTATACAAAACAGAGGTCGAGTATAAAATTAATCTTGGAAAATTGGACAGACAGTCTCTTATATAGTCTCACAATGGCCAAACGTGTTTTCATAGTTGATCTCCAATTTCTAAGAGGAAACGATAAACAATATTTTGTCAAAGAACTCGCTCTACTTGAAAAAGGAAGTTTGATTCCTATCGTTTATCATTTCAAACCACCTTACCACGAAGAAGAACTAGGTCAAGAAGCACAATATAGCAATCGATATTGCGGCAATAAAATAAATGGACTTAATTGGAATGGCGGATGCATTGACTATGTGGATATAAAATCAATTATTATTAAATACTATTTAGAACAAGCTGAAAAAATTTATGTAAAAGGCGAACAAAAAAAATTTTTCCTTGAAAAGTATATTGAGAGTTTTAAAATAGAAAATCTTGCCATTCCGTCGTTATTAAAGATTGAAAATTTTAAATCAATGTGTCCGATACATCTTTCAAATAATCATTTTAGATGTGCTGTAAAAAACTGTCTTAACATTTATATGCATCTTCGGAAGGAAAAAGTACTATAATGTTAAAAACAAAAAAAGTTACCTTTAACAATAAATTAGATCTTTACGTTATGTATGTGTTCTTTTGGGCAGAAACCAACTAAACCTGAAATTTTAAGATATTTGAAGAATCATTGTTTAATTTTTAATGATAAACAGTTGCAAAGTAATTTTGCAGATGTATGCGGGCAATATTGTTGTGTTTACGTTTGGTTTAGATGTTTTGGTTTAAGTATGAAAAGTTTTTTGAACCAATTCAGTAAAGTAAATCATATTGAAAATGACAGGTTGATTTTAAAACTATTTCATAAAATATTTGGAAAATACAACTTTTTACAGTCTTGTAACCCGAGAGTTAGAGGAAAGTTAAAAAGAAATGGAAATTCGACATGAAAACACGATGTCTTTATTATTAAACTATACATACTTTCTTAATAAAAACCAGACCTTTAGAATTTCTGTTGGTTTTACGGGGGAATCATTTGAAGCCACAACCATATTCCATCGTAATGGAAAAGAAGTAATTGTTCTGAAATATCGTGATTGGTGTGAATTTTACCATCTATACAAAAAGCTGCTGTGCAGTCGAACAATAAAAAATACCAAACTATGTTTACAAGCAGGAATTCAAGCTATTCGTAGTCAAACTCTTAGTGTCAACAGAGAAGAGGCCGATATATTTAACAACCTTGTTGATTTTCTTCAAGCTGTAATGATTCACTATAAAAATTCCGAACAAAATGTAAGAGCGTATGTTGAAAAATACATAAAAACCTGTGAAGAAAAACAAGTGGAAAAGTTGCATGAAGAAATTAACATCCCAAAGCAACGGATCAATGTGCAGTGTAATTTTTCTAGATTATTTTTCGAGATACCTGTAATATTAAACAATAAACTACGCAAAATTGTACGAAAATAAAAACAATTGCCTTTTATTTATTTTATTTTTATTTTTATTTTTATCTATCTATAATGTTACTAAAAAACCATTCGAAATATCCTTCTTGCTCGACTTCGATATTTTGTTCTTCGTTAACCTGCAGATCATCTGTTTGAGAGTCAAACCAGTTTTGACCGTCCTGCCATTCCTCTTCTTCCTCCTCTTCAAGTAATTGCGGTGGTGATGGTGGTGGTATAAATTCTTGAAAAGACGAGGTCACCTCGTCAACATCAACATCATAATCATTCGTGGTTGAACTAATTTGGTTTTCTTGTGTAATTTTATTTAAAAAATAATTTTCATTACTTTCGTTGGTAAACGGAAACAAAGTCGAATCAGCTTCCATATTAAAAGTTGATTTCTGTAGGGAGACTGAGGATTTCTACAAAAATTTAGCTATTATGTACAACTTTTCAGAATCAGTTGCCTCTATATATAGAAAGAGAAACTAAATATTGTGTATATTGTGTATAGGATGTCACGAGCACAAATTGTTTCAGAGCTACACAGGCCACTTAGAAAAAATTTTCGTAGGAGAAAGTTCATTCAAAAGGGTTTGAATGATACTTGGCAAATTGATTTAGTCGAAATGATTCCTTATGCCAAATTTAATAAAGGTTTCAAATATTTATTGACGGTGATTGATACTTTTTCCAAATACGCTTATGCTGAACCTGTCAAACGTAAAACTGCTGAAGATGTTTTACGAGCACTTGAAAATATTATCAAGCAAGCAAAGGATTCCCACCTAATCGATATCAACAACATGAATGACGAGGTTGATGACATCACAAAACAATCATTTTAAAATAAGATATAAAATAATTGCTTATAGTTATTGGGTTAACACACCGATTTTATTGTTTGTAAGTTTTTTATTTGTAAATATTGAATAAAGATAATCTGAATACTACGATGTCTAATTATTTACGACATCATATATCAAGAAAAAGATTTAAAAAAATTAGTATAAAAGATATTACAAGAAAAGATGAAACATGTTAATACAAATATTTTAATAAAGAAATTCTACTGATATTAGGAATTTGAAATTCAGAATGATAAATGTGTTTCTCTAATTTCGGTTACATAATCATATAAAATCAAGAATATCACATTGAAATAAAAGTAGCTTTTGTAGTTTTTACTGTTTCATGTATGTTTGTGACTTGCGATTAAACATGATTAAACTTGATAAAAATTTTTACTTTTACTTTGGTTTCTCCTTAACAATGCTAATTCAAATCGAAATTTACACATTTATATTAGAATTTTTTGCTGAGAGAATCAATTAAATAGCAAAATAATAATTTAATACACAAAATTGCAATTCAAAACAAAAAGTTGTAAAATTCTTTGTTTTGAATAGTTTTTCCTATTCTGCAAAATTTATTTCTTATCATTTATTTCATTTTAACACATAATTGCAATTTGATAATATTCATTAAATCTCAAAGTTTTACGCAAAATTGCAATTCAAAACAAAAAGTTGTAAAATTCTTTGTTTTGAATAGTTTTTCCTATTCTACAAATTTATTTCTTGTCATTTTTCATTTTAATACATAATTGCAATTTGATAATATTCAATAATATTCAATAAAATTTCAAAAGAAGAAAAATTCTTTGTTTCAAATAGTTTTTTCTTATCAGTCTTAATTATTTTATGTAATTTCACATTTGATAATAGTTTACGCTCAATCTCATAACAGATTGCCTTAGTGATTATACAGAAACGGGGGTGAAATATGATCATACACGTTTGAGTCGTTTGAAGTATGTAATCAGATTTCTGAGTTCGATGATTTTTATTTTGACATTTTTTTACAATCTCACGCTTGAAAATTAGTCTTAGTGAAATAGATCAATTACTTTTATAAAGACGTCATACATTTCATCCCTCAACCTGTTTCATCATGTTTTTTTTAATCAGTTAAAACTAATCAACACCACATTTTTACGTGAAGACTGTTATAATCAAAACAAAACAAAAAATAAAAAAATTGTGTGCGTTTTCTGTTTTTTATTTATTTAAATAATTAAAAACAAATCGATGACATCTTAAATTCTTACCTCATATTTTTTTTTAAGTATTATCAACCAGTTAAAAACTAACAACTTTACATTCCGAAATCTCTGAAATCTTAAACTTGAAAACAAAACAATATTTCCAATCTATTATTTACTCAGAAATACATACACACAACCAACAAATAAAATCCACATTCGCATAATTTATAATTCACACAGTTAAAAAATTTTTAAGCCACAGATATTTTCTTGTCCTATGCATAATTTTTTTTAATTGCTTAACGTCTTAATGAAATAGATCAATTACTTTTATAAGATGTCATACATTTCACACCTCAACCTGTTTCATCATGTTTTTTAATCAGTTAAAACTAATCAACACCACATTTTTACGTGAAGACTGTTATAATCAAAACAAAACAAAAATAAAAAAATATGTGCGTTTTCTGTTTTTTATTTATTTTAATAATTAAAAAACAAATCGATGACATCTTAAATTCTTACTTAAATAAAAAAGAAAAAATATAGTGTAAAAACAAATTTCTAATACCTCGATTCTTCTTTTTTGTTTTCATTTTCTTATAATCTCACGCTTGACCTTGGATCAAAATTTACAATTTGAGATCTTCATATAAGAAATAACACGCGATTTTGTGCTAAGATCTGACCTTGAATCAAAATTTACATTTTGAGATCTTCATACAAGAAATAACACACGATTTTGGGCTAAGATCTGACCTTGAATCAAAATTTACATTTTGAGATCTTCATACAAGAAATAACACACACACTCTTTTGTGCTGAGATCTGACCTTGGATCAAAATTGACAATTTTAAACCTTCATAAGAAATAACACGCGATTTTGCGCTGGAACCCGCATAGCTTACCTACTATTATTATTATTTATTATTTATTATTTGTTATTATTATTTATTATTTATTATTATTTTTTATTGTTTATTTATTACTTATTTATTATTTATTTATTATTTATTTATTATTTATTCATTATTTATTTTATTTATTTATTAAGTTTTTTCATTTATTTTTTTATAGTTTTATTATATTTTTATTTTATTATTTTTATTATTTTTTTATTTTACTTTATTATTTTATTTTATTTATTTATTTATTTTATTTTTTTGTATTTTTTATTTATTTTAATTTTAATTTTTTTATTTTTTCGATACTTTTTCAGTATAGTATATCAGGAGTTTAAAGGAATTGTAATTCTTAAAATCAAAATTTGTTTCAGCAAAATCGGACCAGTTGTTCTCGAGTTATGTCAAAAAAAGAACCCCAAGCGTGACAATTTCTCCTATATGATACTTGCTAACTTCAAATCGATATATCTCGATTCCTATACGTAACCCAGCGAAACGACGGGACACGTATAACTTTTTTTTTTACCGATATAACTTTTCCCGGTAGTCAGAACTCCAGCGGATTTTAGCTGTCGCACAGTGTTATTAAGGACCGAGAACGATGCTAAAAATAGATGATAAAAATTGTATGGGAAATTTAATCTTAATTAAAAGTTGAGGTTAAAGTTAAAAATTATTTAAAATAACTTGAAAAAGGGAGAATAGACATTTATTTCTATTTCGAAAATGTTTGTGAAAATGTAAACTAAGAAAACACTTGACGATTAAAGATGCAGAAATAAGCGGAAGCTAGTTCCATTGATCGAAATTCTAAGGTGAATTGTTTTATCATTATTTTATTTACAAACTTGTGAAGCAGATTTGTCCATCAAATTGTGTATTCAATAAAATAATTTTCAACGGAATTAACTTGTTTATGGAAAATCAATATGTTTGTGATTATTAAAGTTTGCTTAAAACACTTCGTCCTTACCGAGAGTTGAACCCCTTCATGGTCTATGTTCAGCTGAATACCATCACAAATTTTAATCAAAAACTTTTCAACTAACCCTCTATTATATTATTGATTTACTGAAATCCCACGCTTGTACCTTAAATCAACTAAACATACAAACAAACCATCGATTATGTGAGCAAATAACAATATTTTCATTGCAATTCATAAATTTGTCATCATTTCTGTATATGATTTAGAAAATTTAATTTTGCAAACGATATCACGTTTATATAGTATTTATAAATATATCTAATATTTTATTAATTTTAATAGTTAATCAGAATAAAATAAAGTTTTGAAGAATAATTATCAAGTGCACGTGATATATTTTTATGAACAAGTAATTTAAAAAACAACAACAATTTTATGAATTAAAAAAATCTTATTACAGTTTCATGTTTCTACTTATAAAACAACTTTGGAATTCGATTTGAATCATTTATGTTTTATTATGTTTGAAATCGAAATTTTGCTTGGAAACGACACATATTTTAAATTTTTATAACTCTTACCTGACGATATTTTATTTTCGTTTTTTCTTTCCAGGTATAATGCCAGAGTTTGGAAACATTTACACACATGATCAAGAATATGGTTCACAACAACAAGACGATTTTAGTATAAAGTTTGATCAAAAATCGAATAGTTCGTTAAAATATTTCGAAAATAATATATCAAATGAAATGGTTGAAGTGGATCGTTTGAATCAGAAACTCACAAACCGTCCGTTCACAGCACCACCAGATCCAATACCACGTTGTCATTTAAGAACATATTCTGAACCTCCGGTATCTAATCCATATATTGTGAACACACACACAAATTCAGAAACAAGAGTTACACAAATGACGGATACGGATAATGGTAACATAAATAGTATAGAGAAAATGAGTGAAAATATGATAAGTGACAATAGCAAAAGTGATATAAATAATTTAAATCCAATAATACAAATTAGTGAAACTAGTGATAGTGATAAACCGTTAGTAATAGATGAACCATCAATTTTAATGAATAGTTTTATGAGTAGGAATAGTTTAAATAATTTACTAACAGAACATGGTTTTTTATCAACATGGCATGCACATGTCTATGCAAACCCACCAAAACAACCAACGCCACACTCAATTGGTGATATATTAGGATGGACAGGTTCTATCGATAGTATCTCCACAAATCCCAACCGATACACACATTCAATTATAAACGACAAACAAAATAACAAACACCGTCATACGAATGATGATGATGAACATAATAATTCTAAAACTTCACTAAAACAAATTTTAAGTGTAGGATTGAAAGCAGCGATTAGTAATGATTATAAAAAGAAACATGAGAAATATAATAATCATTATATCGCGCGAAGTGGATCGTTAAGTGAAAGTAGTGAAGATGATAGTGGCATTTGTGATCAACCATTAAATTTAAGTTTAACAAAATCAAGGGATACATCACCTAGTCCTAGTATTGGAAAAATTAGAAATAAAATTAGAAAAGGTAAGTCAATTATTTTTAATAGATTAAAAGTAGTATATTATTTAACAAGCGTATGTTGATAACTGTGAACGCACTGTCTATGAAAACTAAATAAATTTATCTAGATAGAGGAAAAAAATATATGTATTATGTAAAAATATGTCGGCTAGTATTCAACAAACAGTGTTGGAAACCGCATTTTATTTTAACAACATTGGTTTCATTTTACTTTTACAACTAGTGCCGGAAAAAAAATCGATATATCGAGCAACGATATCAAAATGATAAAATATCGATATATTGATATATCGATACATCGATAAATCGGTATATCGATATAAATCGATATATCGATATGTCAATATATCGATACTTATCGATATATCGATTCTTATCGGTATATCAATGTTTATCGATATATCGATGATTACAAATACATGTTTATATTTTAAATCGATATTTCTTTCAATTTGTTTAAAATCACTCATAGTAGCGGTAACAAAATAAATGCTAAAGAGCAATTTCACGAAGATTCAACAACGTTTTGACTTGACCCCTTTTAATTTTGATTATTTTTTGTTTATAGATAGTCTTTGATAAATAAAAAATACAAGTTCTCTTAGAATTTTTTTTTCGACCAGGGGTCTTCACAGGGTGCCCCTCAATTTTTGTTATTTTGTGATGTGAGTGCATTTTGACGAGCGATTGTAGAAAAACTACTCAATCGATTTTCATAAATGATATGTCGTTGAATAGGTATTAGAACAAAGTTTTTAAAAATGTACACTGTTAATTTTTTGAAATAATTTTTAACGGTGTTTATTTTTAGTTTACAGATAGCCTTTGATAAATGAAAAATACGGCTTCAAGTAGAATTTTTTTAAATATAGACCAAAATAAACCAAATTAAAAAGGGTCGAGTCAAAATGTCGCAAAATTTTGCTGAACTTGACTGAAATTGCGTTTTAAAAAGTTCATTTAATAATAAAATATTTGATATTTAACATAAAAAAAAAATCTGAATCTAAAAATCGCCATTTTTATAATTTTCCTTCAGAACAAAAAAAACTGATTCCCGACAGTCATATGCACAACGAATTTTATCTCTAAAACAAAAAATGACACTAGTCCTTAACTTTCACAAGTTGTTAGATATAAAATAAGCTTCAATTTAGTTTAAAAAAAAAAAAAAAAAAGGCTATGCCATCTTTTTTTCAATTACACCGTTTTTTTCTTATATTACACCGTTAAAAATTATTTCAAAAAATTAACAGTGTACATTTTTAAAAACTTTGTTCTAATACCTATTCAACGACATATCATTTATGAAAATCGATTCAGTAGTTTTTCTACAATCGCTCGTCAAAATGCACTCACATCACAAAATAACGAAAATGAGGGGCACCCTGTGAAGACCCCTGGTCGAAAAAAAAAATTCTAAGAGAACTTGTATTTTTTATTTATCAAAGACTATCTATAAACAAATAATAATCAAAATTAAAAGGGGTCAAGTCAAAACGTTGTTGAATCTTCGTGAAATTGCTCTAAAATATTGATTGATGTTGAATTACAATTTTTTATTATGCAGGTCTGTGCAAACAAAACATTTTGAGATAGATATTTTTTTGTTAGAGATTTTTTGTAATTAATATTGCGATATATATTTATTAAGGGACTTAAAATATTTTTACTTTAGGCCAAAAGATGCAACTTAATAAATGTGGTAATCTAGTGTTATTAACACTTAAAATCACCACCAGTGAAAATGGGTTGAATTTCATTTGCATGTACAAATTACTAGCATGACGTATTTTTTTTATATACTGTACGAGATTTTAGACTAGGATTCTTTACTAATGTCGGGAACAAATATCAATATATCGAATAACGATATCAGAATGATAAAATATCGATATTTAACAAAAAATCGATATTGATATTGATAAAATCGATGTATCGATTATCGATATATCGATATATCGATAAAATCGATAAATCGATTAAAACGATATATCGACTTTATCGATATGTTTTTGATATCGATATTTTCGATATCTTTTTACTATCGCCCACCCCTATTTACAGTTATCGAATTTCCAATCATCTCAATTCAGAATTGTAACGGTTAAAGCTTTTTTGAATGCTGTCTAAACCTACAAAATAATTATTGTAAAGATGCCAAGGCTAAATACAATTACTAACTATTCAAATCTTTGGGAAAATTGAACCAGAAAGTGATGGCATTTTTCCAATATAGTTTTCCTTCTATACTCGTATACTTAATAAAACATTCTGTGTGTTTTAAGGTGCTTTTTTACGACTATTCTTTTTTTCTGGTGCCCCACCGAAATTTGTGTCACCGGTGTAAGTTACAGTTACATCTCACTTTTGTAGATAATTTAATCCTGAGTTAGTTGCTTTTTTCCATTTTGAAATAGTATAAAATGCCGTAAAGCTGTAATTTTTTTTTTAAAAACACTAAAGTTTACATGTATTTTGTATGGAAAATATTCAAACGCCGAGGCCGAGTGCTAAACATTAATTTTGAGGGCTCATATTTTAGGAAAACGTTTTCTTGGGTGTTTCCAACAAAATTTCGGTGGGGCACCAGAAAAAAGGAATAGCCGCCAAAAAAAGCACCCTAGCTGTGTTATATATTTAAATACAAATTGTAAAATTCAAAATTTTTTTAGTGTGGGTACGCTTATAGTGTGTCTTAAAACATATCTGACAGTATTGTTAGAAGAAGATTTGTCTGTTAGGAGTGGTGATATAGAGTGGTTTCCTTGGGATCCTTGAGACGATAAATGGAAGGAAACTGTGTACTCGTTTCTATATATGTATATGAGCAGACATGTTTTTGTTAAGCGGATTTATTCTTATAATTGTTTTTACAATTTTAGAGCTCATTTGGTGCTGTTTTGAAACTAGATGATTCTACTAAGAAATTATTTAAGATTTCTTTAGGCGATCCTTATTCGTAACAATGAGTGGCTTCAGTTTTTGTGTAGTGGTCACCAAGTGGTGCCTCCTTCTTATCAAATTTTGGATCAAATTGAGTATATTCGTCATCGTGACGCATTTGTCAAAACCTTCCGCATTTTAAAAATCTTTAAAAAAATTAATTTAATTATTTTGATTGCCAATTTATTTCTGAAGCTTGGCGTTGTTCAGCTATTAATCAACGAAGTAGGTGTCGATTAACGAAGGAAGTAGGTTAGCGTCTGTGCCATTGATTTCTTAAGTTTTTAATGTTTTTTCGAAATAGCATTTTTGTTTTTATTGTTTAGGTTACTTTAAGTGGATTATATTATAAGATTTATTTATTAATTTATGCGTTAAGTACTTCAAGCAACTTGTATCTGCAGGTATCTGATATCTGGTATCTGATATCTAGTATCTGGCATTTGGTATCTGGTATCTGGTATCTAGTATCTGGCATCTGGTATCTGGTATCTGGGATCTGGTATCTGGCATCTGATATCTGGTATCTGGTACCTGGTATTTAGCATCTAGTATCTCGTATCTGGTATCTAGTATCTGTCAATCTGTCATTGAGTATTTGGTATCTGGTATCAAGTAT
Source organism: Diogma glabrata (assembly GCA_963693315.1). Classification (NCBI taxonomy): domain Eukaryota; kingdom Metazoa; phylum Arthropoda; class Insecta; order Diptera; family Cylindrotomidae; genus Diogma; species Diogma glabrata. The sequence continues at coordinate 230,005,682 of OY856188.1, read as the reverse complement.
AGTGTGTCTGGTATCTGTTATCTGGAATCTGGTATATCTTGTATCTGGGATCGGGGATCTGAAATCTGGTATCTGGTATCTCGTATCTGGTATCTGGTGTCTAGTATCTGTACCCTATTTCACCAAACTTACAAATTTGTAATTTCATGCAAATTTTCACAAATTTTGTTAAAATTTGTATGAAATTACAAATTTGTAAGTTTGGTGAAATAGGGTACTGGTATCTGGAATTTGGTATCTTGTATCTGGTATCTGATATCTGGTATCTAGTATCTGATCTCTGATAGCAGGTATGTGGTATCTGGGATCTGAGATCTGGTACATGGTATCTGGATACATGGTTTCTGGTATCTGATATCTAGTATCTGGCATCTAGTATTTGGTACCTAGTGTCAAGTATTTGATATCTAATAGCTGGTAGCTGGTATCTTGTAGCGTTAGATTTTTATAGAAGAAATACTGGTTCTTGTTACAAGGAAATCCCAGTTTGGGAAATCTTTTCTAAACTTTAAAAAATATAATTGTAACAAAAAGAACGTAGATGCACAGCCACATTGTTATAGACTCCCATAAATCCCAGTTTGGGAAATCTTTTCTAAACTTTAAAAAATATAATTGTAACAAAAAGAACGTAGATGCACAGCCACATTGTTATAGACTCCCATAGATATAATTTTCCCAAAGCTATTTAATTGCTTTGCACTTATATTTCTTACATTAAACAAAACAGATTGTTCAGTTGGTGGTGTCCATAAAATTAAATTAGGTTTATCAATTTGGAATATATCTCTCGTGGTCTGATCGAATTTATATTTATACACACCAATAATTATTTGTATTTCGGAACTCAGCAGCATCATTGATTTATTTAGAATTGTTTGTTGATTTACATTAGACGAATATTTGCATTCAAAATGTAACGACGAGAAATTAAGCGAACGCCGCTAGGTATAAAAAGTGCCTAGAACACATCGTTTATTACTTCATCTCAATAAATATTTTCACTTGTAAGTACATACTTGTATTTGCTTTATTATATTCATTTTTCCTTTTCATTTTATTCATCAAATGATTTATTAAACAATTTTCGTCAATACTCATTACATTCAAAAATAGATAAATAACAAAATAACAAATTTCAATATCACAATTAAGCAACAAATAATTATAATTTTAAATAACAAAAAATTGTTATAGAATTGAATCTTTTCATTGACTTCAAAGATTAGAATGCCCGATATTTTATTAGCGAGAATTTTCTACCTTTGTTTCTTTTGTACATACATTGGTCACTTTACGCCTAAAAATTATTTTGAATTTCCCTCATATGATTTCAAAATACAGTCAATTGAGAGAAAGAATAAGGTAAAAATTATAAACATTTTTTTCTTAACCAAAACATATTGTTTCTATTTATATCACAAACAAAATCAATACGCATACCAACACGAAAATCAAAAACTACAATTTCACATTTAATAAATTTTGAACTACTGCAACCTCATTTACATTGGATACTGTGATGCAAAATTCATATTCTCTCGTGATATATTTATGACAATAATTTTTATTACTGAGGCAGGTCAATTAATAAAATAATAAATTGATTTACGGAGTTTCTTTGAATTTTTTTACCTTTGATTTTTTTGATATAGAGTAAAAAAAACTGAAATAGGATAATAAGTTCTTTTTATGGAGTTGTTTTGAAGATAGTTTTGATTCTTAATTTAAAGCAGGGATTGAAATAGGGGCGATTGTAACCATCTGGTATCTGGTATCTACATAGTATCTGGTATGTGGTATGTGGTATCGGGTATCGGGTATCTGATATCTAGCATATGGTTACTGGTATCTGGTATCTGATATTTGTTATCTGGTATTTGGTATCTGGTACTAGGTGTCTGTTGTCTGGTATCTGATATATGATATATTGCATCTGGTATCTGGGTTTTTGTGTCACGTATCTAATATCTTGTATTTGGTATCTGATATCTAGTATTGGGTATCTTATATATGTTATTTGGATGGTCATTTGGTTGTGTTTTCTCATTACGAGATAATAACTTAAGTTTGCGAATGCAAAATATTTTTGTTTTTACTTTCGCTCATGTAAAAAATATTGTTTGTTTATTTTAACACATAAAGGATGGCATCCACTTATACAAACAAACTTAACATCTCATGTTAATATCTCGTAATGAGAAAACACCACAAAATGACCATCATGTCACGTATGTAGATTTTGTTATCTAGTTGCTGGAGGTATCTGGTATATAGTATTTGTTATGTGATATCTAGAGTCTGGAGTGGTGTCAGCTATGAGATCTGATTAAACATTTTTGTATTATCAGTTTATTTTAAATTTTTTCATTGACTTTCGTAAGATGGAGATCAAAAGTATTTTGACATGGTTACCTGGTTACCTAAATAATTTTGAAACCTCTCAAAGAAATTTTAAAAATGTTTTTTAAGAGTGTCGGCTGTAGCGAATTCGCCATACAGATAAACCTAGATGTAATTTACAAATGTAAGAACATATTAGTCGTGTTATTTTTTTCGAGCAAAGAAAAAAGGAAATATACTTGATCCTTTCGCCTGCATATATTTTGAAATTTGCAACTTCTAGTGCATCGTTTGTATAATTATTTCCTCATTTTCAAGAAAATATTTCCTATTGAAATAAGCGTTTCGGTAGTAAAATTATTTCATAAATAATCATCACTAATTACAATAATTGTAAACATAACTAAGTTCTTTTTATTTCAATATCGATATAAAATTTGCAAAATGTAATTTCTAAAAATGGCGTAAATCAAACCACCCCAACCGATGAAATGAGAGATATAATTTAAGAATAAACTATGTTTTCATGTAGGAACGATTTTATGGAAGTTTAACTGAAACAATAATCGAACAATTAATTACATAATATATATATTGTATGTATAGATTATCATATGTAGATTATCATATGTAGATTATAAATTATGATTTTTATTACCATGGTAAGGACTTGTATATCGTCGATATGTTAATAAACGAAATTTTATTTCGTTCGTTGGACGCTGGTAGTTTTTTTTTGACAAAATTTTAATTACAAAATATAATTTTGTAAGTCAGAAATACAATCGAACTATTAAAGAAAATAATTACAAAAAGGGGTGCCTCAAACTTTATGGTCCAAGGTGTGAAGACGTCTGTATTTTTTTTTTGCTTATCTAACCTTCTTTTCAAGAAATTATAAAAAAGTTGAGCTAAGAGTTTATAACTTTTCTCATAAATTACTTTTAGGCTTTACAATACTTTCAGGCCCAAGAATAATTTGTTGACAGTAAGTCTAATGATTCTAATATTTACCTTTCGTTTCCTTATACAATATTTACTTATTAATCTAAAAGTTTTTATAACCCACACTGGTTTTATAATGATTCAAAATCTCTGACCTTTCCTATATTTAGTTTAAATCCTTTCTCATTTCCTATTATCACGCAACAAATCATTTTGCACAAGTATATATAACTCTATATCCGTACGTGTGCAGAAAGTCATACCCACACTTCAATATTATTAATTTATATTATTATTATGATTATTAATATCTTGTGTATCTACAAATAATAATACATTTAGTTAAGTTTTATATAATATATAAATGTATCTAAATAAATCAAAATTTAAATATGGATAATAAATAGATGTCAAACGTAATAAAATTTTTGCAACAATGATGATTTGAATTATTTGTTTATGAAATCTATGGATTTATATATTTATATGTATGTGTATATGTACCATGTTTGGTTAATTTTATTTTATTGAAATATATGTATAGCAAATGGTTAGAGGGTAATCCAATCAATAAATTAATGGTTTCCTACAAAAATAAAAAGATGGTTTTGTATACCAACATTTATCGTTAATAAAAGAGAAGCTAAAATAGCTACTACACCTACCTACACTATACATCGATAAATGTTTTAAACTCGAGGATTTCTTTCAAGGTGATTAAAATTGCACTGGATAGTTTTTAAATAATTCCGCGGAATATTTTTGATGACTTTCTTTTGTCTGAGAAAGAAAGTATCTTTAGTTTGCATCTAATTTGCATCGTTTTTTTAAAACATAGGTGTTTTGATTTTTGATTAAGTGAATCCAGGAGACAATAATTTGCAATAATGTGCAATTTAATTATTGTCCAAATAAAATAATTATTGTGTAAAATAAAATAATATTGATGCCGAACCATCTGACTTTTATGTTTAATATATCAACTTGGTTTTCAACTCTTTCAAACAGCTGCTATAACAAAAATTTAATTATGTTTATCACGATTTGAAACAAAATCCCGATCCCATCTTTGTGTAAGCTAAGCATTAGAAAATATGAACTCTAAACTAACTTACTAGTACAATTATATCTATTAAATCTTCAACCTACGATCGTTTCATATTACATGAGACATAATCCATCAAAATTATTTTCTAAATTTCTACCCATTCAACCATAATTAAGAAACAACATTATTATTATAAATTATTTATCCCATATCATAACGATTACTCTTTATTATTCGTATAATAATAACAAAACTGAATAACATTTCATTCCGTCTTTCAATACACTCTGTTGAACAACCAGACATATCTCTCCACTACATGTATATATGAGTAAAAACTATTGATATGAAAATTAAAAAGTAAAAATTTAAACCTTTTTATTTCTTATTATAACATTTTAATCCAATCCAATTGAAAAATACCAAAACTAAAATAATTTTTTTTAGAATCATATTATAAATTCATAATTGAATGATTTAAAACTTATAAAGTGGTTTGAATGAGTCACATAAAACAGATCGTTTGAAAAAAATATTGTGTAGTTTTTATTTGGTTTTGTTTGAGGAAGGGCACTTATGAAAATTTATGTATATGTACATGCAGTCAGAATATAAATTTATTTGAACTTGTACTCTGGTTTAATGAGATGTTACTGTTAAGGGTTAAGGTTTTACGTTTTGACTTTGGAAAATGACTTTTTGAGTTTGATTACAGGCTTGCGTTAGATTGGTTGTATTATATTGCATAATTATATCAATAATTATTCAATACTTTAGTTAGAGTTAAGCTTTTAGTTTTTGGGCAAAGACGTTGTAAATAATATTAAAAACTAACACGTTTTGTATTTAGTTAAAATTAAATTAGTTAACAGTTAATTTTATAATTTTATTAATATAGACCAAACTAAATTTTTTACATAAAATAATCTGTCAAATAAGGGAAAGGGTTTATAAAATTTGAGCAATATCTAGTTTTAACATATATTTTTTTTGTGTTTTTCTCAGCATATTTAGAATATTAACCTTTATGCTCTATATATAATAATAATTCAATTGTTAGCCTTTGAACTCAACACCAATTATTTTGCCAATTTCCATTTTTTAAAACGATCATTGAGAAAAACAGTATTTTAACTTAACAAATTTACATCATTCCAATCTCTCAATCCATCAACAATTTTCAAATAACATTAATTAACTTTAAACTATTTCTTCATTCAATTTACGTTTTTCGATTCCATCGATTATTCTTCTTTAAGTGTTTACCTAACTAAAAATCAACTTAAAAAATATTAAAAAATAAATAAACAATTATAAAAACGAAAAAATATTTCTTTGCTGAAATCGATCTTAAAGATGCTAGACGAATAAAAATATATAAATACAAAAAAAAAAAAAATAGCCTGAAGTAAAAGAACAAAAATCAACCCAACCTTAAATGTTTTCTTAAGAAAGAAATCAATTTTTTTCTTTACTCTTATTATAAAAATCAACAATTATTCAATCAAAAAAGAAAAATATATAAATAAATTCGATCATTTTTTTCTCCTAAGTTCATGAAAAAGATTTAAAAACAAAATTCAAGAAAGAAATCAATAAAGATGTATAAGAATAATAAAACGAAAACATTAAGAAAAATATATATAAGAAAAAAAATCAAATCGTTTATATTACACTTAATTCAAATAAAAATCAATAAAAATAACATAATTTATTAAAATTAAAGATAACAAAATATTCTTTGAATTGAAAAGTCAAATGATCTTGTTGCGCCATATGATCAACTCTAAATATATGCACATTATACATATGTTTATTTTTTTGGTTTTGTTTTGAACTCATAGAAAATAGAAGTGTATTTAAAAGGAATGTAGCAGTATAAGTTTTAATTGTTCGTTTTGCCGGCATCGTTACAGTGGACATGATAAGGTGAAATTTTTTAAATAGTATTTAATTGAATATGTAGATAGCAAATCGAAAATCGTTTTTTATTTAATTACTAGAGGGTATCCCGCGGGCTCCGCCTCTCCTTCTCCCGCACGCCAACACCCTCTTCCTCTTTTCATCCGGTTTTTATACAAATGCTATCCATCATATTTCATAATCTAACTTCTAAATCTAATCTGTATGCACCTTCTGTTTAACTGATTTTTCAAAAATACATAGTGAGGTGTACTTTAAATTTTTACACGACATATATTTCGAATTGTTTCGTTAGGCAAGTTCAATTACAAATGGATGGAAATAATAACAAAAAGAAAATATACCCTTATTTTATTTACAGAAAATGGAACTATGCCAAAATAATGATAAACAAATATTTTATGATTTTTAGCACTACCTGTCAAATAAATAATTAATTTTTTTATTAATATGGAAATTATATAAATTTGAACGAATCGGCTAAAAGACAATAGCAATAACTTTAAAAAACTACATTATCGATAAATTTAAAATTTAAATGCCGTAAATTGAATTTTAATGAATGAAAAGGAATAATTTTTATGCTATATAAAAAAATAACAAACAAAAAAAAATAAAAATAAATACAGGGTCTGCGTTGAACAACGGACCTTTCTCACAACCCTCTACATCGTAGTATTTTGATCTTCTTTTTATTAAATCTATTTAAGTTATTAAATTTATAAAAATGTATATTATAAGTATAACATACTGTTTTTTTGCACCCAAAATAAAAAAAGTTTTCAACGTTCATCCTTTTTAAAAAATGTCAAAAATTTATATTTTTCTATGCTGTTGTGTTTCTTCTATAGAACAATTTCCTTGTTCTGATTCTTGCCGCAATATGTTTTTGATTAATTTAACTTGATTTAAGTAAAATTAAATCTAGAAATAAATCTAGAAATCTTAAAAGATTTAATCTTGTAATTAATATCCTTATTATAAATACCATTTTCTGAACTTCTGATAGCCGCTCGTAGAAGTGCTAAAAATGCAATCAACAACGCCAAACGATTGGACGACCTGCAAACCCGTGATAAAATTAGAGAAATCCTAAATGGTAATAATAACCCCAAATCATTCTCGTCATTTGGAGGCATAGTACAAAGAAATTTCATAAGTAAAAAAGAAAAGGCATCAAAAGTTCCTCCTCTCAAATCACACAATGTAATTCATTCCACATCTGAGCAAAAAGCTGATATTTTAGCTTCTCAGTTTGCAGCCGCCTCACAACTGCCAGCTTCATCAATCTGCTACCTAGCTATCTGCATGCTAGCTTCAAATCCTGCCTTTCCTTCTATTGGGTAAACACTCTATCAAACCGGTGTATTTTAGCATCCGAGTTGTATCAAAGGTTCTTTAAGAGCTAAATGTGAACAAATCAGTGGGTCCACACGGTATACCAGTTATCGTACTTAGAATCTGCCATCACTCTTTAGTTAAACTATTATGTAGACTATTACACCTTTCCATGACAACTTACACTTTTCCATCATCCTGGAAAACCGCCATTGTCAACCTAATTATAAAAAAAAAGGAAATAAGGCCGATCCTTCCAACTATAGGCCAATTGCTATGTCTCCATACTCTGCAAAGTAGAGTAATGAACTACTTGGAGGATTGCTATTTATTATCGGATCGCCAATATGGATTTCGAAGAGACTAATCCACTAGTGATTTAATGGTGTATTTGACCGACTTATAAGGAAGCGTAATATTGTGAATAAAGGTGAAACGCAAATAGTTGCTTTAGATATTTCCAAAGCTTTTGACCTTGTTTGGCATAAGTTACTGCTTGTTAAACTAACTGCACTGGGAATTGATAGCTCCTTAGTCTCCTGGATTAGGAGATTTCTGAAGAACTGCATAATGCAGGTAGTTGTCGATGGCGCCACCTCTAACTCCCATATTCTTGGCGCTGGTGTTCCCCAAGGATCCGTTCTTTCCCCCACCCTATTTTTAATTTTCATAAACGATAATTTACTCTCAATCCTGTCAATTCGTACGCGGATGATAGTACTTTATCCTCTGGATACAATTTCCACAACCATCGGGAAAATATTGCGCACGGGACGCGTAGCAGAGAGTGCAGTACCTTCACGAGCATGGAAAATGGTTTGCAGATCGAGTTTTGTTATATACTTTTTCTACGTAATGCGTTTTTTTGAATTAATATAAATATTTTATTTTTAAAAATCTATATTTCGGTCTAAAAGTTATATTTTTTTTGTTTATTGTTTTTATAATAATGTCAGATACTTTTTTAATATTTGAATTTTTATATCATTGTTATTATACAATCCTGAAGATGGGCCTAGCTCGAAATATATAGATTTTTAACAATAAAATATTTATATTAATTCAAAAAACGGGTTTAATTGTGGATATACAAATTAAAAAATAATTAATAATTTTAATGTTATTTAAAAATTTAGAAATAAACAATAAAAAAATTTACCACGTCAGGAATTGAACTCTCGACCCATAGATCATCAGGTGACCTAGGTACCCATATTACAATTTGAGTGTTACGCTCGTAGTAGAGGAATAGACTGACGGCTATTATATTGTGGCTGTTTTCCCAGTTTTGACACACGATGGCTCAAAATTTGTTAAGAAATTTAGAAAGAAGGAAAATTTAAAGTAAAGCTGTGCTCGAACGGATTAACCGAATTTAATGATTTGTTTAAATGTATACTAAGTAATACAAAAAAAGAAAGAAACAGGAACTTTAGGGATATCCTTAAAAATTTTAAAAAAAATTATCTAAAATAAACCAAAAATTGTTCAGGGTTACTTTTTTTATAAAGCTTTATTCAATACCTTTTAAACAAAAAAAGTTCAATAGAATTGGTAATTTCTTTTTTAGTAAATGGCACAAAATACAGAAAATTTCATACTAATAGACCTTTTTTCCCGAAAAAAACTCGACAGTTGTGATCAGCTGATTTGTGTTTCGAAAACTTTAAATAATTGTTATTTTTTCCAAATCAAGATTGATTTGTGTTGTACTTAAGTTTTTTTTTTTAATGCCGTATATGTTCCATATAGGAACGTAGGCTGTCAACAAGCGTCCTCCCCCTGTATTAATTTCATCAATTCACTCAATTTTATTTTAATATTAATTTAATCGAGTAATAATAACCCCAAATCATTCTCGTCATTTGGAGGCATAGTACAAAGAAATTTCATAAGTAAAAAAGAAAAAGCATCAAAAGTTCCTCCTCTCAAATCACACAATGTAATTCATTCCACATCTGAGCAAAAAGCTGATATTTTAGCTTCTCAGTTTGCAGCCGCCTCACAACTGCCAGCTTCATCAATCTGCTACCTAGCTATCTGCATGCTAGCTTCAAATCCTGCCTTTCCTTCTATTGGGTAAACACTCTATCAAACCGGTGTATTTTAGCATCCGAGTTGTATCAAAGGTTCTTTAAGAGCTAAATGTGAACAAATCAGTGGGTCCACACGGTATACCAGTTATCGTACTTAGAATCTGCCATCACTCTTTAGTTAAACCATTATGTAGACTATTACACCTTTCCATGACAACTTACACTTTTCCATCATCCTGGGAAACCGCCATTGTCAACCTAATTATAAAAAAAAAGGAAATAAGGCCGATCCTTCCAACTATAGGCCAATTGCTATGTCTCCATACTCTGCAAAGTAGAGTAATGAACTACTTGGAGGATTGCTATTTATTATCGGATCGCCAATATGGATTTCGAAGAGACTAATCCACTAGTGATTTAATGGTGTATTTGACCGACTTATATGGAAGCGTAGTATTGTGAATAAAGGTGAAACGCAAATAGTTGCTTTAGATATTTCCAAAGCTTTTGACCTTGTTTGGCATAAGTCACTGCTTGTTAAACTAACTGCACTGGGAATTGATAGCTCCTTAGTCTCCTGGATTAAGAGATTTCTGAAGAACTGCATAATGCAGGTAGCTGTCGATGGCGCCACCTCTAACTCCCATATTCTTGGCGCTGGTGTTCCCCAAGGATCCGTTCTTTCCCCCACCCTATTTTTAATTTTCATAAACGATAATTTACTCTCAATCCTGTCAATTCGTAGGCGGATGATAGTACTTTATCCTCTGGATACAATTTCCACAACCATCGGGAAAATATTGCGCACGGGACGCGTAGCAGAGAGTGCAGTACCTTCACGAGCATGGAAAATGGTTTGCAGATCGAGTTTTGTTATACACTTTTTCTACGTAATGCGTTTTTTTGAATTAATATAAATATTTTATTTTTAAAAATCTATATTTCGGTCTAAAAGTTATATTTTTTTTGTTTATTGTTTTTATAATAATGTCAGATACTTTTTTAATATTTGAATTTTTATATCATTGTTATTATACAATCCTGAAGATGGGCCTAGCTCGAAATATATAGATTTTTAACAATAAAATATTTATATTAATTCAAAAAACGGGTTTAATTGTGGATATACAAATTAAAAAATAATTAATAATTTTAATGTTATTTAAAAATTTAGAAATAAACAATAAAAAAATTTACCACGTCAGGAATTGAACTCTCGACCCATAGATCATCAGGTGACCTAGGTACCCATATTACAATTTGAGTGTTACGCTCGTAGTAGAGGAATAGACTGACGGCTATTATATTGTGGCTGTTTTCCCAGTTTTGACACACGATGGCTCAAAATTTGTTAAGAAATTTAGAAAGAAGGAAAATTTAAAGTAAAGCTGTGCTCGAACGGATTAACCGAATTTAAGGATTTGTTTAAATGTATACTAAGTAATACAAAAAAAGAAAGAAACAGGAACTTTAGGGATATCCTTAAAAATTTAAAAAAAAATTATCTAAAATAAACCAAAAATTGTTCAGGGTTACTTTTTTTATAAAGCTTTATTCAATACCTTTTAAACAAAAAAAGTTCAATAGAATTGGTAATTTCTGTTTTAGTAAATGGCACAAAATACAGAAAATTTCATACTAATAGACCTTTTTTCCCGAAAAAAACTCGACAGTTGTGATCAGCTGATTTGTGTTTCGAAAACTTTAAATAATTGTTATTTTTTCCAAATCAAGATTGATTTGTGTTGTACTTAAGTTTTTTTTTTTAATGCCGTATATGTTCCATATAGGAACGTAGGCTGTCAACAAGCGTCCTCCCCCTGTATTAATTTCATCAATTCACTCAATTTTATTTTAATATTAATTTAATCGAGTAGTTTTATAAAGGTGATCAGCCCGTCCATTTTTTTCACAATTTATCATTTATATTAGTTGACTATCGGTTAATTGAAAAACTGGTGTGTTAATGGTTGTAACTGTTTTGCAAAAATACTTTGACCTAGATGGGAGTCGAACCCGGGTCTTCCGAGTTCAAAGTCTAGCCTGCTACCACTATGCCACTCAACACGCATACGATTTGAAGTTTAAGAAAAAAGCTAACCTATAATCTAATCTAAATGGAACAAAAAAAAATTAATTACAAAAAATAACATTTGTTTGTAATTTTAGTATCTATCTATCTTCTGTGTAAATAATAAATTTTTAATTTTTGTTTTGGCGAGGTGACCGTGTAGTTATAGCCTGACATGTAGACTGCTAAGTGCTTTATGCCATCCTCATATTCAAGAGCTGAAGACCTTTTTGAAAAAAGTCAACAGCCTTGAATGATCTGCTTTACAGAAATCTTCTATCCTTAGATAGTTTGATCCTAACATTACCCTTCGGAGCCCTGAGAGAGCCAAACATTCTCCCACAATGTGACGGACTGTTTCATCCTCTTCAAGCAGTACCATATGTTTGTTCACATGATGTTGACCTGTTAGTAGTCCCACCATTAGCCTGCAGTCTGACCGAGCCAGATTTAAAGGAATTTGGTGGTTTGCTGGCTCAACTCTGGAGTGAACATCTTGGAGACCTTGCAACCTTCTGGACCCAAAAAGAACTTGTTCGACTAGCGATCTTATCCTACCTTTCGATATACCAATTGCTGGTTCAGGGCCTATAAAGCCTCCGCTCTTTGCTAAATCATTAGCTTTTTATTTCCCGAGATTCCCACTATGCCCTGGTGTCCATATCCGTGATATGCTATTCTTGAGCCGAGATAATTCAAGGACTTAGAACATTCTTGTACTATTTTTGAATTAACAGTGTAGTTTCCCAGAGCTTTTAGAGCAACCTGGCTATCAGTAAAAATATTAATGATCTTGCCATACCACCTAAACTCCGTCGCTCGCCTCGATGCTGCGATTATGGCGAATACCTCAGCATGAAAGACTATGCAGTATTCTATTCGCCAAGTGGAAATTGCAGCCCAAGATCTTCATTACTGAAGTGAACCGCAGCTCCTGCACCATTTTCAGTGAGAGATCCATCTGTGTAGAAGTCCAACATGTTGGCCGCACTGTCCAAGTCGGCTGAGGAGCGATCCTGTATCGTTGGAATTACAACTCTATTCTACTTTTGAAAGGCAGTTAGAGGTACGTCATCAGTTGGCATGTACAAATCTGTCAGGTGTTCTTCCAGATCATTCTATAGCGCTTGATGATTTTTCCTACAGTTCCTGGTGTTTCCAAGGAGATCGAGCCTTTTTGTAGCCTTAAGAGCCTCCATTCTCACAAATATATGCAAAGGAGGAAGCCCTAATAAGACCTGCAGACTCGCTGTGGGCGTTGTCCTGAAAGCACTAGTGAACTGAAAGCACTTTGTACCGCCTCCAGTTTTTTTATCACATTCCCAACAAAAGTTCTTGAGAGCCATGCAAGGGACCCATAACTGACAATGGGTCTGACCACTACTTTATACAGCCAGTAGACCCGTAGAAAGCCCTCCTGCATTGCCACAGAACTCGAGTAGCGGTTGCGCATTTAGTCTCAACATGAAGAGCCCAGATGAGCCGCTTGTCAAGAATCAAGAGTAACACCAAGATACTTCACATTATTTTTGAGTGTTAATGTGTTATTGCCGATTGAAGGAAGAGTGAAGTTGTTAAGTTTTCTTCTGTTGGTTTGGTATACGTAACGAGCTGTGTCTTAGAAACATTGATCGAGAAACCATTCTTCTGACACCAGCTGTTGGTAATGTCCAGGGCGTTCTGCATTTTTCTGCAGAGATGCCCCATTGTCTCCTTTCAAAAGAATACTAATATCATCGGCATAGCCGTATGTGTTTATCCCTTTATCATTTAATTCAATTAGGAGTTGGTCTACCTTCATGTTCCAAAGCAGGGGTGATAGAACGCCCCCTTGGGAACATCCACTCTTCACACCTACCTGGTTTGTGGTGTTGTCCTTCGTGTGAATAAACAGCCATTGATTTTCCAGTGCCCGTTGTATCCACTTCAGGAGTGTTTTATTCACACCGTACCTTTCCGCTCCTTTAAGGAGTGACTCAAAAGTGGCTTTGTCAAAAGCCCCTGCTATGTCAAGAAAAGCGCCAAGAGTGATACCGTTTTTAAAAATAGTCTCTTCAATATCGGAGACCACCTCTGAAAGGATTTTGTGCGTAGACTTTCCCGCTTGATAAGGGTGTTGCCTATTGCCTTGCGGTGTTTTCTTCAGACAGACATTTCTGATGTAACGGTCGATCAACCTCTCCAGAGACTTTAGAAAGTATGAGGAAAGGCTGATAGATCTGAAGTTTTTCGCTTCGCAATAGTTTATTTTGACTGGTTTTGGGATAAATACAACTCTCACGTTTCTCCAGGCCTGTGGTACATAGTCGAGAGCTATGCAGGCTACGTTATCCTTAAGAGCCTATCTCCTATTAGGTCCAGACACTGTTGTATCATAAAAGGTCATATTCCGTCTGGACCTGGAGATTTGTATGGCTCAACGGAGCCGATAGCCCAAGACAGAGCCTCGAGCGATACAACTCTGTTTGCCATTGTCCAATCCATTCGGTTTGATTTTATTTTCACTATTTTCCGCGGCTGTCCCCTGAGGAATCCCCCAAGTACACATCCAGTAAAATGGTGTTGAAACAATGCTGTATAAGTTTTTTCATTTGAAGAAGTGTGAGTATAATTTGATAATTTTATATTATTCAGTCTCGCTAAAGAATCCTTTTTCAAGGCCCTCAATAGTGCAGCACCTTCTGTGATAGTCTCAATCGACTCACAGTGCTTTTCATAAGACCACTTCTTTGATTTAGGAATAAGCTTTTTGAAAAGTTTCCTTGCTTCACTGTACAGAGTCCAATCAGCTTCATCACGACTTTTCAATGCTCTGTTCAGAAGTTTTTTGGATCTTTATCTGAGTTTATAAAAGATTTTGTTCAACCAAACTGACTTATGTGCACTTCGTTGCCTCGTTTCAGGACTCCAGCTCTCAAAAGCCCAGACTAACAAATTGTTGAGCTGGTCAACGAGCTGTTCAATAGTTCGGACTTCGGAAATGCTTCCACTCTTCTACAATGCCCCTGAATCACACCCAATCCGTCTGTTTTGGATGCCGGTAGACGCGATCCTCGGCTGGGATCACCTTTACAAGAAAGTCATTATATCTGTAATCGCTCATGGATTTATCCGTAGACACTCTCCAGCTCCTGATTTCTTCTAGAAGAGATCTGGATTATAGAGTGATGTCTATGGTTTCTTGCCGTCGGGAGTTAACAAAAGTGTGCTCTCTTCCGGAATTTAGAATTTCCAAATTAGTAGTAGCCAAGTACTCTAAGAGAGACTGACCTCTGCTGTTGTTATTGGTACTTCCCCAGCTTACGTGATGTGAATTGGCGTCACAGCCGAATTATGATGTCCATTTTTTAATACAGGACCCCCTTTATACAGAATGTCCCAGCCCTTCGAGAAAAGACCGGCTACTCTGTTTTTAATAATGTAGGGCTCTTGAATTAATAATATTTTTGTACGCAACTTTTTAGCAAGTGAAGCTATGAGATCGGGTCATATACCACTAAATTAATTTAATTAATAATAATTAATTAATTAGTAATTTTAAAAGACTGAAAAGGTGCTTTTCAAAATCGGCATGTTTCAAAAACTAAAATTTAAAAATATTGTATAAAAATATACATTTTTTTATCAGTGTAATATTTTTATAAAGTCTTACTTCGTAAAACAAAACCAAATTTATTAAAATCGGATAACCCGTTCGAGCACAATATAACTTTAAACTTTCCTTGTCTTTAAATTTCTTAACAAATTTCGAACCATGCTTTGTCAAAACTATGGGAGGAAAAAAACATATTAATTTTTTTTATTACAATAACAATTCCCAAAGTTTCGAAAAAACCAGATATGGTAAACATCCTCCATTCTTTAACCAAAGTTATAACAAAAAACAAAACAAAAATAGATTTTGCGTTCAACAAGATCTTAGAACGGATTTTAATCTACTTCGTATTTTAATCCACTTCGTATTTTTTGAGCATTTGTTGTCCGTATTTCTTAATGAAAGTGTAGTAGTGCAGCTTGTAAATAATTGTTTTTTCATTGAGAGCTGAATCTCATTTTGCCTTATAGATTTGGTTGGTCCTTCTAAAAGCCTAACATAAAATAGCACGGCCTTAAGGGTCAGCTAATTTCCTAAATTTTATAGGATGATTGGATTACTTAATTGTTTTCTAAGTATGGCCATAGGTATGGCGAAGAGATATTTTTTTAGATATATATTTTGAAACTATATTAAATTTTTTGTCACGAATCCCCAGACCTTTCGACTAAATACTACACCATATCCTTTTCTACAAGAACAAACGAATGAAGTTAAAACCGTGTTTTAATCCACTGTAAACAAAAAAATATTTTGTTGTTTTTTATATATTGATCAATTTAAATTTAACAGCCAAGCAAATGTCTCTATAGTTATATTTTGTACATCAAAATAAAATACAAAATTATATTACGAAGAATGATGATAATGATGATGATGATGAATCAAACGTTGTTTATTGTTATTAATCAAAAGAAATTTCGAATTAAATAAGATGAAAACAGAGAAGAAGATGAAAAGAAGAAGAAGAAAAATTTATAAAAGTTGAGTAGAGGAAATTAATGTAAATTATGGTTATTTAAAAGATACAGTAGGGAATTGAAGTTTAATTTTTTCGTCTAAATTGATTTTTATTTTGTTGTTTTTTTGTTTGTGTGTTTAGAAGAGGTTTTGACAGGAATTAGTCATTTATTATATTTTAATTAGACCAAAAATATGCTAAATTGTTTTATGATGTTATTATTTATTTTAATGGATTGTTTTAATATTTAATTTTTAATTTTTTGTTTTTATTTCAATTGTTTCCCTTGAGGATTTCCAATGAATATTTATTTGTTATGCTTCTTTGTCTTTGTTTGAATTAATTTAAAGGATGGTATGGTGTTGAGTCATTTGTTACAGTTTTTTCCGTGTTTTTTTTTTTACCATAAACGAAAAGTTTGACTTAATTTTGTTTAACCCACTAACAACATATTCTGTATATTAGACATCTTGTCTCTTACAGTAAAAAGGTTTTAAATCATTTTAGTTAAACTTTTCCCCCCACAACGAACAAAACAAAATTAAATTACAATAAATCGTAGGTCGGTTATCTTATTATTATTGTTTTTTAATATTGTTATTATTATTACTTTAGTGTTGTTTCGATAATTTATTTCATGATGAATTGGGATAAGAACAATAACAACGACAGCAGCAGCAACAACAATAAAGAACGGGGAAAAAATATGTCCCAATAAGAAATATATATGTTTATAATTTTTATTATTCGTGTAGCTATTGTACAATTGTTTCCTACACAATTTACTCATTATATTTTAATTATTTATTGTTTTTGTGAAGTGGACCAATTTATTATTCATATGTCTTTATTTTGATTTTCTCACTAATTAAGAAACCAATAAATAATCATTAAAAAATTAATTTCGATAAATTATTAGAAAAAAAAAAACATTGAAAATGCTTTTTAAAATTTGACTTTATTATAATATATCGTTTTTGTCTTTGCATTGGCGAAGCCTGAGTTTTCCACAAGTATGGTAATAAGATAATGTGTTCTTAGTTTTTAAGTTGATTTCGAAAATAGTAAAATAAAATCTACAGTCTCGGAGAGTTTAATCCACAAAGGTTTGAATAAAGAAACGTTCATCTCAGAACGCATGTTGTTGTGGGACCTAGGTCTTAAAAAATTGTTCTGACCACGTATTGTTATTGCCTAGTACACAACAGGTACCATACATATTTTTAACTCCTGTGTTTAGGGTTTTGTTTTTGAATTTTATTTAACCTTTCTAACCGGCGCGGATTTTATTTATTTTTTTTATTGGCGTGGTAGATATACTGTTTAGCTGTTTCTATACAACAATAATTTCATCTAACGGAATCATCGTTGTCTCACAGTTTTGTTTTTTTAATTAATTTCATTTTGTGTGAAAAATTTTGAGGTGATTCCCGGGATTAATTAACCGTAAGTGATGTCCTTCCTTTTAAGTGTGACATCGCTCATTTAAGAACAAAAACAAAGTCCTATATATACACTATACATATATATCAAAATTTATTTAAAATTGAATTTAGTGAATTATAATTTTAAATATAAGATTAACAAAAAAAAAATTTGGTAAAAATGAACTAAAGTTAAAAAAACAAGTTTACAGACATATTTTATGTTAAATTATACAACGTGACTGCGTATACATTAAATACAACATTTTTTTTTGAAAAAATGTGTATCTGTGTGTTCGTTTCATATTATTTAAATCAAAACAAAACTACTGTATTTTTCGTTAATGATAAAACATATGATTTGTTTTATGGAAGAAATATATTTGTTACTTTCACTTAAAGATTTAAATAAATTGTTTAAGTATGAGTATTGAGTATAGATGTGCTGGTTTGACATTTATTAAATGGTGTTTATGTTTTTTCATTAACAAACTTTCGTATGCATAAAAATTTTTGTAGTGTTTGACTTGTTTTAATAGCATATGATTTTTCAACGAAATTTTTGTGTTGAGTTTGAAAAAAATGGCTGGCAAGTGGCAACGGCGGATTTTTCCAAATAATTACTTCTAAAGTGTAATACATGCTTTTGGCTCTGGACTACATCTTGTAGTATAAGGTTTGCCTAGTGGTCCGTGAAGCGCCACCAGTTGGTCGCGCAAGCTAATATACCCTGCCGCTAGCTCGAATGAGCGAAGGTTTTTCCGACCAACCTCTGTACAAGAAATTTAAAATAACAAAAAACAAACAATGCGTGCCCTAAAACATCACCCAGTTTCCATAGAAGGTTGCCCACATCTCTCCCTATAATATCTACCCTAAAAAATCATTAATATATTAATGAATAACAGAATAAAACCACTAGTTAGTTGCATTAAAATTTATTAATATACGTAAAAGTAAAAAAAACAACTTCCCTGAAAATGTTGATGATGAGGTCCATCTTATACTTCCTCTTCAGGGGATCATCGACATGGTCTTTTTATTAATATTCATCAAATTTAATTCCAATTGGCGATTCCTTCATCGCACCACTCTAATCACTATTTATAGATACGAATTTGCCAATGTTTCTTAATCACACGTCTGATATTTAACGTTGTAACATTTTATAACATTGTTTTGTGGGGCATAGTAGAAAAGACAACACCAAATATTCAAATTTCTCGGAGTTGAATTTAGTGGTAAAAAAATGAACGAAACTGAAACATTTAAATGCTATTGGTATTTTTTTTCTTTTGACTTTAAACTAATATAGTCATTAAAATATATTTTTGTTTTGTTTTATTTTAAAACTTCTACCTCATTCTACACTGCACAACACCACACAACTCCAATCGTACTCCTTGGTACCACTCCCAAAAACAAAACAACAACCAACTGCCGTTCCAACTCTCCAAACCCCAACTTATCAAAATGACTAAACCTTGAAAAAGCACAACAAAAATTCAAAATTCTATAAAAGTCAAAAAATACAAACATTATAAGTTCTAAAAATTTTAAAAACATACAACAAAAATTCTAAAAGATTCAAATAAAATACAGCAAAAATTAATTCAATACTGTTCCAAAAAATTAGGGAAGAGTTGTGACTGACAGCTCAAAACTCTCCAAAAAAATCTAGGTGGTTATAAAAAAATTAGCAAAAAGGCTTGTTATAGGTTGTTTCTGTGGTGACAACAGTCTGAAAAGTCAACACATATGGTCTAGCTATGTCTCAGAGAGCCAAATGCTAGCATTTTCCATTAATGTCTTCGCTCATCAGCCCAATGCCAAGACCCAAACAACCTGTATGGAGAAATAAAGTTGTTGGTCTTGGTGTTGCCCTGGATGTAACAACCGTGGCAAGAAGCACAGACGATATCATCTACTGGCAAGCACTGAAAAAGTGCCTGTCCAGCAGATGTATATCCGTTATCGTCCACGAATATCACAACCCTAACAGGCTGTTATGCCCGCCAAATTACGTGTTGTTAAACATGTATCATTTACAATTAGAGAGTCGGTATAGGCAATACACCCTACATCCCCACTGGAATTTAAGGCTTGACAGTTCAAACAACTAAACCGGTTGCGCTAACAGCAAATATTAGATTCTCGTTAATTCATCCTATAATTTCCATCCCTGACCTACTCAACTACACATTTTGCATTGTCGGAATTTTACATTTAACAGATCACCATACAAATAACCTTTTGCCTCACCCTCGGCTATAATATGCATTTTCCATTAACATTTTTATCAATAATCATCGGCACACCTGACTTTTTTTTGTAACATCAAAGTTATAATGATTTTTGTTATATATACTTGCACTCTATTTGCAATGTTTAAATAAGAAAAAAAAATGAAACAAAAGCATTGCTACGTTTAAATTTCTTTTCTCACGTTTTTATTATAATGAAACGAAATATTATAAATAGAAATGAAATATTTCAATACATAAACATATCCAGTTCTTTTGCTGGTATTTATGAATAAAGAAAATGGTGTTCATGATTTCTTGCGCGTTTTGCGTGTTAATAAACCAACAAGAAGATATTTGTGTGGTAGATGGCATAGCATGTGGCTTCGTAAATAAATAATTTTTTTGTGGTAAATGTATTGATTACAAACAATATGAGTAACGAGCATCTGTTTCATGCAACCAATTCGTTCTTCTTGTTTAGCGTAATTTTAAAAATTATCAATAGAAAAATAATTTTCAATTTTGTTGAGTTGTGATTAGAACTTAAAACTAAATGATTATTATGTAAATTAATTTCAAGAGTGAACATGGAACAAGTGTTATTGTTGCTCAAAGAAAAAAAACAAACGACAATGTATCTTTTTTATAAAATTATTAAAAATAATTGATCATTATTATTTTTTTTATTAAATTAATTTATTTTTAAAAGCTGTGTTTTTATTCAAACAGTTTTTAAGTTAAGTTTTCATTGCTTTTATTGAGTTTGAGTGTTGGGAAGTTTAACTAGCATCAATTAAAAACAAAAAAAAACACAAATAATTCAAATAAATTTCAACATTTTTAAATGATTTTGGATAACATACTTTTTGTATTGATTAATATGAGCATGTTTGTAACCGAAAACGGCCTCGAAAATAGCGAGTCCGTTGTTTTACCATTCCGGTTAATGGAACCAATTAAATCGATGGTGGCTAAGAAAAATGCAATGAACCTATATGAATTGGATATCAGGAATTGTGTTGAAAAAGCTCGTCGTCTATATTTGGACGTGATCGATTTAAGTCAACACAAAACATATATGTACAACGAAGTATTGGGGGAATTGTGTATTGCATTCTACAAAGCGTCTGTGGATGACGCTCCAGATGTCTCTTTTTGATAAGTGGTCTTTGTTTTGGATATGCAATTTGTAACAGCCAACAATCAACTTAGGTTCCGGGACTGGATTTAGAAGAAAACAACTAAATTAATGTAATTATATTTATAAATTATATTTTTTATAAATAATTTATAAAAAAGTCTTGAATATGTGGAACTCCGTAAATATATATATTAATTTTCAAAACCTCCTTATTCAATAAGAAGGTTTTGAAAACTAATATATAAATTAATGTAAACATTTTTTTTATTTGAATTATATAATTTTTGTATTTTAGTTCCTTTTTGTTATATTAAATTATTACTTTTTGTTAGTTGAAATTTTGATCCTTCTTGTGTTAGAGTCTGCGTCCGTTCCGTTCACCGTTTATCATTCTATAAAGATTCAAATTCCCTTGAACTTTATCCATAAGTATCTATTTCTTTCTATAATAAAGCCCAATGGCTTTACAAGGCTATGCTTTAAATAAAATAACTTAAAACGAAGACCAACAAGGTTCATAACCTGCTTGCTCCGTCACCTCCTGAACAAAACAAAATCTTTCCTCCAACTCCCGATAAGGGAGGTAAGGTCCCGATAAGCAGGGTAAGGTCCCGATAAGCATTACCCTGAAGAGCTAATACTCACTCCTGCGGTAATCACTTACACAAAATTTTGCACAATCAACTATTATAAAAAACACTAATACCGAATAAAAAATTAGGAGTCTCTAGAACAACCTTGTTTGGATCCTAAGATCCAAACACTGTCGCTCTGAAAGACCCGTTGGACGCCATCTTGTAGTTCACGTTTATGTTTTGCTACACAGTAGTTTTAACTAACACAAAATTATTTTATAAACCTAAAAAAATATTGCAATGCTGATGCATAGGCTAACTTCACCACAAATCTGGAAACAAAATGTTCTGGATATATAGTGAGCTAATATCCATAAAAACTTTAATTAATGGCTAACCAATGTTATAGATTTCGCGTAGTTCTAATAATATCAATATTATAGAAAGCTGCAGTATCCCAACAAACATAAATTCTGTAACGAGAAAAAGTAAAAAAAAAAATTTAACGGCCGTGAAAAACCGGAAGTTGGGATGCAGAACTGTTGTGAACCGCACTAAATGCTTATGTACCAAGTTTCCTCTAATTCGATTATCAGGTACAGGTGCTATTGAGATTTCAAAAAACAGGTGCTCGGGGGACCCCACACCACTTTGTTCACTAACGGTCAAAAACTAATCAGCTCCTTGCCATACATATTTGCATCTTTTTCCAAAGTGTCTTCAAAATTCATTCACGAACGAATGTTGTATCCTCGCAACAAATATTGAAAAATTTGTGACACAATAAACAGGTGTTCGGGAGACCCCCACCACTTATACCAATATTGTCCAAATACTAATCAGTTTTTTGTCATTTAAGTCTCCATCTTTTTTCAAAGTGTCATTAAAATTGATTAATGAATGAAGTTTGTATGCTCGCAACAAACTTTATAATAGTCCCTGGGCCTTCACCTACATAATTTTGTGATTACCACATATTTTATACTTCGTGATGCGCCTGTCCTTGACGAGCCCGAAAACATTTGTTCTGCGATTTTTTTCAAATCGGCCGCTTTTGTTTTCGGCAAGCTCCGAAAAATGCCGATTGCCCGGGATCTTGTAAATTTTTGTTTTTTTTAACTATGGAGGTTGGAAATTTGATTTAGAACACAAGGGTAACCTTGTCCGACAAAAATTTGTCTGCTCTTGTCTAGTCCGACAACCCAAACAACCAAAATGTCAGTTGTCGGACTCGACAATAGCAAACACATTTTGGTCGGACAAGCTTACCCTCGTATTCTAAAACAAATTATCAACCTCCACAGTCAAAAAAAGTAAATGTGGTAGCAAATTTACAAGATCGCGGGCAATCGGCATTTTTCGCAGCTTGCCGAACGCAAAAGCGGCCGATTTGAGAAAAATCATAGAACAAATGTTTTCAGGCTCGTCAAGGACAGGCGCATCACGAAGTATAAAATATGAGGTAATCACAAAATTATGTAGGTGAAGGCCCAGGGACTATAAATAAAGTGTGAAAAGTCAGCAGTTGTATGGTAGACCCCCGGCCACTTTGATCAATGTGTCCCAAAAGATCTATCTTCTCACACTAATTGAAACTTTTTTCATAAGTTTCATCATAATCACTTAATTATTGTAGGCTGTAGTGTGCATAAAGATACTGAAAAAACTTCAAAAAAGTTTTCCGGATGTGAAAAACCGGAAGTTGGGATGCAGAACTGTTGTGAACCGTACTAAATGCTTATTTACCAAGTTTCATCTAATTCGATTATTAGCTACAGATGTGATTGAGGTTTAAAAAAAACAGGTACTTGGGGGACCCCACACCACTTTGTTCAATATCTCTTAAAACCCAATCAGCTTCTTGCCATACATATTTGCATCTTTTCCCAAAGTGTCATCAAAATTCATCAACGAACGAATGTTGTTGTATGCTCCCAAAAAACATTGAAAACATGGTGGAAAAAAACATCTGTTCCATGGTGGACCACCCAACCCTTTATCCAATGTACTCCAAAAGTTGATAAAATCTTTCTCATGTTACTTCAAAATTTTTTAAAAACGGTTAATGAAAATCAATCGGTAACTGTAGGCTTCAACAGGCATAAACACCTGAAAAAAAACTTTTTAACCGGAAGTTACAAACTGAAAGTTGGTATGCAGAAATATTGAAAACAGGATTGGAAACAGTACTGGAAACAGTATTGGAAGCAGTACTAAAACAAAGTTTTCATAAGATCATAAGCCGGGATTAAAAGTTATTGAAGATTTAAACTTAGAGGTGTTCGGGAGACCCCGCCATTTTGTCCAAATTTTAAATAAATCCAGATCTTCCATTTTCAAGTGAACTCGGATCATTTGCCAAAGTTTAATCAATATCCTATGCAGAAATGTCACCCATCTACCCACACACAGATGTACACCGAAATTTTTATTGGCTATTTAGATAGAGAATGCTCCAAAACAAAAAAAAACAAAACATTTGGGGTAAAAAGAATGAATTATTTGAAGATGTATTTCTATTTTTTTTAATAAAATGTGTTGTGTAGTAGGAATTACAATATATATCACAACAACACATAAAAACCTTTTAAGACCCAGGTCCCACAGCAACATAAATTACAAAGGTGTTGATGGACGTAAATTTTTTTATATTTTTTGTTAAAGAATGGATAGCTAAATAATAAATCCTATCACTGACAAAATATGACAAAGGCCAATATTTTATGATAGAATAGAGAAAATAAAAGCAAATTAAAAAGTAAATAGCAAATTTTTACAAAAATTTGCTGAAACAAAACAAAACAAAAATGTAGTGCCAATAATCCGGCTGGTGGCATATTCCTTGATCCTATGACGCACTGTCTTTTTTGAAGATTAAAGTCCACATATCGTTATATGAAGGCTCGTTTCTCAAGGAAGCAATAATGTCTCATCATCAAGGATTATTTCACAGCTAAGATTGAGGGTGCTACCGTTGACTGAATACAGTTCATCCGCCACCACCCCTAAGATGTGAGATGACATCTCACTGATATTGCCAGTGGTATGTGATATCTCACGTTAACTCGTATGTCAATAGCAGGGACTGGAGTACGCGGGTTTGTGACACACGTAGATCAAAAATAAAAAAATTTACAAAAAAAATAAAAACTGATCCCTCAATGCGAAAAATGGGTTTGTATGGTTTTGATTTAAAAGGATGCAGTTCTTCCTTGGCATATATTTGGTCTAACCAATATTTTTTTCACTCAAAAACTTAAATGTATACAAAAAAACCTAATTTTTTTCTTATTAAACACTACTTACTTTTATTTAAAACTTGTTTGAGTTGAAGGTTAATTATTATATTCATGAGCTAAAAGTGAAATTCTTACCCCCACTTTTTTGACATTTCTCGACGTTTTAGGACCTACTGATTCTAAAAAAGCAAAAAAAAATGTATGTCTGTCTGCCGGCCGTCCGGCCGTCACAACCTACGAAATCTAGAAAACGGCTAAAGGGATTTGAAAAATTTGGAATTCTAAAAATAGGTACACTCAATGGGAAGAGCCGAAATGACGATGTGTTCGATAACTGTACCGGAAGTATGTCAAAAAAATCGTCAAGTGTGTCAAAACAAGGAAATATGCATATCTCTTGCTTAAAAAACGTTCATTTTAAGTGATAATGAGTAGGAACAAAGAATGTGGAGAAATCTGGATGGTCGGGATTGGTATGTGAGATCAAAAACTAGATTATTGCATTATAATTTTGTCAAAAAAATGTTGTCAAGTGTGTCAAAAGAAAGATTTTTAATTATTATTTTACCCAATTTTTTGAAAAAAATAAAATTAATTATTTGTTTGAAATGAATTTTTATTATTATTATTAAGAATTATGGCATTATAAGTTTATCAAAAAGATGTTGTCAAGTTTGTCAAAAGAAAGATTTTTATTTATTTTTTTACCCAATTTTTTGGAAAAAAATTAAATTAATTATTTGTTTGAAATGAAATTTTATTATTATTATTGAGAATTATGGCATTATAAGTTTGTCAAAAAAATGTTGTCAAGTGTGTCAAAAGAAAGATTTATTTAGTTTTTTACCCAATTTTTTGGAAAAAAATAAAATTAATTATTTGTTTGCAATAGAATTTTATTATTATTATTGAGAATTATGGCATTATAAGTTTTTAAAAAAAATGTTGTCAAGTGTGTCAAAAAATGATTTCTTTTATTTTTTTAGCCAATTTTTTGGACAAAAAAAATGTAGCTGTTTTTATGACGTAAATGTAATTGAAAATGAAATTGGACATGGAAATTTTTGCATTTGTTATAGTTTTTGAAATATTGTATTGAAAAGTTTGTATTTTTGATTTTGTAATAATTTTTGCAATATTTTTAGAATTTTGGAAAAAGTTTTAATTTTTGATTTTGTAAGAATTTTTGGAATATTTTTAGAATTT
The DNA here is from genome assembly GCA_963693315.1 of Diogma glabrata. Classification (NCBI taxonomy): domain Eukaryota; kingdom Metazoa; phylum Arthropoda; class Insecta; order Diptera; family Cylindrotomidae; genus Diogma; species Diogma glabrata. The sequence continues at coordinate 229,979,591 of OY856188.1, read as the reverse complement.
TGAAAAAAGTTTGATTTTATTTAATTTTACAATATTTTTGGAATTTTGAAAGAAATATGAATTTGTGATTTTGTAATTTTTTCTCGAAACGCTAAATGGAGATTTTTTTGAGTAGTTTGCTTAGTGTATCATCTTTTCACTAAATTATGTTAATTTATGATCTGTTATAATTTTCCGGCATCGTATTGATGTTTCGTGTAGTTTCGTTAGTTGTGTAATAAGTTTCTAAACAGAGATAAAAACATACTTGTACTTTAACAAAGAGTTATGTTTGATATACATCGCTGCCCAAAACTAAAAACCATGTCCTCATAAAAGTTTTCTGCCGAAAACTGTATCAAAATCCTTAACCCAGACCGAAGTCTTGATATCTCAGAGCCGTGAGATTTCAGCCCCTCCATGTTTTTTTATGCTTAAAATACGTTCATTTTAAGTGATTACGAGTAGGAACAAAGAATGTGGAGGAATCTTGATGGTCAGGATTGGTATGTGAGATCAAAACCTAGAATTTTGCATTAGAAGTTTAGCAAAAAAATGCTGTCAAGTGTGTCAAGAGAAAGATTTTTATTTATTTTCTTACCCAATTTTTTGGAAAAATTAAAATTAATTATTTGTATGACATGTAATTTTATTATTATCATTGAGAATTATAAGTTTGTCAAAAAAATAATGTCAAGTGTGTCAATAGAATGAATTTCATTTATTTTTTTAGAAAAAAATAAAATTAGTTATTTGTATGAAATGAAATGTAATGAACATGAAATTATTATTATTGAGAATTTATTGCATTATAAGTTCGTCAATCCTACCAATCCTACCAAGTGTGTCAAAAAATATTTTCATTTATTTTTTTAGCCAATTTTTTGGACAAAAAAAATTTAGCTCTTTGTATGACGTAAATGAAATTGAACATGAAATTTGACATGAAAATTTTTGAATTTGTTATAGTTTTTGAAATATTTTTGGAATTTTGAAAAAAGTTTTTATATTTGATTTTGTAATAATTTTTGCAATATATGTATTTAGAATTTTGGACTTAATTTTGTTATAATTTTTGGAATATTTTTAGAATTTTGAAAAATTTTCAATTTTTGATTTTATTATAATTTTTGGAATTTTGAAAAAAGTTTCAATTTTTGATTTTGCTATAATTTTTTCTATATTTAGAATTTTTGAAAAAAGTTGTAATCTTTGATTTTGTAAAAATTTTTGGAATATTTTTAGAATTTTGTTTGATACAATATGTTTGAAATTTTCAAAGAAATATGTATTTGTGATTTTGTAATATTTCTCGAAACGCTAAATGGAAAGGTTTTTGAGTAGTTTGCTGACTGTATCATCTTTTCACTAAATTATGTTAATATCTGATTTGTCATAATTTTCCGGCAACGTATTGATGTTTCGTGTTAGTAATAAATAAATAACAAAGAGTTTTATGTTTGATATACATCGCTGACCAAAACTATAAGCAATGTCCTCATAAAAGTGTTTTGCCGAAAACTGTATCAAAATCCTTAACCCAGACTTAAGTCTTGATATCTCAGAGCGGTGAGATTTCAGCCCCTTCATATTTTATCTTTTGTAATGAAAGTGTTGCCTATGTATGTCTGTAGTGGCGTTTTCCTTGCTTTGACCTGTTTTTTCAAGGCATGACAACCATATTTCTGCCTAAGAAAAAATTAAGGAAAAAATTAAGGAAACATTTTTGTTTTTTCTTCTTTAAAATTTTACTCTACTGTAAACGTTTGGCGTAGGTAACGCAAACACATGAGATTAGACAAATGTTTATGTTATCACTTCCTTGTCACATTTAGTGAAAGTTTGTTTTAAACTTTAATAACTTCATACTCTGATTTTGATGAAAATTAGTTTAAACAAATTTTGTAAAACTTTTGTTGTACTTTTATTGTAATAACTATTTCTAAAACTATGTTTAATAAAGGTATGACCACTCTTAGATTTTGTCGAAAAACTATACTATAATCGTATTTCTTTTTTATATGAGAAATTAATGCCTGCAACCGAAAAAAATTTACTGACGGTCTGGTAATTGATTTTTTGAGAGAAGTGTATTATTGTACAAAATATTGTACTCTGGTTTTAACAGATTCATGTCAAGCTGCTAAAAATCGGTATATCAATTAGCTAGTGTTCGTTAGAGTAAAGACCTAGCAAAAAAATCAATTAGATGTAAATCCCAGTAAGAGAAAGCATCATATCATCCACCAGCCTCAATCGACATAGACAACTTTATCTCCAATAAAATCAACAAATCAATTACTTTTCATGAAAAAAGAAGTCATTAACTTATTTTTTCCTTTAAACTTTTGTAAGATATCAAACGCCTTCAAATTTTCAATTAACAATCTTTAAGACCATCATCGTTGCTGCATTTATATAAAAGAAAATTGAACAATAAAACAATGTTACGAGTAAAACAATTTTTTTTTCTTAAAGCAATAAATAAATAAGAATACAAAACGTCAATTTCTATTTCTTATTGTTATTATAAAGGTTTGTTGTTGTTGATTTTTATATTTTCTTAGATGAATCATGATTTCATGATAGTTTAACGTATAGTTAAAAAAAAAGAACAAAACCATTTAAGTTGAAACAATAAAACCATAAAGGAAACATCTGGTTAGTCAATTAAATTGGAATATGATTTTTAGAAATTTAAAATTTGACTTTATGATCTCGAAAGTAAGTGTTTGTTGCTTTCCTATTTATATGTTGAAAAATTACAATTATCAACGAACGTCTAAGACGAACCTACTTCATACGAAACAAAAATTCCAATTAAATTAATATTACGACTTAATAAAGGCAAAATATGCTAATTTCTATCACTCGTAAATTCATAAGATTCTTGTATGAGTGCATAATTGTACTTTAACTAATAATAGTTTCTGTTATCAAGAAATTTATTATTAAAATTGTTTCAGAGAAATTATTGTTAATTTTATCATTATATGTATAATATGTAGTATAATAATAAATACAAACATTACATATGGATATGATTATTTGGTATGAATCTTAATGAAATAATATATTTATGATTGAAATTTAAAGTGTTAAGAAAATTAAAATTTTCTTATTACTTGCTTATGCCATCTTTCATTTTATTCTTGAAAAATATGTATTTATTAATTTATAGTTTAAAATTACTTCTAAGATATATGTATATTATATGTCGTCGTTGTGTGTTTATTTTATTATGATTTATTTTTAAGAAATTTGTTGGAAATAGAAAGCAAGTAGATTTATTGTATTTCCGTGTAATTTATTGTTGTTGTGTGGGATATTATTATTATTATTATGAATATTTCGAGAAGATGGAATTAATACTAATTATTTAATAAATTGTTCATTGGTTAATATTTCTATGTTAAGACTTTTTGATAGTTATGATTTGATAATTGAAGTTGATTATTTGTTTTGATTTTGTTGTTTATTTAAAAATGTCTAATAAATTATGATTGTTTTTTTTTAGTAATTTATTTCCTATGTAAACAAAAACTTGGACTAAATTGTGATGGGTTAAATGTTCGAAATAATGGTCTTCGATACACATTTAATTTTTGTACCTTCTCAACTAATATAATTATTAAACTCAGCGTTGAAGAACTGATTATGTTTTGGGCCAAGCTACGCACCATGATCTCTCGAACAACTGTCTATTTGAAGTTCTGTCTTGTCATTTCTGGGTTTTAACTGGAATGCTATCCATTTGACATACAATATTTGCATTAAAATATCCAAAAACTCTAGTGCAACAATTTCGAGCCTCGGTTGTATTATTCTGTCAAAAGTAATCTCAACGAATAACGTTTTCATGGCCATTTCCAGACAAAAAAAAGTCAGGTAAGTGCAAATATAATATACGCTCGCTGTAGGTTCCATGTATATAATATTTGAGAAAAACAACAGTTTTGTTAGCATAGTTTCACGTTGGGTTGCATCTTACTCAAAGCTGTTTATGGTGGCTAAAGAAAACTTCAATAACGTCAGCTTATAGATTATTTATATTGGAAAATATATTATCAATTGTTGCAGCTTCAGCTGTTGTTGGTTCATGAATTTTTCTTTGTAAATTTTTTTGTAGCAAATAGTTTGAGATCCAGTTTTAAGGATTTTTATTAAAACCAACATTAAAGTCACCTATCACAATATTTGAAAGAAAAAGTGCAGTAAAATTATCGCCAACGGGTGCATTGTTAACAAAGTCAAGTGATTTGCCTACTGAACATTGGGGAAATCGTTATACCAACCGGATTTGAACTCCAGCTAGTTAAACATTCACAATGACTACCAGCAGAGCTAAAATCGAAGTGATGGTGGCTACTATTTTTCTGCAGTGGTGGTGTATCAGACTAAACGAAAAGAACGGATCTCTTATGCCTTGATTTAATTGACTATAACAATTTTATACTTCAACCAATTTTCTGGCCGAGTTCAACAATTTCAAAAATGTTTGTAATTAGTGATCAACCTCACAGAGAACATTTGAAACTCAACCATATTAAAGGATAATCTATCGAATAGCAAACAGGTATGTTATCGCATAATTTTTCAACCTAACGCCTTTCGCCTGAAGTCGAGTTCATCTGACTAGATAAACTTGTTTGATCTAATCTGATCTTTGTTTGTAGATTGCTATATTTCGTTTGACTCGATATTTTACTATAATACACATTTGCTACAACGTAGCAAAATTTATCCACTTTTACGATTATTTTACGTGAATAGTCCTTCACAAAAACACAATTTTAGAATTTTAATCACATGAATCAAAAACGGTGTTTTCGAAAACTACAAAAAATATGACACCCCACTCGACATAGTCAAAAATAACTTTTTTCCAAAATTTCTACTCTCAACAATCTCAAAATAACATTTGAAATGATGAGCCAACCGCCATAGTTTTCATTCAATATTTACAACATTGCCCATGACCATGAATTGTTTCCAATTTTTTCTTGTGTAATGTTCGAAGTTAAGGGGAGAGGGCAGGACAATTTTTTCACATTTTTGAACATAACTCAAAAACTGCGATTTTTAATATTACAAAAAAAATTGTTTCTTAAGAAAAAAATTCACCTTTAATATGACCCCCCCCCCCCCCACTCGACAAGGTCAAAAATAATTCTTTTTCAAAATTTTCTTTCTCAACAACCTAAAACAAAAATTTGAAATGATGAGCCGACCGCTGTAGTTTTCGTTCAATCCTTACAACATAGCCCATAACCTTGAATTTTTTCAAAATTTTTCTTGTGTAATGTTTGAAGTTCAGGGAGGAGGGCAGGAAAAAACACACTCGTTTTTGGCAATATCTTAAAAACTAAGCAGTCAAAAAATCACTGAAATTTTTTTTGAAATATTTTAATCTTTTTCGATTTTTGTAAACCACACTCGATTCCTTAAGAAAAACTTTTGTTTTACTATCTCCTGATCTATGTTAATAAAATATAGATGAAAACAAATATTTGAATTTTTTTGGTTAGAAAATTTCAACTTATAGCACTTATGTTTGTGAGTAAATCAAGTCAAGTCAAATCAATAAATCAATCAATCAAATCAAGTTTGTTGACGCTGAAAAAAAGTTTATAGATATTCATTGGGTGACCAGGCTCATTAAATGACAGCCGGGTTTTGAGAAGGTCCCCCCCTCTTTCAGGAATGCTTTAGTAAATTTGGCCACAAAATTCCCTAACAACAGCTTTTTGTTAGGTGACTCGGCATACCCCAATTTAGATTGGCTGGTTGGCCATTTAAAAATAATGGCAACTTGACTACAGCGCGCACAGGCAATTTAACTTCCACCATTGTTCCTCCCGTATGGTTGTGGAGAGTGCATTTGTGTTATTAAAAACTAGATTTCGCCGCTTACTCCATTTCACTCAATAAACTCATGTCGAAAATGTATTCAATTTGACCATCTGTGGGTGCATTTTGCATAACACTTGTATCATAGAGAAAGATGTATTGCCAACTGATGAAGATGTGGAAGTAAATGGAATACATGAAGAAGCTGATAGGGAAAACAATGAGCCAAATAATTTAATCAGCACTCAAAATCGACGCCAAATGCTATTTCATGAAATGATAGAAAAAAATATATTAACTGAATAAATTTTTAAATACAGTATATATCACATTTTTCTAATTCACATATAAATTATAAATACATTTCATAAATAAAAATTATTAAATAATAATTAATCATTTTTATAATAATTTTATTGCACAAAATTTTTTATTGCTTCAAGTTTTTCTTTGTGCTTGTTAGCCTTGTCCAGTCGCCTCTGCTTCATTTCCTACAGCTTTTTTTAAGATACTCTCTTTTATTTTTTTCTTCGTAGTACTTTTCTTTAACCGTTTTTTGTTTTCTTGAATAGTGCTTTTTAGCCACGTTGCTCTCTGTTGCCTTGACACAGCACAGGTTCCTGTGTTAAGGCTTCACACTTACACGTGAAAACACATCCACTATTCGGGGTCGATAAATCTGGTGTTTTTTGCGGGATTAACCCCATTGCTTCTGTACCTGACAGGCTGAGTACATGTTGTTAGAATTAATTGCTTCCAAAAACTTCATCCATAAGATCCTCAAAAGGCGCCTTAGTAAATGTATTTCCTGTCCCCTTATTCGCATCTTTGGTACTTTTATACGCTCTTAGTAAATTTTTGAGTTTTTTGTTTGACAACTTCACTGTAGTTGGTTGTGTCTAAAAAGAAAACATAATAAGGTATATACTTTGCATAACAACTTTTCTTGTCATTACTACCAATACGTTTTGAAAAATTAAATCTTCCAAGACGTTGGACATCGCAAATTTTTTCTTTTGCGTTTTCAAATTCCTGTTTTCGCACCAAATACGCCACCAGAAATGTACGGGTTTCGTCGGCCTGCCAAATTCATTTGCTACTGAAAGAAATGAAATTAATTGTGTATTTGTAATATTTTGATAATAAGACTGCGTTCCAATTGATGCTAAATTGTACTAAACGTGCTAAATCAATGTAGTCAACTATTTTATTTGACTAAATCAACATTTTGTTTCTAAATAATTTGGAAGAAATTTATACGTTAAACAATCAAGTCTGACAACTTGATTATATTAATTTGAATTGAAATTCGATAATTTTGTAAAACTAAATTTAGATTTAGCAGTTTAGTACAATTTAGCAGCTAATTGGAACCCATTCTTATAAAAATATATAAACTTTTTGTTCATATTTTTATTTTTTCGGTTTTTATTTTTAAATGCCAACTGCGATTCGATTTAGTTTTGTTTTGAATGCATTCGGTTCTTTACTTTTTATGTTTTTTTATATGTACCAACTACAAAATACAAAATATTTATTCACCTACATTTTCAAACATGAACTAATTTTTAGATCATGTTTTGTGATCCAAAATCAAAGTTGGATCTGATTTTGCATGTAAAACTTAATCGGATCTGGATCACATGGTTTCATGAAATGCAGCTATAGAGATAGTAGAGATAGGAGATAGTGCCTCTACCTACAGATGTAAATTTACCGGTAAAATATTTTTATGGTAATTTTACCGTAAAATTACCGGTAGGATTGGTAAAATTGGTAAAATAGGTAAAATATAAAACTGGATCAAAAAATTAAATTATGGTTGCATTTTTAATTAATTCAAAATGTACGACTCTATCACAATCATTTCTATAGTTTATAAAAACATTATGCAAATCAAATATATTTTTATGGAGTTAAATATGCTTACTCGCAGAGTATTTATAGACAGGAATATACATAATTAGCATTGGAAAATTCTTTTATATCTAAAAAACGAACGAAAATCGGCTGTTGTTTATACTTGCAGTGCACATCTTGAAAACGGACAACACGTTGTTTGCACATCTGTAAAAATGAAACAAATCCTGGACCGACTCTGGCTACAACGATGACTGCTTTCTTTACTGTTATGTCGAAGTTATGCGTTTGTAAGGCCAATACTATATTCAAAAATGTTTACGTATTGGTATTACACATGGAATGGAAATATAAAAACCATTGAATGGTACCAGAAAACCAAGCATATTCATTGAAGCTTAATATATGTTCAAACTATATGCGATGCATCCCTACATAAATGCTACTTTCATCACATGTGGTTGGAAAATGAGCCCGGTTCAACGTTTTTTCAGTATTGATAAGTGTCAACGGCATTAAATGTATGGCGTGTCACTCCACATATGCCACAACCGACGATGGGATAGATACATTAATTACGCGGGCAGCAATCAAAATCTAATTCGTGCATTGTTTCATTCATGGGAACAATATAAAAGGCAAATGGCTAAAAAAATTTTTTTCTCAAACTCGAAACAAAAATTTACAACGAAGGTCTGTTAATGTTTCGTTGCGTTGTGTGTTCTTAACAGTTTGAGAATTCTATCAATCTGCTGCTGTTGCTGCTTCGTGTAAAGTAAAATTGCAACGCGAACCAAATTACTTTCAAATTATTTCCAAATATTCTAACTTACTATATAAGAATCACGATTTGTGAGAAAACGAACTATACTTGCGGCCGACAATAAAGACATCTACGAACTTCACAAAATTATTCAATCTAACATTCAAAGCGAAGAAATAATATAGAAATCCGTCTATACCGCAACTTCTATAGAGCCAAATGAAGCATTTTGTTTTTCCAACAGAATGTTTTTAATCCACTCGATCTCTCACCATTTTAAAAAAGTGTTTAATACCTCAGATGCATTTTGGACAAAGATCTAGGTTTTCAGAGGCATCTTGTTGTGATAAATATTCTGGTTGTTGTAATAAATATTCGATAATTCAACAAAAAAAAGTCCAAGCGGCACGTATATCCGCTAGAAATAGGTAGATTTCGAGATCAGACAGTTTTGTGTGCCAGTAGAATCTGATGTATCAGATTAGTTTAAACAAAACAAACTAATTTCAAACAGATATCGAAAAAATTTTAAAAAGATAATTAGCTACCTACAAGCAAAATTATATCTATCCAATTTTGCAACAAACAAATATCAAATCTACCACAGAACATGTGTGTAACAATTTATGACACAAACCTACTCTATATCATATGTCGTGCAATTACTGCAAAATATCAAAATAGTTTATTTCTAAGAAAAAAAAATTAATTTCTTCTATTCAAATCTTTTATTTTTTTGACTGTTATAAGGTTGACATTGACTGTTATAAGGTTTTTGGAAATTGTAGTTGGGGATTGCTGCAAAGTTTTTTGTTGAAGCCAACAAGTCAAAAACCTCTAACTGCAGAGGTTTATATTTATAAGAAACGGATTAAAATGTTTCCACAGATTCTAAATTTATGAAGATTTTAAAAATATTAGTATCCAAACGGCCGTTATAACGGATTAAAAAAACTACTTTTTTTTCTAGTATAAAGCCTATAGTTCCTTAAACATGTGTCAGATTTTTCTGATTTACGAACTTGTCCAAGATATTAATAAAACACACATGTTTACGGAAGGTTTTTTGATCTGGCTCCACAAATGCAACCGTGAGAGCGCCGGTTGATTCAAACGCATTTTGTGATTTACAAGCTTTTTTGTTGGAGCCGCTCACTCAGAAACCTCCAACGGTAGAGGTCTTTTTTTTAAAATAAACTGATTGAAAAGGTTACAAAAATTCTAAATTTATGAAGCTTTTAAAAATATTAGAATCCAAACGGCCGTTATAACGGATCTAAAAAACAGAATTTTTTTCTAGTATAAAGCTTCTAGTTTCTTAACCATGTGTTGGATTGGGCTGATTTACGAACTTGTCCAAGATATTAATAAAACGCACATTTTTAGAAAAGGTTTTTTGATCTGGCCTTATAAATGCGACCGTGAGAGTGTCGGTTGTTTTAAAAAAAAAATTTTTTTTGCAAACTTTTTTGTTGGAGCCGCTCACTCAGGAACCTCTAACTGCAGAGGTCTATTTTTAAAACAAATTGATAAAAAAGATTCCAAAGATTCTAAATTTGTTAAATTTTTTGAAATATTAGTATCCAAACGGCCGTTATAACGGTTTTAAAAATCAATTTTTTTCAGAAAAAAGCCTCTAGTTTCTTAACCACGTGTCGGATTTTGCTGATTCACGAACTTGTCCAAGATATTATTAGAACACACAAGTACAGAAAATTTTTTTGATCTAGCTCAACAAATGCGACCGTGAGAGTGCCGGTCGTTTTCGTTATATCTCATATCGTTTATATATATATATATATATATATATATATATATATATAAATTTTTTTTTTTTTTTGTTTTTTTGTCTCCGCTTATCATATATAGTCGTTTGGCACAAAAATTTTTCCGAAATTCCGAGATGAAGCCCATTGCAATAGATTTTTATATGAAATCTACCTAAAAGACAATCTTTGATTTTTATTAAACAGAGGTTAATAAAATTTTATTGCAATTTTACCAATTTTACCAAGCCTAAGTAATATTACGTAATATTACCAATTTTACCGGTAATTTTACCATGGGTAATATTACCTTTACATCTGTACCTCTACCGGATTTTTTAAAAGCTTTGGAATGATAGTATAATTTTGTAAACAAGATTACTTTGATATTGTTGGTGTTAATAATTTTTATATTAATTTTTCATATAATTTATTTAAAAAAGCAAAGATCCGGTAACACGATATGTTGTGTTGTAGGTTGTTGTAATACCTATGGTAATACAACAGCTTTAGTTAAATTATATTCCTTTCCCGCAAGGCCCCATGAACTGGAACGTAGGAAAATTTGGATAAATTCAATTAATCGTTTGATATAAGTATAAAAATAAATCAATGACAATAAATCAAAATGTAAATCTACGTTTATAGCAACGATGGTACGTTGTGGCAACCAAATAAGAGTTCGAGAATTTGCAGTGAGCATTTTGTTGGAGGATCAAAATCTGGAGATCCAAGACATCTATCTTTTAATTCAACACTTTTTCCATGCCAATATAAAAGAAAGGCATACTCCAATGCTGATATTGTCCGATTTAATAGATGGAAAAAACGGAAAACTGAATCAGTATTACTAACTCAAAGTTCGACTGATATATCATGTTCAAATACTTACGGTTGAAAGTGATGCGGTAAAAAATATGACAAAGAAATTCAGGTAGTGTCATTTGAAAAAATAGAAAATATTTTGGATTTTTTTTGTCAATTTAACTGTGAACCAAATGCAGTTTCAACTCAAGCTTGTAATCGACCTTCAAGCTTTGTCGGAAGTAGATGCATTCCAAAAAAAGATCAAATGGTGGGAACTGATCCAATTCTTTCACCAAATTTTAATGGTTATCCATCTATTAAAAGCAGTAAGCAATTAAAATCATTAACCGGAGTAAGAGAAGAAGTGTTTAAATTATTATTTGATATGTTACCAGTTTTTAAATGCAACAAAGTAAGTGCGGAAAATCGACTCCTAATTTGTTTAATGAAAATTAAAACTGGGTTACCTTTTGATGCACCACTGTTTAATGTGGACTCGACTACTATTGCACGTATTTTTCACGAGCTACTTGTAATTTTATCAAACAAAACAAAGGATTTTGTTTTTTGGCCGAGCAAAGAAGCAGTCCAGTTGACCGTGCCACCAGCATTTAAATTACACTACCGAAAATGTAGAATAATAATTGACTGCACGGAAATTCATACGGGCCGATAAAAATACGAAATCACTTTTATTCCAATTATAAATCTGGGTATACCACAAATTTTTTAGTTGGTATAACACGCTCAGGAATGATTTCGTTTAAGCCGCAGTGTTATGGAGGTAGAGCAAGTGACCCTTTTATGACCAATGATAGTTTTTTAAATTCTGTTTTGAAAATTTTTATTCTTAACTTTTAGTTTTTACTTTTTAGATTAACGATATTTTAACAACCAATTTGTATCAACGAAAAACTAGACGTCATTCGTGAAGTACTTTTATTTGTCACCATGGGCGTTAGTGTCGTATTTTCATTTGTCGCAGTTTCTCTATATAAAAGTACATAAAAAAAACTTAGAAGTGAGAATTTAATTTTATTGACAATCAGGGTTGTATAAGGGTTGTATAACAATCAGGATTTTTATAAAAAAAATCAAAAAAATCGTATTTATTTGATTTAAATCAGTTTTTTTGATTTAAATCGGATTTTTTTGATTTTTAAAAAAATTTACTTTAATTTGTATAATTTTTGAAGAAGTGGTCCTATATCCATTTTTTTGAAGAAGTCGTCCTAACTACTTTATGTAAATCATTAGGTTTGGTTGTAATCTTTTGAGAGGCAAGGAAAGATGAAAGTAAAGCAACAGTTTTTAAGTTACTAGATTTTTACACTGATTTTTTTTTACTGATTGTTGTTCTAATGACATGAAAATCGTGTCTAGTCAAAACGCCGTTGCAAAACCTAGATACTTTGTTACTGCTTTAAATTGATGTCATCAGTCATGAATGGTGAGCGCATCTCGCATTTCGAAAATCCTTGCCTGCGTATTTTTAAGTTTGAAGAAAAATCAAAGAACATTTGATAGTGTCTTGGATTGCTGTACAACCAAGACTTGAAATATCCGGAACTCTGACGTCTCCAGACGTCCAACAATGGCAAAAAAATAGCAATTATCACATCAAATGATTTCGGCATCCGAAGAATGGTTCCGACCCAACAACTTTTTTTATTCTCCCCTTGTTTTCCGAATGCGACGGGACATATTGACTCAAATTTGGTTGTGAGATGACCAACAAATTTATCCGAATAGTTTATTTTTCCTATAATGAATTGAACAGAAAGTATTTCGTTATAAAGGAATTTCAAAAGTTTGAGATTTCAGGTTTTTAAGGAATTTCAATTATCTTTGAGTGACCTTCAAATTGTCATCCACATTCCTTGTCCAATATCCTATTCGTGTCGTTCTTTCTTAGTTGTTGGGAAACTATTTCTGACGTCCGATATATATCACTTGCTAGAACACCATACTTTAGCGTTTTTTCAAATATATTTAGTGTTAAGTGTTAGTGACTTCTGGCTTGTTATCACCTTTTGTTGATATCAAATATGGCAGCATTTCCAAAATTTTAACAGATTCAATATTGTTATGCTTCTAAAAAAATAAGAAAATTCGCACTTTTTAAAATCCAATGCCAACAGAATGTTAACATACAATATAATTATAAATTACTCACTGTTGCAATTCTGACAACCATTAAAAGTAAAAACAAATTAAATTATATTCAACCCACTACTATAAAAAATTAAATTGAAGGAAAAAAATTACAATTCAATTTTAAGATTTCATATAAGATTTTACTGCCGCGTCATAAAAACTGTAGTAATTACTTTTATTTGAATTAAGTCTGTTACTTTAAGTGTTTATGTTACTATTAAAATATATTTTGCGTTTTCTATACATTTTAAATGCCAGCTATATGTGTTAATACGTTGAGATAATTTATATGCTTATTCCTTATTGTTAAAATTTTTTGTTTGTTTCTTTGAAGGTGAGGGGTGACAATGCTTTCATGTAAATAAATACAGCGATATTTCTTATCTTAATTATTACTTTTAAAAAGTTTTGAACAAAAGAATTTAATACTAACTAAAAAGTGGGCGTATACCTTTTGTAGAACCTTAATTTACTGCATCTTGATGTAGATAGTTTTTTATACTAATTTTCACTCAAAAAAAAGGTGGTTCCTGGTAAAATACAAGTTTTGTTTAGACCAGTTAAAACAAAATTTAAACCAATCTGTTATTTAATTATAGTGGATTAAAAATAGCTTCGACTTCAACTATTCATCTTATCTCTATTGTTTTTATTTTACTTAAACTTACTCAATTTTCATCGTATCCATTAATTCACTTTATAAAAACAATGATAGTTTTAATCATTTAACATTTTTTTAACATAAACATTTTAATTTTCTTTTTCATTTTAAGTAAACTACAATTACAATTATTTTTTATTACTTTTCTTATTTTACTTTTTGTTTTTCATTTCTTATTCTTAATAGTGTACATATAATTGCATCTTAAAATAAACATATTTAATGGATTTAAAAATAATACAATTCGTTATTTGCAATGATTATTTTTTTTTTTAATTTATTAAAATGAAAACAATAAATTGATTCGATTATAATCAATCAATCAATAAAAAGAATTACAGAGAACTATTTCTAGAAAGAAACTATTATTTATACAAACTGAACTAAATAATTTTTATTTCTATTTTAAGAAATTAAATTATTTGAATTAATTACTCTAACGAAATGTTGAGAAATTAAGTTTTCATTTTTTTTAAAATAAGCAAAATAAATAAAAATGATTCAACTGAAATTATTTGCAAATTAGAATTAGAGCAATTCCACGTCACCGCAACAGCATTTGTTCTAGCATCCGGACTGACCCCCTCTGATTTCGATGAAATTTCATACACAGATAGCCAGTGACAAAATAAAAATACTATTTCTTTCGAAAAATGAAATTTCGCTCTGGGGATGACACAGGGTGGCCGCAAAGTTTTACGGGTTGGCGAAACATTAGTATGTTTGCCTACCGATTACTAATGATTGTCTCAACCGATTTAAGTCATTTATAGCTCATTAGAAAGGTAATTGATAGACCTTTTAAAAAAGTTAAAATTTTGTAATAATGTTTTAAAACTGTGTTAAACTTAAACAATAATTTCAAAGACGGCACTGTTGAGGGTACCCTCACTTTTACCACATTTTTTTCCAGGAAAAAAATATTTAATTAATTCTTAATCTAAAGTTTCCCAATGGCATGATTTCTCGTTTTAAAAATAAAATTCTTAAAAAGTTTAATTTCCATTTTTTCAATTTTTTTTTAAACAATGAAATCTATTAAACTAAAATCTTTAGAATTCTTGTTTTAAAGAAATATAATTATTTTAAGGATACAAGTTAGGTATTTGAGGGTGTGGATGCTTTTTACATAATTGAATTTTTCTACCATTTCTACCTGTTTTTCTTTAAAAATTATTTTAACTAATAATACGCTCTACTGTGCTCCCATTTTATGACAGATATTATCATTAATAGGTAATTAAATTACGGTACTCGATTAGTTCATGCATTTATAATTAATTTCGGACAGGTAGAAAGGTTAGGACAGAGAGAAAAAGTCAATAATATAAAAAGCTACACTAGGGTGGCCCTTAGGTTACTCTAGAATTTTTTTTTTCATTGTACAGTTAGCGGCACCCCTCTTTTTCGTGTCAATGCCCATAAAAATATTATTTGTAAAATTTGAAATAAATCGATCAATTCTAAGGGGTGCCCTCGGCCACTTAAAGCTGAGAGGCTGTGTTCTGAACCTTAAAAAATTTTGTTTTAATTTTTTGTACGACACCCTCCCATTTCGTGTCAATACCCATAAAAATATTATGTGCAAAATTTGAAATCGTTCAATTTTAAGTCGTGCTCCCGGACACTTGAAGTTTTAGTTGCACTTTAAGTGGCTGCGGGCACGTCTTAGAATTGAATGATTGATTTCAAATTTTGCAAATAATATTTTTATGGGTATTGGCACGAAATGGGAGGGTATCGTACAAAAAATTAAAAAGTTTTTGTTTAAGGTTTAGAACAAAGCCTTTCAACTTTAAGTGGCCGAGGGCACGCCTTAGAATTGATTGATTGATTTAAAATTTTGCAAATAATATTTTTATGGACATTGACGCGAAATGGGAGGGTGCCGTACAAAAATTAAAAATTTTTTTTTTAACCCTAATTCGCACCCTCAAATACTTAGCTTGTATTATTAAAATAATTAAATTTCTTTAAAACAAGAATTCAGGCGATTTTAGATAAATAGACTGCATTGTTTAAAAAAAAAAATTGAAAAAACAGAAACTAAAATTTTGTAAGAATTTTATTTTCAAAACGAGAAATCATGCCATTGGGAAACTTTCGTTTTAGATTAAGAATTAATTAAACATTTTTTTCTGGAAAAAAATGTGGTAAAGTGAGGAATAATAATCTAAGGTCTATTATTTACCTTTCTAATGAGCTAGAAATGACTTAAATCGGTTTAGTCAATCGTTGTTAATCGGTAACCAAAGATACTAATGTTTCTCCAATCCCCAGAGCGAAATTTCATTTTTCGAAAGAAATAGTATTTTTATTTTGTCATTGGCTTTCTGTGTATGAGATTTCATCGAAATCAGAGAAGGTCGGGAACATCAATGTTGCGGTGACGTGGAATTGCTCATTAGGAAGATATAAAAACAAAGGCATTGAAAGTAGTTTAACGGAAGCTGGTAATATTGGTAATAAAGGATCTTATTTGTTTATTTGATATATGGGTGTGGCATGCCCGCGTACTCCAGTTCCTGCTATTGGCATATGAGTTAACGTGAAATATATGCACATACTACTTATATTTTATCTCTTATTTTATTTTTATTTTCTCTGTTCTGTCATGAAATATTGACGTATGTCATATTATAAATATGACAGGCTTTATTATTTAGTAATCGTTTCTTTAACCAAAAATTTAATACAAAAACATGTATTCTCCAGCTCATTTTATTAAAAAAATCGTTTTATTTTCCAAATCTTACATTTACTTTCTTACTTTTACTAACGTTTCAAATTTTTTCGTTACTTTTCATGCCTATATTAACTTGATGCTTTTTCTTACATAGGTTTTTAGACGTTCTTGATGTTTTTTTCTTTATACTTTTAACTCCTCCTGACGATTCTCTCGATTAACTTCTTTTTTCTTGATACTCTGAATTCTTTTGATTTTATATATTGACTTTGTTTTCAGAACTATCCAAGTTCCTTGAAATAATTTTGTAGAATAAATTCAATTCAATTCCAATTCTTTTGAAATTGTCAGAGATTAATAAGGAAATATAGATGTAAATAAATAAATTAAGAAATTTAAAAACACGAATCCATGACCAACATCAAACATAAGAAATATCCGTTACAAATTATACGTTCAACTTCAACCAATAAACCATAAATTTTATCTCTTGCATTTTCTAAAACAGACTCATTAAATTTAGTTTACTAATTACAATTTATATTTATTATTATTGTAAACTTAAGATGCTTTGCTATTTTATTTCTTGTTCTTTAAAAACAAAAAATTAATAGACAAAACATAAAATATAAAATCTAATGCGAATCTAATTATAAAACTGTAATTATTCGCTAAAATGCATTGAAATGTTTCGAAACGAAATTTAAACAAAATTAAATAAATAGTTGAAATATGCAAAAAAATGTATGCACATTAACGTATGCCAACATTTTAAAAAAAGCATTTATTTTCAAAATAATTAATTATTTAATGTAACAATTAAATAGTGTTTGTTGTGTAATAATTTCAGATTACATAAATCATTACTTGAGTAGTAAAATGTGTTTTTGTTTGTTTTCATTACAGATACGTTACCATCATCAACAATATCAACATCAAATACTAATAATAATAATAATAATTTAGACTTAAATAAAACAATATTAAAACGAAAAAAATCCACGGATTCAAATGATCACTCGTTTTTGACGGATCTGAAAGATAGTAAGAAGTACAATAGTAATCAAGAGTTAACCGAAGATTCATGTGATGATACATCGTCACAGGATGCTAGACGTAAGAAAAAAGCTCGAACAACGTTTACGGGCCGACAAATTTTTGAATTAGAAAAACAATTTGAAGTGAAAAAATATTTAAGTTCAAGTGAGCGTGCGGAAATGGCGAAACTATTGAATGTTACTGAAACACAGGTTCGTTTAATTTTTTATATATTTATGAAATACATTTTTGAAATAATAACAACATCCAGTTTTTGTCAATACTATGTAAATGAATTAAATTCATTTATCACAAAAAATCAAAAAAAAAATGACAACAAAAAATTTATTTATATCTATTAGCTAAATTAAATTTTTAATGCACTATCAGATTTTGTTAATTAATTTGTCAATGAATGAAATTACCCGGAAAAATACACAAAATTAATCGATTATGTTAATTGCTTCTACAAAGGTTACACAGATTTTTGGTTTTTTATTGACGTTATGTACGAGTATTTTAAAGTATAATTAAATTAATTGAGCTTATTTTAATGGCAAATACTAAATTAATTATAAATAACGAAAAGTGAGGGTGAATTTACAGGAGAAAATTTGAGCTAAATGTATAATTTAGTGTGTGATAAATTTCAGTGGGAAGGATCTAAAAAATTCATTTATAAAAATGCTGTATGTTTAGTTCTTCTTTTATTGTAATTCTTTACTATTGAAATAGTTCAGTTAAAAACGTTTTCTAAAAATAAGCAATTACCTTTAGTTGCTGTTTTGTCTGTTGCAGCCGACCGCTTTTTTACCACTATGATACTGTCTTTTAATCTTAGCAGCAATTTGTTCGAAGACATAGACCAAAAGGATACTTTTGAAGTAAATAACGCTAGTCGTCGAATAAAACTGTCTGCTAATACTAGTCCTTTTCATTACAAATGAATCGAATTTACTGCCCAAACAAAGAACTATTTGATACAAAATCTTTCGTGTTGCTTTTTAAACTGATTCAGATAGGGTATGTGAAATGCGGCACAGAAACTGCTTCGATAAGAAAGCAAACTTCTGTCTTGGTTTTATGCGGACTGCCGACACAAATTTATATATTAACCGTTTTACAGTTTTCGAATTTTACAGAATTTATTTATGTCTGATCATTAGCCAAGCAGATATTCACAAATTACTGGACCGTCTTTTGAACTCGGTTTTTCCTTAAAATGTTTTATACTTTCATAAACTGTTAATTTTATGTCTACATAAAATAAGGATTTTTTGAAAATAGCAGTTTCTGAACCGTTTCTATGATGAAAGATCATGGTAACGGCTTATGTTAACTTAATGATAAGCCTGATGCTAACGTTATCCACCCTGATGAAGATGAGGTTGTATTCCGTGATGTCTTTTGGAATGTAAATATTATTTTAAGGATCTTTCCGTGTATCTTGGGGCACTAAGGATTTTATCCATTATAAATGGTTAACCAGATCTGATGGTTCAATTGAATGGGCATTTTATGGATGTATTAACAGTTCTCTAGAGATTTTCAGGTTTTGTCCGTAAACAAGATATGGATGTGTACATCCCACATCAGAAGGCCAAATACATCAGAAGTACATCCCTGGCCGAATACCGAAATCCGAATACCAAATTTGGCTTAATAATAATCCGAATACCAAATTTGACCGAAGGCAAAATACCAAACATGACGATAGGGAGTGTATCACTCTTATTTTTGTTTACCTCACTCCCAATTGCGCCAAGCGTAGGAAAATAAGTGTGTAACTTATAAATTACATAATTATATGCATTGTTTTTTCCCTTTTTAATTTTTTTATATTTTTATGATTCTCTTCTCCTTTTCCTTTTTCCTCTTTCACTTCTTTTCTTTTTTCTTTCCCTTTTCTTATTTATTATTTCCGTTGCAAATGATACTAAAACATTGTTGTAATTAATTTCATTGTAGTTCATTGAAGTTGTAATATAAATGGCATGGCTTACACTTCCATACACAAAAAACAGAATAGCTTGTTTCACCATGAGCTTTTAAAGATGATTTGTGCTTATCATAAAATGATTTGGCTTAATGGTTGTAAGTTGTTTTCCGTGGCCTTTGAGCTATTGACGACTGTGAGGACACTGTTTGCCTGGATCTAAATTCGAAATACTGATACGTTAGTTCCTGTGTCGATAACAAATTTTAGACCGGTGTTTCTCAACTGATTTTATGCTACGGACCATTAAATATATTTAGATTCTATTGCGGATCTTGCCAAATATAGCATGTTAAATGGGTGAAAGTGCTGGTCATATCTTGCTCACACTTACATACATAATTTAATTTAAAACAACAGGGATGTACGAAATAAAGAACCGATATAAAGATAAAAAGCAACAGAATTTTGATGTGTGAGAAACAGAGTTGAAAACGCTTCTTATATCACTAATTTACTACATTCTTTCAGAGCATACACTGAAAAAAACATGTCTTATTTCCAATCGAAATGTAATTGTCTCAACCTCACCGTGCGGTCACATATGGCGAATCAAACTACGAAATTGCTTCAACAACTCCACAATTATAAATCGATGAAGTTGAGACAATCACACGAAATATTTATGTGAAAATAAAATATAGTTCAATTAATCTCAAATACTTAAACTATTAAATGAAAAATTCATGATATAAGGCCAAAGAAAATTTTTTTCAGGGAAATAGTTATTATCTTTATTCAACTACTGTTATATTGGATATAACATTTTATATTTTAAATAAACCTCATTTGGTTGTTAGGAAAATGTTATCGTGTTGTTATTCCAATCACAGTGAAATTGTTTGCAAATAATTTTTCTTTGCATGAATAATCAACTGCCAACTTCGAGATGAGGTCATGAACTTCAATCTTTTTTTAAGTGTACGAAAAAAATGTAACATTCCCAAATACAGGAGTACAAATAAACAAATATGTATCGTTCTTACTCGTAATTCAAAATAATAGTAATTTATTGTGTATGTTTTTAATGCTTTATTTTATTTTTCGGGTAACAATGAAAGACATCAGAGTTCTAACTACTAATACTAATGATAATTTAGACACCCAATAACGATCATAAAAATACTATTTTTTTCACAATGAAAATATAATTCAATTTAATCATAGTAGCCGTTGCGTTCTTCAATATGCAATAGAAGAACATACGCATTAATTTGAATTTGTTGTTTAAGAGCAAATTTTTTTTGTTGATTTGTTTATAAAATACTGTTTTAAATCGTTATTTGGTTTATACCGGTATTTAACAATTAAAATTACATTAACCAGGAAAATCTCTAAGAAAATTTAAACTAATTGGTTATTATAAAGACCCAAAACCGCAGTAAATATGTATATATAAAATGATAGAATAAAGTAAAAAGAAAGAAAAAGCTTAACTTATAGAGTTGATTGTTCCACAAAATTCTGGAACTTCTACTTAATCAATTTCGCAATGAACCACCAATTCCTATCCCTGTTCACTGTTACATTGCAATAATTACTCGGTTGTTGCTGATTCAAATCTAACAACTCTTTTTCAAGTGGCCAAAGCGGTCTGTCACCAATTTATTCGATTTTCTAATTTATTCCTTTAAGTATAATTATATATCTGAATTTACAATTATATATTATTGATTTATTTATAATTATATTTCTGAGAACGAAATTGTTTTTCTTTCTGCAAAATTTGTTTTAAACGATACGAAGGTAATTGTCGATAATTTTTTTTATCACTAATCCTTTTTTGTATATGGAGGAAATTTAAATTTTTTCATAATGCCCGATAAATTTTAACCCCAAACAACAGCTTACACTCGACAGGCTTCCACCATATATACAGAAACAAAAAGTGTATCGTTTGAATTAAATAGTTCAATCCAAAAACATTTTTTGTTTTTAATTAATAACTTTATAAAATTTAACATTTATTAATTGTTTTATTTTTTATGGTGATCGTTCAAGGTTATAAACAATATAAATAATTTTAAATATCAATCAAAGTTTTTAATTAACTATTACAAAATGAAAAAAACTTTTACAGCCGTTTTAATTTTTCGTTTCGATACTAATAGTATATTATTAAATTAGGAGCTAAAGTTGTACTTTTTGTGTTGAGTCAACACTCTATAGTTTGGCGGCCGACCGTAGTTGCCGTTAATAATATCAAAATTAATAATATCATGTTATTTTACAGCGGTAAAGTAAATCCCGCCGTAAAAATACGAAAATTACCTTACAGCCGCCGGCAGATAAAACAAAAATGGCGTTACTTTTGCAGCCGCCGGCTAAAAAGTAAGGCTTTAGCTACTCCCCAGTAAAGTTAAAATTTACAGTTGTTTGCCGAAAAACACTTTTTATTTTTATTTCAATTTTTTTGAAAGTTAAAACTTAACTAACTGAAAAAAATCCCAGCGGCAGGTATATCCGCTAGAAATAGGTAGATTTCGGGGTCAGACGGTTTTGTGTCCAAATAAAATTAGATAAGTCAGATTAGTTTAAATAAAAAATATAAGTAGAAACAGAATAATTCAAAAAAATTATCGAACCAAATTAAATACATTATACGAACTAACGCCATCAATACAATTTCGGAACAGTTTTATTTAAGTTGGTTTAAACTACTTTTTTATTCGCCTACATATTAAAGTGTTACTTTATTACTGTGATTTGAGGCTTTAAAGTATCACTTTTCAACTATTTATTTTGTTGTCATAGCTACGTCCAAAAAAGTAAAAAGCATTTGTATTTGTTTAAATTCTATAAAAAATAAAATTTTTTATCAAAGCAACCCTCAAATTCAAAATTTCATTATCCAATTAAAATAGTTGTTATCATTTGTTGTCATAGCTACACAATAATTTGGAAAAAATAATAAATATTTTGTCAAAGGTTACTTGTTCCACATATTTTTATTTTAAAATTTATGAAAATTTATAATTTTAATTTAGAATAAACAACTTTTCTTAAAATATTTTGCTTGCGGCGAATAAAAAATAGTATATGATGCACGGACGTAAGCTATTTTGGACTTAATGTGGGTGCAAATCTCGGCTAGCGCCTCGATTTGCAAACTCCACATCCGTCCAAAATCTTTAGCTTTACGTCCTAGCATCATAATGTACTATTAATAACATATTAAATCCACCAAAGATCAAATGAACTACGTCACAACTACAATTATATCATCACACATAATTTATAATCAAACATTATCAAACAATTTTATTTCAAAATCGTCTTTTGTTGTTGTGTTTTTTTGTTCTTATTTAATCTTTTTTCAAACGGTTACTTAGTAAAAAAAATAAAAACAAAAGAGATTTTGATAATTTTTCTATGGTATTAAATGGGTTGATATTTTTCGTGTAAGGGTTGCATTATAATGCTTATAAAAATGGAACCTTTTGGGTTAGAAAGTTGAAATTTTTTGAGGCTATAGTTGAAAAGTATATTTAAAAGCTAAGATGAATTTAAATAACATAAACTGAACCATGATGAAAGCATTGCCTTTTGCGTTTGTTTTTATTTCAACAGCCGTAGGGTCTCAACCGTTAGACTTAAACTATTATTTTTTTAAATTTTGGAAAGATTTATATTTTAAGTACGTGAAAAAAAGTTTTCAACTATGAGCTTGGCCATTTCAGCTAGATCAAGGGCAGCAAAGTTTAGTAAATTTTTAAAACAGCTGATTTTTGAGGAACCTGAAACGCCAAAGTGGTCATCTGGATAAAAATGATAAAAAAAGATTCAAATATTCAATATTTTTAAATTTTATTAAAATATTATTATTCAAACGGAAGTTATAGCGCCCTAGATTATTCGACTTTTTAGGCTCTAGCCGCTTAACCGGTACCCGGATATGGCCAGTTCACGAACTTGTCCAAGACATTATTTGCCGAAACATACACAGAAAATTATTTTGGTGTAGGTTGAAAAATGCGACCGTGAGAGTGCCGCTAAATTCCGTTATACCTCATATCGTTATATATATATATATATATATATATATATATATATATATATATATATATATATATATATATATATATATATATATATATATATATATATATATATATATATATATATATATATATATATATATATATATAATTTTTTTTTTTTTTTGTTTTTCCATCTCCGCTTATCACAAATAGTCGTTTGGCATCAAAATTTTTCCGAAATTCCGAGATGAAGCCCATTGCAATAGGTAGATTTTTATATGAAATCTACCTAAAATCGATGATATTACCATCGACTTTATTTAAGAAAGAAGCATCCATCATTCCCTCTCTGTGGTATACATCTAATTAGCAACTAACCACCATTTCATTCACACACCGCATATCTACCGCGTATTCAATAAAACAAAACAAAGATCATTACCTTAAAAAAAACATAAGGTAATTCATTATTTAATCAATCATTGATTTCGCTAATATAAAACAAGCAAATCTGGATTATGAAATGCCCTCTTAAGATCAATGCTTCTGCGCATTTTTCATGCGTTTGTTTCAAAACAAAAAAATATGCTTACTTCATATATTAACGGAGAAGAAATAACAATACAAAAAACATTTCATACTTTCGACGTATGCGAAGTAAAAACAAGTTAAAAATGTTGAAATGCAAACACGAAAAAGAACAGCATACAGTAAAATGTTATGTACGTTCAGATGATACTTCAAGTTATTGGATAATACGGAATGAATATATGATCTGTAATATAAATATGATGAGGACTGTGTGTTCTGGATTGTAAAAAAAAGTCTATTTAGATGGATTTTGTTGGTCATTAAAATACAATCAAATTATTTATAAAATACAATCAAAAAAGTTTATTTCAGAGTTCAGTTCAATCAAATGAATTGTTTTATCCTTCCGGCAACTATAAATATAGGTTTATTTTGTGCGTTATTAGTCTTAATAGAATAAAATAAACAGCTGTTAATTTTATTCTCTTGCGTGAATGCTTTGAACACAATAATAGTATATTATTGAATTAGGAGCTAAAGTTGTACTTTTTGTGTTGAGTCTATAGTTTGGCGGCCGACCGTAGGGAGGCCGACAATTATAGACGAAACACAAAAAGTCACTTTAGCTCCGAATTCAATACACTATTTTTTCGGCAAACGTTTAAATTTGTTTAAAAATAGGAAATTAATGCATCAAATTTTTTATAAATATGTTTTAGGTAATAAATTTTCTGAAATTAATTTTTATTGGTTTTAATTCATTAAAATGAACTGAAATGCATTCTGTTTTGAACAAATTAATAATATCATGTTATTTTACTTTACTACCGCCGTAAAAATATGAAAATTACTTACTGCCGCCGTAAAATATGAAAATTACTTTACAGCCTTGTCGAAAAAACAATTCATGTGATTATATTGAACTCTAAAATAAATTTGTTTTGCTGTAATTTATAAATAATTTAATTGTATTTTATAAAAAATCACCAAAAACATTTTCGTTTTGGAGATATAAAAAACCATAAATGCCAACTAATACGCTTGTCCCTCTGTCGAATATTGAAAAAGGCAGACTACTACGATTAAATTGAACTAAATTTCTATTGTGGAAGAATTAGTTTTTTTATGATTGTTTTTTGGTTTTTCAATTATCATTTGTATAAAATTTGATGTCTTTCATTGTAGGTCATTTCATTTTCAAATACTATACTATTAAAAAGATATCGAAATGGAATAAAATTTATTTAATTTTTTGGAATTAATGGTACAAAAAAAAATATAAAATCAAATGAATTTTAAAATAATTACCAGTTACCTTGTCGGTTTGATAAAACGTTGTAATGGGTTCATGCTTAATAAATTTTACTCTCACGCAAATTTGCAAATTTGTAAACTTTTATTCGAAAAATAAAATATATCATTAAACACTAACCCAATAAAATACTAATATTGTATTCCGCAGCAATTGCGCAACAGAATAAAATTAACCGAGCTCGACTCCCATCTAGGTCAAAGTGTTTTTAAGCAAAACATATTATTAAACATATATTTTATTTTTCGAATAAAAGTTTAAAAAGCCGGCCTAGGGACTATATGGGCTGATTACCTATTTAAAAAACTATCGATTATAATTAAGTGTTTAAGTGAAATTCGACTATATAAAAATTTGGTGAATGGATGAAATTAATATAGGTGAAGGAAACTTGTTGGCAACCTACGTTCCTATATGAAACATATGCGACACAAAAAAAGACTAATTACGCACACAATTATGGTTGTAAGAAAACAAAAATAAACCTCTATTTCTATTTGAAGGAAGAATACATTTTTTTTCAAATACTCACACATTTAAGGGTATTAAGGATATTTAAGGGTTTTTTTTAAAGACGGACACTTTTGATATTTGATGCCTTCGACTTTTCTAAAATTTTCAGGATATATTAGTAGTACTTGTTTGACCTTGAATAGAGACATTACATTTTTTTAATATTGTTACGGTTATAGCAAAATCATAACAAAACACAACTTTAAATTAATGAAACGAATAGTGTTGTTGTTGTATTTTTAGAATTAGGGTCAACATAAAATAAATGATTTTAGGAATCAGTGATTATTAAATTAGTTTTTGTGAATAAAGTTTTGAGTGTTATTGAGAAGAAATATTTTGTGTATTATTTTGAACGTTGTGTTGCTGGAAATTTCTACAATCAACCGTTTTCCTGTTGTTTTCCTGTTGTTGTGGAACATTTAAGGAGCTGAATACTTAGTAAAACCTGGTCTTTGTGCTTACTAATCAGTGATCAAACTCAGAAGGAGACTGGGAATTGCGTTGATCGAAATAAGAGTAAGGCCAATTCGAAGTAAGGTTGGAGAAACATAATAATATGAATTCTTCTTGATACTAGGTAGGTGTTAGCATAAATAAATGGTTGGCTCGCTCATCTCTTTGAGGGCCAAGGTCATTCGAAAATATTGTTTTCGTTTCTTTTGTTGCCTTGTTATGTGGCTTAATATCTGCTAAGCCTATAAATGAGCTACAGCAATAACTGTTGGATTAATTACACAACATATGAAAGTACTGAGAAAAATTTAAGACAACATGGGTTGCAAAGCCTCTTGGCTTTAGTAGTTAAACGGTCTCAAAGTTGATAATTTTTCAAAAAAAACGTTAAAGTTTAAGATCAATAACTCTGGAAGCCATCAGTCGAAATCTTTGAGACACATTATTATACTCCATTTTGTGTAGCTTAAGGTCCAAGCTTAAACCCCATTAGGGCAAGGATTTGTTTTTTAATATATGCTGTTTTTCATAGTCTATATGCGTTTTACATAATGTACCATTGTGCACATTTTACCGATTTCTCAGGTTGCTTTTGATTTTTTAAAGGCAATAAATCAATTTTTAACTAGGTAGGGCCATAATTGATATTGTAAATAATTACAAAGCCTCAGTTCCACAGTACAGGGGGAGTATATACGGAGAGTCGTTCCACTGAAATTCTATCAGTCGTAAAAAATTTGTTTATAGCTCAAATTGAAGCTTAGTTTATAGAGTGTTTTATGTTGGCTGGCATTATCCTAAAATTCAAAATAGCGGACAAACATGACGGCTGCAAATTGCAATCAACCACAAGAATATTTTTTTCCGACGTTTCACTTGTAAAACTCATCAGATAATTTAATTAAAACCATTTTATGATGTATCTTTACTTGCTAAATACGAATATAATATTTTTACTTAATATACATAATACACTTTCAAAAAAGTTGTGTTTTGGGATAACGATCACAATTATAGTAAAAATGATTGAAATAAAATTCTAACTGGTAATAAATATAAAGAAATTTGCGGACTACTAAACTTTTTCTACTTTTTCCGGTTGAGAAACACTGTTTTAGACGACGTGAGGACTGAATCACAAGCTTCTACACAATTCAACACTTTTGATGTTGTTTTATAAGGACAATTTATCTGTTAGCTAATCAAAATATATAGTGGCCTGTTCATCGTAGACTTCATTTACCACCAAATGATGACTTTGTAAGTCTAAATAAGTTTGATAATGATTTGATGTAACCTGCGAGTACCATTCGTGTTTCAACTTCATCGCAGAAACCTTATTTTTCAAACAGGATTTGTTCATGATTAAACGTCTTTAATTTAGTTCACCTCCACAGTAAAAAGAAACAAGCATAATAAATTAAATTTTAATTTAAATTAGGTTACATTCATTATTTACAATGAACTGAAAAGAAATTTTAAATTATCGTTAAAAACAAAAACAAAAAAAATAGTTCAATTACAAATTTATATTGCTTCCTTTTTTTTCAATTTTCTATAAATAATTTTTAAATAGAAATCAATTAAGAAAATTGGAAACATTATTTAGTATTTATCGTTCTGACTTAATGGAAAATTGTTTGTTTTTCATTTTTATCGATTCTGGGTATTTACGTTATTTTTTTTTTTTTGTTAAATACCTCTATCAAATTTCGATGCATGAAGTAGTAGTTGCAGGTTTATCGTTGCACCCACCTTGAAAATATTAAGCGGTTATGGCTGCTTGTCATTAACATAATCTTAAATAATTGTTTAAAGCTACCAACAAACTTTTTGTCATTTTACTTAATTGTTACAACAAACCAACTCTCCATGTCTCCATCCCGTAATTGAATTTAACAAAACAAAAATCGATTACTTTTGAATACATTTAAATTGTTCAACTCAATTAATTATTTATTTGATTTTATTCAAATTTTTAAATTCAATTTAATTTTTCTTGTCGAAATAGTTTTGTGATATTTGAATGGAGTAAGTTACAATTTTGAATGTCTGAATCTTGAATTTATTTCAATTGTATATACTACATATATGAAGGCTTAATTGAGTTATTAAAAAAACATTTGTTATTTATAGTTTTTATAGTGATTGATGGATTGAAATTTTGTTATAATAATGGTATCAAGATATGATTTTTTGTATAATTAATTTTTCTATTTGAAATCTGGCAACAATGAATGTATTTTTTTATGAAATCATTAACGTTATCAATAAAATTAATCTCTTTTAGAGATTTTAATCTCGTTAAAATTTAATCTCGTTAAAATTTAATCCTTTTAAAAATATCTATAACATACGAGGGTGAAGTTAGAATGAATTATTGGGACGATAATTTGAATGGACTGAAGTTGAAATATAAGTAATTAAAGGGATGTTTTATTTTAGCAATCAGATTTGCAAGACATTCCTATAAAACTAGTGTATCCATAACACATTTGCAAAATTTTCTCTATGCTGCAGGATACCAAACTTTATATTACAATTAGAGTTCAATTCAATTTTATAGAGCGTTGTTGTTATGCATCGTATAGAGCGTATAGAGCGTTGTTGTTATGCATCCAAACAGTTAAAATGTCCTTTCTATGACCAATGTCCTGTCCTGTATAATATCCTGTTCACTCTAAAGGTATTCCATTCAGAGCATTGTAAAGATTGTGGCACTACCCCCAACATAAACCAGTTAGCTTCAAATCATCTAAAAATAGCCAGATATTACTTTTGAAGTGAAACTTCTTTAGCGGCGCATTTGTTTTATATTTTTGTTACGCGAGAAATGTAACGTTAAGTATAAATATAGTATGTAAGAATTTATTTTTTAATGTTTTTACATGTGTATTCGGTTATTTATCGGTTTTCATTTTCAAAAAATCATCGACAGGTTAAATTTGCAATTATCAATTCAGTTTTCTTAGTAGTGTGAACAAAATATATAGACCTTTATCCTGAAAAAACACGTGACAGTTGTGATCAGGTGATTTTTATTTCGAAAACTTTAAATAATTGTTATTTCTTGGAATTTACCGCAATTTATTAAAAAAAGCACTAAATGTCAGTGAAATTGTTTATATATTTGTCCAAACCACATCTACATCTGAGCAATTCCACGTCATCGCAACAGCAGCATTTGTTCTAGCATCCGACCTGACCCCCTCCGATTTCGATGAAATCTCATACACAGATAGACAATGACAAAATTAAAATACCATTTCCTTCGAAAAATGAAATTTCGCTCTCATTTCCCAATGGCATGATTTCTTGTTTTGAAAATAAAATTTTTACAAAATTTTAATTTCCGTTTTTTAAATTTTTTTTTTAAAAAATGCATTTTATTTAACTAAAACCAGCTGAATTCTGGTTTTATAGAAATTTAATTATTTTGAGGATACAAGTTAAGTATTTGAGGGTGTTGATGCTTTTTTACATAATTGACTTTTTCTCCCATTTCTACCTGTCTGAAATTAGTTATAAATGAATGTACCTGAAATATATTAAAACTGATGCTCAAAAGTAAATAGCGAGAAAAATTATGTGAAATAAAATGCATGTTGTATAGAATTCATATAATAATTAACTTTTTATTTTTATTCTAAGTTGTGTAATAAAAACAATATACATTTGTTAATAATATAAAATAATATAACAGAAATTAAAAATATAAAATAAATTTGGTAAAAAATCTGGTAAAAGTGAGGGGACCATCAACAGTGCCATCTTTGAAATTATTATTTAAGTTACACAGTTTTAAAAAATTACTACAAAATTTTAAAAAAAAAATTTTATAAGGTCTATCAATTACCTTGCTAATGAGCTATAAATGACTTAAATCGGTTTAGTCAATCGTTAGCAATCGTCAGCCAAAGATACTAATGTTTCGCCAACCCGTAGAACTTTTCCCCTTTCATCCCCAGAGCGAAATTTCATTTTTCGAAAGAAATGGTATTTTTATTTTGTCATTGTCTATGAACTGTGTATGAAATTTCTGTGTATGAAATTTCATCGAAATCAGAGGGGGTAAGGAACATCGATGCATCGAACATCGGTGACGTGGAATTGCTCATCTGAAAAAGTTTCACTTCAAACGTGAGCTTATGTGAATAAGGCTCACACATTTTTTTGAACACTGTACTTCTCCATTTTTTAGTTATCAACGTTTATTGCTGCGCTACATTTTTAACTGATGCTTCTGTGTAACATAACTCAACCTTCTCCTGTAACGGGAAGCCGTATTCGTATTCTACTTCAGTTAATAATGGTAATACTTTCGCGTAATAAATTAAGAAAAATCTTAAATCCAAAATCCTTCTGCTGATGGTTATAATTGTAACAGTCAAATGCTTAAAAAAAGTATAAATTTGGGTAAGGTTAACCAACTGAGCCACTTTTTCTACTTTTACTAGTGGCTTAAGTAAAATGAAACATGGTTCACCTTCTAGTAAATAAGTAAACAGTGTATTGACTATTGAGACATTTCTTAAAGCTCAATATGTCTGCATAGTGCGATTGAAAATCACTTTACAATTAACAAAATGCAAAAGTAAAGAAAGGAATGCAAAATAAATAATTTATGGTTCATTACATGGCGACCTTCTTTGAAATAAAAATTACGGCTATTCCGTCTAGTCTTCTTCTTCCAATTTAGGTGTTTCTGAAATTAAGCCTTATCTTTAAATATGGTAAGTTTATTTCTTCAACCTCTATTTGATTCAATCGCTAAATAGTAATGGCGCCTGACACAGATGTATATCTTTTTTAGTTGTATTTATTTATGAATAATTTTTATTTATTTGTAATTAGTGTTCTTGACCTCTACGTTAAAGGAGGACAAATTACAATTTTTTATAATCTTAAAGTTGTCTTCAGTGTCAACAAATTCAACGATTTTGTAAGACTCGTAACAATAATCGTTGATTATTCTTTAAATATGTTATTGCGCGCGTTTTTAAGCTTCATTTCAAATTGTACACATCAAAAAATCTAATTAACATGGGTGGAAAGAATTTATACTATTTTAACTGCCAAACTCATCCTCATACATTTATAAACATTTTTATCATAACAAACTATCTACATAACATTCGATCATTTATAAATTTAAACTAATAACCAAAGAACCATAAATCATATTATTTTTTGAACAAAAATTTTGTATTCCAAATTTGGTTCTAATTGATTTGAATTTATCTTAAATGTCAATCGATTGGTTTTTATGTTTTGTGTATATAATCGATATATTGTATAGAAACGAAAATCCATTATTTATTTTGGTTTTGGTTTTAATGTTAATTGTTTTTTATGCTTGAACTTCTTTGTTATTTTCTTATATTTATTTAAATAATAAAAATAAAAATTTACAATAACAATGATGAGAGATTTTAGTTCAAAGGTAAAATATGAAATTATAATCAGTAAAAAATATAAACTCTTGTGGAGTGGTAAACATACTTCATATAATATCATATAATAATTCAATTCTCAGCACCCAAGTCCCACCAACTTACATATTTTTGATAGAGTTCATTGTACTCAATCATTCAATCTCAATTATTACAAACTTCACACTTAATTAATCACTATATATTCAAAAACAAAAAAATACTTCAAATTCATAAAAAACAACCAGTCAAACACAGTAGCAAATAGCAATATAAAAAAATTCAATCAACATTAAAAAAATTTATTATATTTAAATATACAACAACCAAAAAAAAAAAAATAAAATAAGAATATAATAGAAAAAAAAATTAAGATTGTTTTCTTATTTATAACACAGTTCAAGACATCAATAAACATTATTTTTATATCGTAACTTTAGGTAGTACATGTTATAAGAAGTAGTTACGATTGCATACCCTTTGACTTAAAGCGTTTTTTTAATTGCTTTTGAAGCCACTCACTATCTTTCATTTATTATATTAGCAAACATTTAACACATGAACAACTAAAATGTAAATAAATTAAAAAAAATAAAAAATACGAATGATTTGAGTTCAAATTTATAAAATATTTTAACAACTCGATTAATTAATTGAATTTGAATTTTGACCCGGTTAATTTTCAATTGCTTGTAGTTTTTTTTACTTTATTTTTATAAATTGAGTGAATGTATGTATATAACTCTGCTTTGGTTGCATTCTCGTTTCATTATTTTGGAAATATGCCAAAAAATTACTATACATATATAATAAAAAATTAATGAAATGTATAAAGTAA
Source organism: Diogma glabrata (assembly GCA_963693315.1). Taxonomy (NCBI): domain Eukaryota; kingdom Metazoa; phylum Arthropoda; class Insecta; order Diptera; family Cylindrotomidae; genus Diogma; species Diogma glabrata. The sequence goes on along the minus strand of OY856188.1, from coordinate 229,946,966 downwards.
AAAAAACTATGTTTAAATTGATTTGGGCTTCAATTTGGTGTTTAAGATTATAAATTAATAAAAAATGAGAGTTTAATCATTGTGAATCATATTGAAGAGTTTGTGGGACCACAGCGCATGGCATCATAAAATTGCGTCAGAATCATGGACGGTTTTGATGGGATGCCAGATAATCTTTAACATGCATCCAAATTTACAGAAAATATTTCTAACTATCTCGAAGTGTGATTCACCCTAGTTTTGGTTGTAAAATCATAACTACAATTATTAAAGAAGCTTTGGAGAAATGCATTAAACTACCCAAAATTTGTATTTTCCATATGAGATATCAATCAAAAGAAAATCAAGCCAAACGATACATAAGCTCTCCACGGATGACATGAAACATGAGTTAGGCCCCTATTGACAATTTAAGATATCAGAGGTTATGAAATCTTTACCTACATTCAATCAATTAGAATTAGGGTGTACACATTTAGTTGAGCATACTATCGATGTTGATAACGCAGTACTTGTCAAACGACGATATTACGTAGTTTCTCCAGTAGTTCAAGTGGAAATGTATGCTGAACTCAACCGCATGTTGGAATTGGCGTGATCGAAGAAAGTGCTAGCGCATGGAGCTCACTAATGACACTAGTACCGAAGAAAAATATTCAGATCCGTTTTTGTTTAGATGTACGACGTTTAAATTCAGTAACTCACAAGGATGCTTACTCTTTACCAATTATTATGGTTTACTTTGCAGATTTAGTGAGACTACAAATATAGCCAGCTTAGATTTAAAGACACCATTTTGGCAAATTCTTTTGGAACCAAAATCTAGAGATAAAACTGCGTTTACAGTTTCTGAACGTCCTTTATACCAGTTTGGAGTAATGCTTTTTGGGTTATGCAACGCTTCGTGAACTCTATGCCGTTTGATGCATAAGATCCTCATCAACTCCATGACCTTGTATTTGTTTATCTTTTGAAGAGCATATAGCATTGCTGGCAGAAGTTGCAAGTCAACTTAAAGCAGGTGGGCTTACTATCAATCTTGAAAAGAGTCACGTTTGCTTGCGAGAAATTGCGTATCTGGGTTTCATAGAAGGAAACGGTTGCTTGCGTATCAACAGTGATAAAGTTCAAGTAATTGCTAGTTTTCCATGATTCCTAAGACCGTAAGGTAAATTCGTAGATTTCTTGGTGTAACTGGTTGGTATCCCAGGTTCATCCCAAACTATTCAAGCATAGCAACACCACTCACTGAGCTCTTGAAGAAGTTCAAAACAATTGCCTGGCCTGAAAAGACTTAAAATTCATTAGATCAGTTGAACAACTTTTTGATTACTGCACCGGTACTTGTCAATCTAGATTTTAAATGAATATTTTACATTCAGTGCGATACCAGCAGTACTGGTTTAGGATGTGTACTATTTCAAGTGCAGCTGATAATAATGCGAGACCGATAGCAAACATCTGAACATCCATCCAGCATACATCTGTGTCTGAACTCGAATGTTTAGCTGCAGTCTTAAGTTTTCAAAACATTTAGAGCTTATATTGAAGGTTTACCATTCACGATAATTACCGACCATAGTAGTCTCAAGTGGCTCATGAGCCAGAAAGATTTTACTGGAAAACTTGCGCTCTGGAGTCTAAAGCCACAATATTTTCATTTGGAAATTGAGTATCATAAAGGCGCTCAAAATTATGTTCTAGATGCACTTTCGCGTATGTAATATGTATGTAGAGCACACTGTTGTCGAAGTTAACATTTTAGACGATGCAGATGTACCCTCATTGCACGTGAATTTGGGTGATAAGGCTTTTAATAACGATGACTATTTGACCTTTATTATCTCCATATCTGACAAAGAGTTAAATATGAAACTTGTCAATGTAAAGGTCTACATAAACAATTTATCAAATGACATTTAGTTGACTGACATCCCTCAATGAAAATTTGTCATTCCTAAAGCTCTTTAAGCTATTCTCATCCAACGAGCTCACAATTCACCGTTATCAGTGCATGTTGGAACTGTTAAAACTTTGGAATTCCTAATACGGTAGTATTATTGGTTTAAGATGCAAGAGGATGTCAGCAAAATATGTTGCCAACAGCGATACTTGCAAGACCTACCTTTTCGCAACTCAACTGCTGAGCTTGTAATTAAATTTTTGGGAAATCGAAATTTTAGTGTGTATGATGTACCCTAGTCTCTTGCTTCGGATAACGGCTCTTCTTTTAAATCTAACAAGTTTAAAAAATGTTTAGCAAAATACGGCTTTCATCATACATTTCCCCAATATGCTCGTCAAAATCCAATGCATCAGAGCGAGTACATCTGTCCATTCTTTGCTTTTTTAAAGATCCGCACCAAGACTGGGATCTCCACATCCCCAAAATTAGAAATTTGTTGTGTAACGTGATCACGATTCTACCAAAAATTTCCCTCGTTTGTTAGTATTTGGTAGTATCCCATGGATCAACTACTTCATTTTGTTAATGATTTCTTTGCTTCAAGAGAAAGTATTAAACAAGCTTAGAGCAGTATATCATAAGAGCGCTGCTCGCTATAATCTGCCGAAAACTAAAACCAATGCAGACAGTTTTTGTTCGGAATGTTTTCCAAAGCGATATTACGAGAATGAGAATCAGCCAAATTGTCCTTTAAATTTATCAAAGGAAAAATCCTTAGGTCGGTCGGCAACGTTGCGTATGATCTTAAATGCCAAAGACATAAAATTTTAGTAACGCATAGGTGGCGTCCTTTTTCAAATAAACTCCAGAGCCTGGCTTAGGAACATCTTCAGGGTGTGGGACGTCCCCACGTTGTGTGACGGCAAACAAGAACCCCTTCTTCACCTTCGGCACAACAGATTGAAATTTGAACCTTCCTAATAATTAATCAACTTAAACTTTATTCGGACCAATTTCCAATTATTAGTATTATTAAAATACCCAATATATTTCATTTATTGAATTTGCTGCCTGTGAAATCCAAGCGAGGACAAGAATGCTTTATCAGGTTTTCTTTAATTTCTTTAATATTACCATATTACGAGAAATGAAGAAAACCTTGAGATACTGGTTCATGTATTATAATTTATTAACTTCAATTTTGCGAAATTCATGGATTATAATTGCACTTACTGTAAAACAACATTTTTTGCCTGCGTTTGATAATGCATGTTAGTACATTTTCTAAATGATATGCGATACCAAGCATGATGTGATGATATGATTGGCTAGATAATCATCACATGATTTTCTTGGTTTATTAAACGGTGGGTTCAAAAAATTTCGATCAGAGAGTCGAGGAATGAATTTTGAAGTGAACATAGGAATTGCTTAAATTCCATTTAAGTTTTGTTGGACTTAGGTTAAGTTTTGTTGAGTTTTTTTTGGATAATGTTTTGTGGTCATTGTGGTTTTGTTCGATTTTAGTGTAGTGATATGCACTTAGTTTTACTATAGATAGTAACAAATGTGGTAAATCATATTTACAAAGTTACTATTGTTTTTCTTAAAATTTTTAAAACGTGGAAAAAACAACACAAAATAATGAAATAAAAAAAAAATAAAAATAAACTGACGTTATCGTGTGTGTGACAAAAAAGAATATAAAATAATATAATATAAAAATAAAAATATGGAGGGGCTGAAATCTCACAGCTCTGAGATATCAAGACTTCGGTCTGGGTTAAGGATTTTGATATAGTTTTCGGCAAAAAACTTTAACAAGGACATGGTTTTTAGTTTTGGGCAGCGATGTATATCAAACATAACTCTTTGTTAAAGTACAAGTATTTTTTATCTCTGTTTAAAAATTTATTACAAAACTAACACGAAACATCAATACGTTGCCGGAAAATTATAATCAAAATTCCAAAAATATTGTTAAATTAAATAAAATCAAACTTTTTCAAAATTCCAAAAATATTCCAAAAATTAGAATAAAATCAAATATTTAAATTTTTTCTAAATTCCAATAATATTTCAAAAATTCTTAAAAATTCAAACTTTTTCCAAAATTCTAAAAATATTGCAAAAATTATTACAAAATCAAAAATTGAAACTTATTCAAAATTCCAAAAATATTTCAAAAACTATAACAAATTCAAAAATTTCCATGTCCAATTTCATTTTAAATTACATTTACGTCATAAAAACAGCTACATTTTTTTTTCCAAAATTTTGGCTGAAAATAAATGAAATCATTTTTTGACAATTATTTTTTGACAAACTTATAATGCCATAATTCTCTATAATAATAATAAAACTTCATTTCAAACAAAAAATAAATTATATTTTTTTTTCAAAAAATTAGGTAAAAAAATAAATAAAAATCTTTCTTTTGACACACTTGAGAACATTTTTTTGACAACCTTATAATGCCATAATTCTCAATAATAATAATAAAACTTCATTTTAAACAAACAATTGATTTTATTTTTTTTTCCAAAAAATTGTGTAAAAAAATAAATAAAAATCTTTCTTTTGACACACTTGACAATTTTATTTTAAAGAAACAATTTTATTTTTATCCAAAAAATTGGGTAAAAAACTAAATAAAAATCTTTTGACACACTTGACAACATTTTTTTGACAAACTTTAATGCCATAATTCTCAATAATAATAATAAAACTTCATTTCAAACAAACAATAAATTATATTTTTTTTTTCAAAAAATTAGGTAAAAAAATAAATAAAAATCTTTCTTTTGACACACTTGACAACATTTTTTGACAAACTTATAATGCCATACTTCCCAATAATAATAATAAAACTTCATTTCAAACAAACAATTGATTTTATTTTTTTCCAAAAAATTGTGTAAAAAAATAAATAAAAATCTTTCTTTTGACACACTTGACAACATTTTTTTGACAAACTTATAATGCAATAATCTAGATTTTGGTCTCACATACCAATCCCGACCATCAAAATTTCTCCAAATTCAATGTTTCTACTCGTAATCACTTAAAATGAACGTTTTTTAAGCAAAAAATATGCAAATTTCCTTGTTTTGACACGCTTGACGATTTTTTGACACACTTCCGGTACAGTTATCGAACACATCGTCCTTTCGGCTCTTCCCATTGAGAAAACCTATTTTTAGAAAAAAAAAATTTTGAAATCCGTCCTGCGGTCTTCCAGATTTCGTCGGTTGTGACAGCCGGACGGCCGACAGACAGACACACATTTTTTTTTTTGCTTTTTTAGAATCAGTAGGTCCTAAAACGTCAAGAAATGCCAAAAAAAGGGGGGTAAGAATTTCACTTTGAGCTCATGAATGTAATACTTAGGTCTTTCAGACCGAAGTAATTATTAAAATTATGATAAATATAATTACGAAGAACCAAAACTAACCTCTAATAAAAATATTATATTTAAAAATTATATAAATTTTTTGTGTAAACTATTTGAAGTGGTTTATAAATTGTTTAAATATTATTTAAATTATATATGATGAATTTGAACTAAGTACTTTGATAATTATTGCAAGAGCAATAATAAAAAAATTAACTTATTAGCTTATTAATTAATTAAAAACGACCCACGAAATGATGTCAACAGACGATGAACAGGTATTATCATTTGTTTAATTAATTATGTATGTAGCTCTAGTTTTTTGGGATTTTTTTTTTGATTTTTGGTGCCCGGTTTATATATTTAAATATGTGTTAGTCATTTTTAAAATGGTGTGGGTGAAATAGACAAATTCTTTGGGTTCCTATTGATCTCCGTCTATCGCGTTGTTTTTTATTTTAAATGGCTGGCCCTCCATTAATCCTTTGCTATTTTAATTTAACCTCTAAAGTCCCCCTATATCAAAGGCACAACGAGACGAACCATGACCCAGGCCGAGAGCTTAAGTCCGGAGCAAGCGACTGCTTCCTCCAAGTTGTCATTCGATTTTCAGATGCAGCGGATATTTTGTCAATCCAATCTAGCTTAAGCTTTATCCGGTCTGTATTATAAAACGTCGGAAATGTTTTTAAATGTTTAAATTTTGAATATTTCAAATTTTTTTAAAAACTTTTAAATTAAATCCATTTGTGTTGAATACTTGTTCTAATCAATTTCTTTTTATGTCCTTTTAACCCATTCAACCACTAATTCACATATTAAGTGATTGCTTGTCAATGTAATGCATGCATGCATGCAACTAGAATTATATTGCGTAATAAAATTTTGTTTTACAAATATTTGTTCAACAATGTTTTCCTCGAATATATTGTTTTCGTATAGTTCATAGATATATTATAGATAAGAAATTTATAGTTTTTGATAGGAAACTAACTATTCAAAAACTTCTGTTTTAATAATAAAAATTTGTTCGGTATATTAGTTTTTATCGTTAAACTTTTCATGAAGGCATTTCTAGTTGTTCTCGTTTTTTTCTAAATTTGGTTTTAATAATTTATGAAAATAACTTTATTTCTAAGATGGTATGAAATCATGTTCAACGTGATTTACAGTGAATTGACAATTATTATAACATTTATCATTTAAATATTAATTTTACTTAAACATCCCACGTTTGTATACATTTCATTTTCAAGTGTCTAAATTATTTTTTTTTCTACATTTAAAACAATTAACTTTCAATTTTTCAACATTTAAATTTTTATTTTAAGAAATAAAATTAATTTATTCGTAATTCCACCTCTTTTACCACCACTCTTAAATTGTTTTCGATTTTGTATACATTTCTTACAATTAAAATATAAAAAAAATAATTTGTTACTATATTTTTGTTGTAGGAATACTTAAGACAAAACAATGAGTTACAATTTTTTTTTACATTTCTTAATGTTTAAATAACTTAACTTTATTATTAGCTTCTAACAAATAATACACGCCTACTTTATTCCCAACTCTTTCTTCTTTATAATATTATTTGAGTTTTTTTTTATTTAAATTTTACTTATTGTTTTCATTATAATATTAATTTTAAAATGTTTTAAAAAAAGATAAGACAAAAATATTTCATGAACTCCTACCAAAAATTAAACTTAAAGAAATAAATTTTGTTATTGAAGTATTTTCTCTTCTCTTATTGTTTTTGCGATAATAAATGTGCTAAAAATGTGTAATTTGCAATAAGTAACCGAAATTTAGTGTTTTCTAAATTATTAAGGTAAAGTATTTTTAAATATCACCCTATTTCGTAATATTTGGATATATATATATATATATATATATATATATATATATATATATATATATATATATATATATATATATATATATATATATATATATATATATATATATATATATATATATATATATATATATATATATATATATATATATATATATATTGGTATATTGGTAAATAGTGAACGCAAGTGAACAGTGTGCCGAGATAAGCAGATAAGTATGTTTTGTAATAATCGCTAATTTTGCGTGCCAAATGAACACTCTCAATTTTGTTGGCATCGTATTTGCATATGTTTTGATTAAAGCGCTGGACTCTAGGTAGAGGAAGGATGTCCGAATTTTACACGTTGCATGTCTTAACAAAATAGTTGTCATGCATGAGTTAATAAAAATAGTATATTACGCTACCAGAGATAAAAACGTTGTTTTTTAGAGTAAATCTTTGTTGGTAAGCTTACCAATGAAAAAGGTTTTTATCATGCAAAAAATTCCAAGCTTAAACTAATAATATGCTTGCCTAGCTTTGTTTTTTTACCTGAAAGTGCAGTGGGATTTGTTCTACCAGGATCACTAATGATACAATATGGCGTATACTCATTGACTTCGTTATCCTGATTCATGAGAGCCTTTTTTCTTCTGTATCTCTTTTTCTCGAAATAAATCTGCGATCTTCTGCTCCATATGTGAAACGAACCGCAAGATTTTTGAATAAGAGCTCTAGTGACCCTACTATCACCACAGTTTTCATGTGGCTAATCCACAGAGCCTTGCTTTCTAAAAATAACTGCTAAATATTTTGTCGCATCATCCGTATGCACTTACAATTGCCTAACCTCTCATGATGATTGGATTCAAGTAAGACTTAAGCTTCTTGGTAAACGGGTTCACCGTGGCTTTATAATTTTGAGTTTCTCTCCATAAATATACATCACGCATATATCATAGTACAACCTATTTGTAAAATATTACATAGTGTTTTCTCAAACTAATTCTCAAGCCAGCCACAATAACCATGTCATACGAGTATATAAGTCACTTGCAACTCATAGTTATTTCATGAGGAGTGATAAAACCGTTGCTATGTGAATATCCTTTTGTTGTAGCTAGACTAATTTCATCCCTGGTCTTGTCTCTGGTCTTCGTTTTAATTATCAAATTAAATCCTAAAATAATGCACAGCAGAAGACTTTCACCCACAGCAACATCAACACGGAATTAAATTCTATAAAAATATAAGTCTGTTTTTTTTTCTTAGCATAGGAAAAATCGTGAACTTATAGCGCCATTTTGAAATATAAGACTCGATATAAAAATAATTTCAAAAATTTAATCAAAGACACCATTTCATTTGTTTGCACATGTCAAGGTTCATTGTTTTTTGAATATGGCGTCACTCAATCGGGCTATGAATATAGAGAATTTTGTATGAGCTCGAATATTTATAGTCCAGCTGAATCAGAATGATTTATTACTTGTTTGTATTAAATTAACTATAAATAGTATAATTGACATTTTTCATATAATTCTGAAGTGGTCTATATTTAGTATTTCCTCTGCAAGTATTATGGTTAAAAATGAAACGTCTGCTTCAAAATTATCTGTGATCATTAAGATCCAAGTTTTTGAAAAACAAAATTTTCAGTTTGGCACACGTGCCATGTATTTGCTATCGCTGGTCTAGCCCAACACCAAAAATAGGATGTGGTAATAGATTAGCAGTTGTTATAAACCGAATTCGTGTAAAGTAATTGTTCTTATTTTAATATTTTATTATTTGATTATAAGTTAAATAATAAAATGTAGTCAACTGAGCTACATTTTTTGGTCCTTCGAGCCGGATTTTAATTTATTAAATGTAATTTATTATCAGAAATATTATAAATTTTCGCTTTCAAAATCAAAACTTGTTGCATTTATAAGATTCCAAAATGAATATTAAAGATGCAACCTTAACAACTTAAATATCTTGGAAATATGGATGTTAAATAAAAATTACACATTCAATGAAGGCAGCTGTTTCCATCATTAATGTGGGAAATAGTGACAATTTGTTGTCCGTTATAATTTAATTGCTTCACATATACCAGTTTTTATATTTTCAATTATTTCCCTCCATCCTGTCATGAAATATTGTACTGGCATATTTTATCATCTGATAAGATTTATTTATTGGTTATCCATTCTTTAAAAAAGAAAAGCAGTCAAGACTGCAGAGAGAAAGAAAGCAGTCAAGACTGCAAGTTAGGTTTATCGACTGTGTCGATATACCTAGACTTTTAATGTCAATCCACTGTGTTTTAGGATAGGAAATTTGGGAACTTTATTACCCGGTGATGTTTTCCTAAACATGTATATATTTTTGGAATCCTTGTGGCTTAAGGATTCTAAAAATGTCAAAATATTTGACCTCACCCCCCCGGGGGGGGAAGTAGCCCCCCCTGAGGGGGAACTTGAGACGCTATTGCAAGGTGACAGATTCATGTCCAGGTAGCTTAAGTTTAAAGTTTGGGGTCAATTGAAGCAATAGGTCATGAGAAATTGACCTTCAAATGTCAAAAAATGACCAATATGGGGCTACTTTAGGTCAAGTTTTTCGAAAAATGTGCAACTTTGTGTACGAGTTTTGAAATGAAATAGATAGTCTGGACACCCAACTAATCTATTCAGGTAAAATTAGGATTACACATCATGACCTGGCTTACATAATGACCTATATTTTTGACAAAAACCAAAAATTGCAAAAATTTAAAACATGGCTAAATCAATCCAAGTTGCACACCAAATTGAAGATCTAACACTGAAAATCAATTTATGTACTTGCATAATGTTAATATGACCTCACTGTGCCATAGACACTGTGCCATAGACTGCTCAGAGCTGCTCGCTCGCTATTAGACTTCATTTGCAATGGGGTTTATTTTCAGCTCTGGGGCGTAAAGTCCCACATACCCCTTTGAGCTTGGAGAGTCTATGGAGAGAATTTGGCAAGATTTTTAGTTCTTGCCAATATTATGCCCATATACCGGGGCAGACTCGGTCCAAACAACTCGTAGAACTCTTTCAATATATTTTGCACCCAACTCAATTCTTAGTGTTTAAACCCTGCCTGCTATTTTTAAAATTTTGGTATTAAATTGTGAAATTATCATTACGAAAATATAAGACACAACACACATTGATAAAATATTATGAAAATGAAAGTATGAGTCACAAAGGTTAAGTATAGTACATATTCGTAAAGGAAATTAATTTTGCTTTCGAATGATGTATTGGTTGTGTGGGATTCACAAGAAATTTTTTAAACTTTTTTGAAAGATGATTTTGATCCTAATTTTACCTGAATAGATTAGTTGGGTGTCCAGACTACCTATTTCATTTCAAAACTCGTGCACAAAGTTGCACATTTTTCGAAAAACTTGACCTAAAGTAGCCCCATATTGGTCATTTTTTGACATTTGAAGGTCAATTTCTCATGACCTATTGCTTCAATTGACCCCAAACTTTAAACTTAAGCTACCTGGACATGAATCTGTCACCTTGCAATAGCGTCTCAAGTTCCCCCTCAGGGGGGGCTACTTCCCCCCCCGGGGGGTGAGGTCAAATATTTTGACATTTTTAGAATCCTTAAGCCACAAGGATTCCAAAAATATATACATGTTTAGGAAAACATCACCGGGTAATAAAGTTCCCAAATTTCCTATCCTAAAACACAGTGCAATCTACCCCTAGTTAAAAAAAGCAATTTTTTTTTTTTTTTTTTTTAATAAAATGTGTTGTGTAATAGGGTTTAGAATATGTGTCACAACAACACATAAATACCTTTTAAGACCTAGGTCTAGACCTGGGTCCCACAACAACTGGCGTTCTGAGGTGTAGATTAACGCTTTTTTTAAACATCTGTGGGTTGAAGCCACCTGAGACTAAGTGTTCCGGCAAACTATTCCATTTGTACGCAGTTCGAATAAATATTCTACAGTAAACAGAACAGGATGCGACTATGAACAATAATTACAAAAACAAACAAACATTTTATTTCATCATTTTTGCAAAAATGTGTTTTTAATCAACCTTTTTCTTTTAAAAACCATTTAAATGTGTTTTAAAACATTTTGGGTGGTCTGTTAATTGAATCGTTTTTTTTGCATTTGCATATCATATGACTAAAAATCTTTTGCACATTCATATTCATCATCACGAATTTTGTTACAAAGTGATGATGTCTTATACATTTTCCAACGATGTTATTTTTGGAAAAATAAATTATTTTTATTTCATAAAAGAAAACGACAGGTAATGAAAGTGAATTTCAGTTTAAAAATAAATTACATAACACAAAATCATATTCTTATACCACTGTATCCTTGAACAATTTTTCATTTAACAAAACTGTAATATCTCTTAAGTTTTTAATTGGCTAAAATCCAATTTTTAAATTCAGCAAATGCATTAAAGAATGCAACATCTTTAATTTTCTCATTTAAAAACGTCATCGATCTTAGTTTTAATTTTTCTTACATATAAATTTTTTTATTTAATTTTATTCTTTGATAAATTGTATCCCGATTCGTTCATTTGAATGTGCATTTTTATGTCACTTCAATGACATTTTTATTAATTATTAAATTTAAATGATATAAAGAAATATTTAATTTATTTTGAATTATAAACGAATGAATAATTTATATGTAAATATTTGTGTAAAGTGGTGATTAGTTTAATTTTTAAATTAATATAATTTGAAAACAGTATGTATGGTTGCCAACAAATTGTAGGTAATTAGAAAACGGTGATATCAAAAACCAGACAATTGAAATAATTTGAACCTTTAGCTCACGAAGAGGTAGTAGACAGTATTTTGAAAACCAAGAAATAAATCAGTTAAAGAGATAACCAGTATCTCTGATTCATATTTTATGACATTCTCTAGTTTTTGAATCAATCCAACAGATCAATCCAAATCCAACAGATTTCAATAAATTGCACCAATTTTTGACGGTTTTGAACCTAAAAAATTCTTTTTGTGGATGAAAAATTACCTAAAACAGAATATGTTTCTGGGCCACGACGATTTCATTTGATGATAATCAAATATTTTAAACGTCATGAGGCACCTGTCCTTGACGAGTCCAAAAACTTTTGTTCTGTCATTTTCTTCGATTCGGACCCTTTTTCGTTCGGAAAAATGCCGATTGCCGTGTCTGCTGTTGCCGAGTCCGACAATTGACATTTTGTCATGTCTAGATTGCCGGACTCGACAACAGCAGACAAATTTTTGTCAGACCAAGGACAAAGAAATTTCCACCCCCTATGGTTTAAAAAAAATTTTGGTAGCAAATTTACAAGATCGTGGGCAATCGGTATTTTTTGGAGCTTGCTGAACGATAAAACGGTTGAATCGAGGAAAATGGCAGAACAAAACAATTTGGACTCGTCAAGGACAGACGGGTAACGATGTATAAAATATGTGGTAATGGGACTAGAAAGGTTTTAGACTTGAACAAAATATCGACAACCAAAATACACATTGCTACACAATGTTCAGAATGATTGTACAATCAGAGACGTTCAAAACCAAGCGAATAATATACCTGATTCAACTGATTGACATATTTTAAAATTGTTTGGAGAAAATATCTAAATCAAGGATAAATTGTGCATGTTTGCATGGTTGTTATATTAATAAACTACTTTTCATGTGACTCAATGAGCAATTTAATAATTTATCGAGATCACTCGTAATATGTATAAATTTTTCGTTGAGCCAATGAATTTGTTCACCGATTTTTTTTACGGAGCTTTGAACAGATAATGTCATGTTTTTTTAAATGTTTTAATCTAAAAGGTTCAACGATCCATGATTGCTTTCTAAATTGATCAAAATTTGCCAATGCTAATCATGATCCAAATTTTACATTTGTTTAGTTTAATCCGGAAAAGAAAATAGCATGTCGACTTCAAAAAACTATTAAATATAATATGATTATTAACTACTTCTAAAGCATTTCGCTAATATTATATGATGGCTCGAAGGGAAATTTGGTTTTTAATGCAGAAAATAACCAAAACCAGAACTCGCTTAATAATTTCTCTCCACAAATCTCAACTTGTATTACTTCGGTCTGAAAGACCTAAGTATTACATTCATGAGCTAAAAGTGAAATTCTTACCCCCACTTTTTTTTGGCATTTCTCGACGTTATAATACCTACTGATTCTAAAAAAGCAAAAAAAGAAAATGTATGTCTGTCTGCCGGCCGGCGGTCCGTCCGGCCGACCGTCACAACCGACGAAATCTAGAAAACGGCTGAAAGGATTTGAAAAACTTTGGATTCTAAAAATAGGTACACTCAATGGTAAGAGCCGAAAGGACGATGTGTTCGATAACTGTACCGGAAGTGTGTTAAAAAATCGTCAAGTGTGTCAAAACAAAGAAATATGCATATTTTTGCTTAAAAAATGCTCATTTTAAGTGATAATGAGTAGGAACAAAGAATATGGAAGAATCTGGATGGTCGGGATTGGTTTGTGAGATCAAAAACTAGATTATTGCATCATAAGTTTGTCAAAAAAATGTTGTCAAGTGTATCAAAAGAAAGATTTTTATTTATTTTTTTACCCAATTTTTTGGAAAAAAATAAAATTAACTTTTTGTATGACATGAAATTTTATTATTATTATTGAAAATTATGGTATCATAATATTGTCAAAAGTATGTTGTCAAGTGTGTCAAAAGAAAAATTTGTATATACTTTTTTGCCCATTTTTTGGCAAAAAATAAATAAATTTCATAATTTGTATGACATGAAATTTTATTATTATTATTGAGAATTATGGCATTATAAGTTTGTCAAAAAAATAATGTCAGGTGTGTCAAAAAATGATTTCATTTATTTTTTTAGCCAATTTTTTGGAGAAAAAAATTTTTGCTGTTTTTATGACGTAAATGTAATTGAAAATGAAATTGGACATGGAAATTTTTGAATTTGTTATAGTTTTTGAAATATTTTTGGAATTTTTAAAAAAGTTTGTGCTGTGCTATTGCAATAATTTTTGCAATATTTTTAGAATTTTGGAAAAAGTTTTAATTTTTGGTTTTGTAAGAATTTTTGGAATATTTTTAGAATTTTGGAAAAAGTTCGAATTTTTAAGAATTTTTGGAATATTATTGGAATTTAGAAAAAGTTTAAATATTTGATTTTATTCTAATTTTTGGAATATTTTTGGAATTTTGAAAAAAGTCTCAATTTTCGATTTTGTTATAATTTTTGCAATATTTTTAGAAATTTTGAAATAAAATAGAATTTTTGAATTTTAATATATATATTTAGAATTTTGAAAAAAATTCAATTTTTGATTTTGTAAGAATTTTTGGAATACTTTTAGAATTTTGAAAAAATTTAAATTTTTGATTTCATTATAATTTTTGGAATTTTGAAAAAAGCTTAAATATTTGATTTTGTAATAAGTTTTGCAATTTTTTAGAATTTTGGAAAAAGTTTGAATTTTTAAGAATATTTGGAATAGTGTTGGAATTTAGAAAAATTTTAAATATTTGATTTTATTTTAATTTTTGGAATATTTTTGGAATTGTGAAAAAAGTTTCAATTTTTGATTTTGTTATAACTTTTGCAATATTTTTAAAATTTTTGAAAAAAATTTTAATCTTTGATTTTGTAATAATTTTTGGAAAATTTTTTGAATTATGAAAAAAGTTTGATTTTATTTAATTTTTACAATATTTTTGGAATCTTGAAAGAAATATGAATTTGTGGTTTTGTAATATTTTCTCGAAACGCTAAATGGAGAGGTTTTTGAGTAGTTTGCTGATTGTATATCATCTATCGTTTCACTAAATTATGTTAATTTGTGATCTGTTATAATTTTCCGGCAACGCATTGATGTTTCGTGTTAGTTTTGTAATAAATTTCTAAACAGAGAAAACAAAATACATACTTGTACTTTAACAAAGAGTTATGTCAACATCGCTGCCCAAAACTAAAAACCATGTCCTCATAAAAGTTTTTTGCCGAAAACTACATCAAAATCCTTAACCGAAGTCTTGATATCTCAGAGCTGTGAGATTTCAGCCCCTCCATATTTTGTAAATCAAAAATATGAGCGAAATGCCTTTGTTATGCTTAATATATTCATTTGGGGTCGAGAAGAGTTTAAATCTAGAGAAAACTTTGTATGTTTCCTGCTATAAGTTTCTGACAGTCTGAATCGTGTTTCACATCCAAAACATTAAAATAACATTTACGTTTTCAAATTTCTTGGTGGCGCCTGAATCTTCTATACACAATTTTGCTTTATGTTAAGCAGAAAACGTTCAAAGCGTTATCGTTTGCATTTACTTTTCACAAAACATTCATCTATCGGAATCAAGGTCCAGATCTATTTTGGAATTTTATTCTTAATATAAAATAAAATTATTTGTTCATACGTTGGAAGGAATCTCATCCATAACTATTCCAGGCTAAAGAATTATCATTTGTTTTGTTTGCCGCTGCTGGTTCATGAATTTTTTATGGATTTTTATTTATGTCATTATAGTACGAAATCCGGCTGCAGGATTAGTGCGCTCATCGATTTTTTGCTAAAACCAAATTTTTATGTATATATATGATTAGGAGAATATATATCTACCAGGTTGCCTATCAAAATTTGGCCGCCAGTATTTTTAATTAAATTATTTTTAATTGATTTTTGATAACAAATTTCGTTCACTTGTTTTTTAAATAAAATATCGTCTACATCACGGCAAATTATATAAAGATTCTAAAAAATCACGGTTGCCATTTCGCACCTGGCCGCACCTCTTCGCAGCCAGGTATGAAACAGGTATGATTTCGATACATTTATACGTTCATAACGTACATTGATTAATTATATAACATATTAAAGCTAATTTTGTTCTATTTATTACCATATATGGTTGCCTAATTAAATCCGGCCGCAAATAAGAGTTGCTGGCTGATAAAGATGATAAAGATTTAAGGAAGAGTAAAAGAGAGTTAGCGTGTAACATCATTTGTCAGACGAGGATAGCGATTGCCAGCTGTGCGACGCTTTTAAACCATTGCGCATGCGTCGATTGTTAGTGTTCTCAACCACCGGGGAGTAATTCGGACGACTTAATAAATACTCCAAAAAATATGTCTTCCTTTTCAAAATGACAAATTTAAAAATTACAAAAAAAAATTAATATTGATTTAATATATTTTATGTTTTACTGATTTATTATAAGTTGTTTAGACCTTAGTTACCGACATAATAATGACATTCTTAATTCCCAAGGGAATTATAAGAGGGAGTTATGGATTCATAATAGACCTAGTTTTCATTATAAATTTTTGTTTTGTTTATTTATAAACAACATTATTTACATAAAGCCATAGTAACGAATAACAATAACCCAGCAATACAATTTGTAATGAAAAACAACTAACTTGATCAATTAAAACGAAAAATCATGCTATCAAATACTTGATAAAAATAAATGTTTTAGTTTAATAAATGTTTTAGGTAGTAAAACATAAAATTATTTATGTATCACGTGAATTATTAGATGTCAATTACCTTGTGAAACTTACTAACCCTCGGGCCAGAGGCCCTCGGGTAGTAAACGTTTCCCTCGGTAATTAACATCCTCATAATTCCCTTGATACCTAAATAACTATAATATCGATTTAAAAAATAACAAAATAAAACCAAGGTGACTTTGTAAAAGAAAATTTTATTGTGAAAGTCCTGTTTGAAAATTTTATTAGATTTTATTCAAGCATTTAATCGTCTGTTACATATTAATTAAACATTTACGCAAATTAAAAAATTAAAAAATGTATTTTATATTACTGTAACTCTTATTTAAAAATCCGAATCATCGGAGCTTTCTGCAGTTTCACTATCATCGGAGCTATCACTTTCATCGCTACAAATATCAAAATCGTCGTCACTATCGGAAGATTTGTTCCTGGAATCACATAGCACACTCTTAACTTATGTTAGAATAAAAATGCCGCAGCTGTTCAGTTGAGAACACTAACATTCATATTTATCATCTTTATCAGCCAGCAACCCTTAATTTAATTAGGATTTAATTAGGCAACCATATATGATAATAAATAGAACAAAATTAGCTTTAATTTGATATATAATTAATCAATGTACGTTATGAGCGTATAAATGTATCGAAATCATACCTGTTTACACCTGGCTGCGAAGAGGTGCGGCCAAGTGCGCAATGGCAACCGTGATTTTTTAGAATCTTTATATAAATTGCCGTGATGTAGACGATATTTTATTTAAAAAACAAGTGAACGAAATTTTTTCCCAAAAATCAATTAAAAATAATTTAATAAAAAATACTGGCGGCCAAATTTTGATAGGCAACCTGGTAGATATACATTCTCCTAATCATATATATACGTTACCCGCAGGAGGGATCGATTTTGATCGATTATGATCAATGTTGATCTACGGGTCTGACTACCCTGCGTACTCCAGTCCCTGCCATTGACATATGAGTTAGCGTGAGATATCACATACCACTGGCAATGGCAGGAGATGTCATTAGCCAAGATGATATCTTAGGGTGCTGGCGGACGAACTTTAATTAGTCAACGGCAGCACTTCCAGTCTTAGCTGGGCAGCGTTCCATAGCGGTACCGCTCATTAGCTCTTCCGAGGAATCGGACCAACACGTAGTTATGTTTGGGCTTTGTGCCTCGATTTAGGTGGTGGGCGGTGCGTCTGGGGTGCGCTGCATCAGCTGGATTATTGGCATTTAGTTTTGTTTTGTTTTCAGCAAATTATCACTTATTATTTTGTTATTATTTCTTCATCTTATCATGAAATATTGGCATATGTCATATTTTGTAGTATGATAGGATTTTTTACTTAGTTATGCATTTTAAAATAAAACATAAAAAAATAAAATAAAACTTTTTGATATATATATGGCAGTACAACCGAAAAAAAATAAGTCTGCAAGTGGTAAAGCAAATTTGCGCAATCCACCCGCCCATAAAGCGGCACGTCCACGGAATTTGCAGGGACAAAACATATATGAATCAATAAAAAATTTTAAAATACATGTTCAAAACATCTGCGGATTGAACGCTAACCATGACCACGTGCAACATCATCTTGAGCACGACAAACCGAACATTCTATTCCTTACAGAAACACAAGTTTCTGAAAATTTTCTCTTTATAGAATCGCTTAATTCCAAATATAGGCTCGAATCAGCTTTCAAACTCCATCAGGGCGTATGCGCATTCATTCATGAGAGTGTTGCGTACACGCGCTTTCCAAATTTTGAACTACACGGTGACGGCTTCAATACAATGGTTTTAAAGATTTGTCTTCCAGAAATGACTTTTTTTACAATAGCTTTATACCGGTCCCCCAACAAACGTAACCCAAACTTTTTTAATATACTGACAAAAATTGTGGACGAGATTAGAGCAAAGTCCCCTAATTGTGAAGTTATCGTTACCGGTGACTTCAACGTCCACAACAAATCATGGTTGGAATTCTCCAAATCGACCGACGATGTTGACAATAGTGGAAAACTGGCAGAAATTTTTGCCGCGTCTCAGGGCCTATTCCAAATTGTTAAAAGCCCGACTTTCACTCCCCGTAATGGCGGTGATAATAGTTTTCTTTTAGATCTCTATCTTACCACAATGCCAGATATTACGAGTGTCGATGTCGCGAAAGGTAGTATTGGAAATTCTGATCATTATTTAATCTCATCAGTTATCAAAACTGATTTACTTAAAACTACAACTCCCAAACCCCGTAAAATATTTCACTACTCAAAAATGGATAAGAGTGGTCTTCAAAATTTTTTCCATGGTTTCCCTTTCGACCGTCATTGTTTTTACACTGACAATGTAAATGTTTCTGCTCAAAACTTTACAGAAACCATCCAATTTGCTATCAATAAATTTGTCCCTTTCTCCATAGTAAAACCCAAACAAAAATACTTGTATTCGAAAGCTGCCAAAACGGCACTTAGAAACAAACGTAGATCATTTAATATTTGGATTCATAACAAAACTCCCGCCAATCGATCCCAATATCTAAAGGCCAACAAAATATCTAATCAGATTATCTCAAACGAAAAGTCCGAAATTGACAGAGCGAAAGCCTCAAAACTTACGTCTATGTCTGTTTCTGACAAGAGTTTCTACAGTGCCATCAATTCTTTAAATTCTGGTACAAAATTTTCTATTCCCCCTATTATTGATGGTGATTTAATCGTCAATGATCCCGCAAGAAAAGCTAACTTGTTCGCTGAACGCTTTGCTCTGAACTCCACTGTTTTGGAAACTCCTAAAGAAATACCCCAAATCCAGTCTTCAGGAGTTAATATGAATGAACTTCACTTCAAACCCAAAATAGTCGCTAAACTTTTAAAGGGGTTAAACATCAACAAAGCATCAGGAATGGACAATATTCCACCCATTATTTTAAAAACCTTTTCCAAAGAACTTGCACCAACTTTAACTAAAATATTCTACCAATCCTACAAATCTGGTATATTTCCCTCGTGCTGGAAGTTGGCAAATGTCCAGCCTGTCCCCAAAAAGGGACCAAAATCCGATATCTCAAATTATAGGCCAATAGCTTTACTATCGGTCCTATCCAAAGTCTATGAGCATTATATTAATACACATATTTCAAAATTTCTGGAAGAAAATCATTTGATATCCGACAGCCAATACGGTTTTCGAAACAAAAGATCAACTACCGATCTATTAAACTATGTAGCGCATTGTTGGAACAGCATACTTGATAAAGGTGGTGAAACATACGTTATCGCTTTAGACATCTCCAAGGCATTCGATCGAGTCTGGCATGCCAACTTAATCAACAAGCTCGTTGCGTACGGTTTTCATCCCAATGTTGTGAAGCTGATTCAAAATTTTCTGTCCAACCGACACATTTCGGTAACCTTAGACGGATTTTCTTCTGAGTCTAAACTAATTAACGCTGGTGTACCCCAAGGCTCAGTATTGTCCCCAACCTTATTATTGATTTATATCAACGAATTGTTGAAAATCACCAGCAACCCAATAAATAGTTTTGCAGATGATAGTACTCTGCACAAGTCGTTCGAGCCCCTTCCTTCAAAAGGTAAAATGCACGAACGAATTAATCCTGCCCGGAGAGACGCTGCCATAAACTTGAACAAAGACCTGAATAAAGTCGCCGACTGGGGTGACCAAAACCTTGTCAATTTCAACTCCACCAAAACACAGCTGTTGATTGTTTCCAGATTAAAGACCGAGTTCCCCAAAGATATTTTATTTAGTATGTGTGATGAACCAATAGGTGAATGTAAAAGCATTCGTTTATTGGGTGTCACAGTTTCAAATGACCTACTCTGGAACGATCATGTAATGGCGATGGCAAAAAGCGCGTCCAAAAAACTCGGCCTCCTAAATAGATGCAAAAAATTTTTTGCTCCATACCAATTGCTCCATGTTTATAAGTCCTATATTCGTCCCTGTATGGAGTACTGCTGTCAAGTTTGGGGTGCTGCCTCTGTTTCCATCTTGGCCCTCTTGGACTCTGTTCAAAAGCGAGCTATACGAATTGTGGGTGATCGAACTTTGACATCAAAACTTGATTCCCTACAACATCGTCGCACTGTTGCTGACCTCGTTGTTTTTTACAAATATCGTCATCAGCAGTGCTCAGATGAAATCAGCGGCATCATGCCTCAAACTTATTCTTACCCCCGTTCCACTCGGCAATCGGCTGCCGCAACCAGTGAAACGGTAAAGATCCCGCGCTGTCATACTGGCAGATCGCAGAGAGACTTCTTTGTCCGAACTGCGTACAAATGGAATAGTTTGCCGGAACACTTAGTCTCAGGTGGCTTCAACCCACAGATGTTTAAAAAAAGCGTTAATCTACACCTTAGAACGCCAGTTGTTGTGGGACCCAGGTCTAGACCTAGGTCTTAAAAGGTATTTATGTGTTGTTGTGACACATATTCTAAACCCTATTACACAACACATTTTATTAAAAAAAAAAAAAAAAAAAAATATATATACATAAACATTTGCTTTTAGCAAAAAATCGATGAGCGCACTAATCCTGCAGCCGGATCTTAGACTATTATTATCTCATAATGTATAGGCATATCCGGCAATTAAACCTATGCCCTGTGAGTCCGAGCGTAACTGGCGAACTATTGGGCTACTCAACACAAAACGTATAATTCGATTAATGTCCGTTAGAAGTTTTACGGAGACTGTTTTGCTAAAATGAAATTTGTCAAACTGACTGAAGTTATTGCTTCTATTATTTCAACTAGAAGAGCTTATACGAAATTGAAATCGTTTCGTTTTTGTCAGAAAAGTATTGTGCATAAGGCGGTTTTTATTTTTTTAATATCTTATTTAGACATATTTTGCACAATATAAATAGACAAATAAATCATGAAATAGACAAAAAAATCAATCAAAATCATAATCAGCTAAAGAATCAGAATCAAAAATCAACTAGAGTAGAATAAAGAAAATTTAAAGATTATTTGGCTTAGTTTTATAAATAATGGTATATGGATTTTCTATACATTTCTGAGAGCCAAACTCATCAGGAAGAACTGAGGCGATACAGAGTTTCATAATTTAGTCACTCTATTAAAATAATTAAGAATAAATGGATGGTGTGATATGCGTTGCTTGTATTGCTATTGTTTTATATATATACAACATTTTTAAAAATTAACTGCGTTC
This sequence comes from Diogma glabrata, assembly GCA_963693315.1. Classification (NCBI taxonomy): domain Eukaryota; kingdom Metazoa; phylum Arthropoda; class Insecta; order Diptera; family Cylindrotomidae; genus Diogma; species Diogma glabrata. Next base: position 229,925,048 of record OY856188.1, on the reverse strand, counting down.
ATCAGCACCTTAGTACGCAAGTTGTTGTGACCTATTAAAAATCCAATTACAAAACTTTTTATTTAAAAAAAATATTGTTCAAATAAAGGTGTAGGTACGCTAAAAGTTAATGATTGAAAAAATATAACCCCTTAATGTTGCTATACCCAAAATCTTTGAGTTAATAAAACAAATAGAAAAAAGATTTGTCAGCATTCTTTTACGTTTATTAAAAAGAAACAAAATCTTTTAAGAACGCAAATCTCAGATTATGATTTCATTGTTAAAAAATCCATTGAAGTTACATGCCACATAGCTTTTTCCATAAAAAGTAAGCCCCTGAATTATACTATCTTTTCTGCATCTAAATTAAAAAACTAAATTCTATGGAAGTCATATAGAAGCCATTATTTTTGTAATTACTAACAAAGATATTTATTGTTTCTTATCATTTAGATTAACCGATTGGACAGCGTGCAGGACAACGATCGAAGGGCCAGAGATCGAAACTTGATGCAACCGTAAACAAAAACTTAAATCTGAACACTATATAATAACATAGCAATAACAATAATTACGTTAAAAAGTGTAGATATATAAAAAAGATTGTAATATTTTTGTCACATTTTTTAACAGCTTCTATAAAACTTCTAAAGATTGCTTAAAACAAGCTATTAGAAGCACTTTACTGAAGCTATAACTTGTGAAAAAATAAATTCTATTCAGCTTGCATAACTGCTTACAAAAGACCTTACCGAAGTCTTTTACAAATTATAGCTTCGTTAAAAGCGGTGTAATTTCTCCAAATGGCCTTTATCGAAACCGCTTGGAAGTTTTAAAGAAACTTTAAATATGGGGAAGCTAGTTTCGGTAAGACTGTTTAGTGTTTTTAAAGAAGTTGAAATGCGGTGTCTTTTAAAATAAAACTCTACTGAAATAAAAACGTTGTGGACTTACCATATTCTCGTAGAAAGTTGTTTATTTATCTAAAATGTCAGCCCGATCGGTTTTCTAGTTTCAGTCTACCTACCTAGTTTCTTTCTAGACAGACAGAGAGGCGAACTAGCATCAAAGTCTCTTCAATAAGATTTCATTAAAAAAAAGATACCTAAAATGCAGTCGTATGATATTATTGGGTTTGTTAAATTATTCATTCACGTAACCGTACTCAACCTAACAATTTATCAGTATCGATACAAATATTCACTTATTTTAAATTATTTAAGATAAATAATTTATGGAAATAAAAATATTATTATAAGGATTTAATTTATGTATTATGTGAATGACAATAATTTTCCCCGTTTTTTATATTCACTTTCAAATGACCAAAAAAAAAATTTCAATTTATACAATAAATCATTTCACTAAAATATTCAAATTAGATTAATTAGTATAATTCTATAAATTTTATTATTTAAATAATTACCAATTTCCTTTAAAAACTATTTCAATTTGTTTATCTACATAAATTAGTGATTAAGAGGATGAGATGGGAGAATACGCGTTTAATTACAATGTGCATGTAAACATACCTAAACTAATATCGTTCTTTTAAATGTATTATTTTCTTCATGCACTTTTCACGTCTCTTAGTAAACAAAAGCTTGACTTTGTGGTACATTTTACATTGTTGCCTTACTTTCTAATTTTTATCGAATAATATAATATTTTTAATATTTTTTATTTGTGTTTGCAATAAATCAAAGGTCTTACCTGTTTACTATATCAAAAAGATCATTTGCCATAATCAGATTAAATATTATTATCTTTTTTGGAAGAAGGATGAGGTTGGAGAGCAAAATCAATAAGTTTCTGTGAATTTGTAATAATAATTTAAGTTGTGTGTTTGCTATTTAATTAGATGCAACAGAAATGGGTAGTTTGGTGAGTATGTATCTAATCAACTGTGTAATATTACAATAATATTTATGTATTCATAGTACTGCACTTGAAACGGATGAAATTTTTTGTTTCGAATTTGAAAATGATTACCCATTTTGAGGAAATTGATATGGGATATGTGTCGGATATTTATACTATTTATAAGTTATAAACCGGTGTTAACCCGGGGCTTCGACAAAGCCGGAGTAAAGTAAGTGCTTTTATTAGACAAATTTATTCATAATCATAGTCTTTCTTTTGTTAGACATTAGCCAGTTGATAAGACTTATCTAACGAATATATATTGTAAGCTCGAGATCGCCCGATTGATGGTTTATTTCTAGTGTAGGCAAACCCTGCTCGGGTTGTAACGGGCTGTAAATTATATGTTTAACTTGTTCAACGCTTGGACTGAATTCTTGCCCTAGCCGTTAAATTAATAATTTTATTAGATTTTAGATTTTCAAACAGTAGCAATGTAACAAAATATAAAGAAATGCCGACCAGTAATAATAACATTTTTTCTGTGACGGGAAAAAAGTTTAACATTTTACTTCTGCTGACAGGTGCAAAAATGCTACTTTTCATAAAATACTTTTTTCCCCGGGAAAAAAGTATGTACTTTTTTCCCTGATAGATAAAAATATATATATAAACACATATATACACATAAATGATGAATATTATGAATATTTATGAACATTTATGACTATTTTAATGTTAATGAAAAGTTATACCGTTTTCTTCTTGATGTTAATAACTGGTTTTGACAAATAAAATGAAACTTAATTTTAAGTTTTTATTCAAGAAAAATTCGTATGGTGTGGTGAATATACATATTGTAATATTTGTTTAATATTATTTTTTCAATAATTATATTAATATTTATCCAGTCACAGAAAAAAATAGTGTATTATACACGGGAAAAATTGTAGATTTTAGCTCTCGGTTTTTTGTCTCCCTCCGCTTCGCGTCGGGAGACAACACAACCTCGAGCTAAAATCTACTACTTTTTTCCCTTGTATAATAAATAACTATTTTTTGTTTTTTTTTCTAGGTAGGTGAAAACTTTGGTGACCGATTTTAAACTATAACATCAGAAAATTCATTTACAAATTATTGTAAGTATTTTTAGTTTTTGAGTAAATAATTAGCAGTTTTTGAAGTTAATTAAACAATTTTCTGAATTTTTTATAATTACGCAGAAGCTAAATAACTAATATGTAATAATAAACATCGTAAATGTTTCTCATCACATAAATCGTCGTTCCAATATTAAAAATATATTTGGCTTAGTTATTCAACTGTGATTAGTCAATAGTACATTGAAAGTAGTTTTGAGGGGTAATTTTATTCCCTTGCTCAACCCAAATTTCAATAAAGTATTTAAATACAATTTACACTGTTTGACGTTGGCTTGGCGAAGCCTTTTGAATAACATTTTTTGAAAAGTCGTGATTCTTTGCCTTTAAAAAAGTTTCATTTTTTATTTCAACATGCAGTGACGAAATATCTCTAAATACATACTATAAAAATCATCGCAATCGAAATCGAACTCATATTCTGAAACGTTAATATTCCTAGGTTCATCTTCTTACATGTGCTTTTTTCTATTTGTCGACCTTTATGTCATATAATTAACCGAAAAATGAATATCCTTTATAATTATAAACTTAAACTCAATTATGTATTTGTTCTAAAGAAACTAATAATTTTAATTCCCTACCCAATGCACTTCGAATATAGCTTTCTTCCAATTATATTTATATACTAACTATATTCAAGAAATTATAACAAAAAAATATTCTAAAAATAATTCAAATAAGTTTATGGAAAGCTATAATTTATTCTCAAAAACTATTACTTATAATATAATTAAAGCCAAACCTATATATGTAGATGCTTGAAGAATAAAACAAACAAAAGCATCTTCGACTAACTGTAATTGCTAAAACTACGATGATATATTATAGAAATTTAAACTTACGTACAAAACATAAATGTATGAGTCTATCTGTATCTATCATCTTATTTTTGTATCCATTTAAATTATTTTATCTTAAAAGAATTTTATTATCCTTAAAACTATTTTCAATCTTTTTTCCCATTTATCTTTCTATTACTTAAAAATTTTCTTTATACTAATAATGGTTTGTATTTTAGTTTTCCTATTATTGTTATCATTATTATTGTCTTAAAATTTATGTAATTATAAGATACGACTATATAGTCAGCTTCAAAAGGGCGGATTGTTTATTAAATCGGTTTGTTTCTTTGTTACTCTTATTTATATTAATCTTTTTATTTAATTAGAAATAAATATATACATAATTGATTTACATTGTTATGCAAATTTCATATTGCGCATCACAATAAATTTTTCACTCTTTAATTTTGGTGTTAATTTTCCTATCACAAAGTGACATAACTAAATTAATAATAAATTACCACAACTTTGTAATTTAATATACAATATTCAAAAATGAAAGGTTATAGATAAAATATGTATATATTAAAATTTGGCAAATGAAATGTCGATTGAAAGTGGTCGACTCCTGTTGATCCATGTTTTTTTCTAACTAACCATGACTAATGTCGCGAGCATAGCTAACCCTGTTATTAAACCTGCTTTGAGCGTTTACGTTCCTTACGCACCTTAGTGAAAATGTACAGTTTTAATGACGTAGTCTTGATAACATGTCTCACTGGCGACCACTGGTAGTCGATAGAATATGAAACTCTTTGTTGAAATCTGGAAAAAGGGGGTTGTGGCTTCATATTTAAAGAAACTACATGATTTTAAAAATTATTTTTTTATTTTAATGAAATAATTTGTGCTTAACACATATAAAATTGAAGCGTAGCCTGACTGTCAAGTCTGTTGACTTCTTTATTATATTTGATTTTTGCAATAGAATGCCAGTATAAAGTTTAGTGTATATCATCCGAGATTCTTTTTAATGCAGAAGTTCTACAAGGTTCCACTCTGTCAACAATTCTTTTTTATCTGTATCAATGATTTGTTAGATTCAACACATAATCACATCTATACTTCTGCTGATGATAGCATTTTTCATGCTACTTATACCAAATTCTAATCCACCGCAACGCTCAATGTTGCAAGAGCAAACTTGTTATTCTGTTAGACTGTTGGTAGTTGAGATTGAAAGTATTTTTTTGTGGCGTCTTTGCTCCATGTAGAAGCTTTGTCAAACTAACCAGTTTCAAATATTAACCTTGGTTATTCGCAACGGCTGCATAATTACCACATATGGATCCTTCTCATGAGATCCTTTTGCCTGAAAATTTCTCGCGTTATCCTAGAGCTGCTGTAGCGACTCATCCTTTTGTGGTTTAAAAAACAAAATATAGAACGTGATATTTTTAACAGAATCTCGCATGTTTGGAATTCCTTACCTATAGTTTGATTTTGCTAATAATTTTAATTTTAAGTGTTCTCGTTCGGAATTACCATAAGTAATTCTGACATCAAGAGAATACGTGTGCCTTAAGTTTGTTCCGCTTAGTTTCAGTACCTGGATTCGATAAAGTTTATCCTCGCCTCTTTACTCTGGATCCACGCGATAATTAAATGTGGAGGGAAAGCAAAACATGTAAACCCAGTGGGCTCTGACGACCTAAGAGTTAAAATGAAAAAAGGCCACCACCACCCCTCCATCAACTTATCGACTATCAAATTTTAATTACAAAATATTGCGACGCTGATGCATAGGCTGACTTCACCACAGCTCTGGAAACATAGTGTTCTGGATATATAATGAGCTAATATCCATAAAATACTTTAATTAAAAGCTAACCAATATTATGGACTTCGTAGTTCTAATAATAAAAATATTAAAGCAGGCAGTAGTATCCCAACAAACATAAATTCTGTTGTACGAGAAAAAGTAAAAAAAATTTTATCGGAAGTGACAAAGCGGAAGCTGGGATGCAGAACTGTTGTAAACCGTACTACATGTGTATGTACCAAATTTCATCCAACTCGATTATCAGGTACAGAAGTTATTGAGCTTCCAAAATAACAGGTGCTTGGAGGACCCCCTACCACTGTTCACTATCGCTAAAAAAACTAATCAGTTCCTTGCCATACATATTTGCATCTTTTTGCAAAGTGTAATCAAAATTACTTAACGAACGAATGTTGTATGCTTCCAACAAACATTGAAACAATAAACAGGTGTTCGGGAGGACTCCACCACTTATCCCAATATTGTCCAAAAACTATTCAATTCTTTGTCAATAAAGTCTTTACCTTTTTTCAAAGTGCCATTAAAATTGATTAATGAATGAAATCTGTATGCTCCCAACAAACTTTAAAAACCAAGTGTGAAAAGTAGTTGTATGGTAGATCCCCCGTCACTTTGATCAATGTGTCCCAAAAGATGATAATTATCTTCTTGCTTGATTGAAACCTTTTCATAAGTTTTATCATAATCACTTCATTATTTTAGGCTGTAGTGTGCATAAAGATACTGAAAAAACTGCCAACAATTAAAAAAAAAATTTTTTTACCGGAAGTAAAAAACCGGAAGTTGGGATGCAGAATATTTGTAAATCATACTAAATGCTTATGTACAAAGTTTCATCCAATTCGATTATCAGGTACAGATGTTATTGAGCTTTAAAAAAAACAGGTGTATGGGACACCCCCCACCACTTTGTTCACTATCGCTAAAAAACTAATCAGTTCTTTGCCATACATGTTTGCATTTTTTCCAAAGTGTCATCAAAATTGGTTCACGAACGAATGTTGTGTGCTCCCAACAAACATTGAAAAAATGCTGACACAGTAAACAAGTGTTCGGGAGACCCATAGAGACCCGAGAGACCACTTATCCCAATATTGTCCAAAAACTAATCAGTTCCTTGTCATTTAAGTTTCCATCTTTTTCCAAAGTGTCATTAGAATTGATTAATGAATGAAGTCTGTATGCTCCCAACAAACTTTAAAAAACAAGTGTGAAAAGTCAGCAGTTGTATGGTAGACCATCCGCCACTTTGATCAATGTGTCCTAAAAGATGATAATTATCTTCTTACACTAATTGGAACCCTATTCCATAAGTTCCATCATAATCACTTCATTATTGTAGGCCGTAGTGTGCATAAAGACACTGAAAAAACTTCAAAAAAGTCCAAAAAAAATTTTTTTACCGGAAGTAAAAAACCGGAAGTTGGGATGCAGAACTATTTTAAACCGTACTACATACTCATGTACCAAGTTTCATCCAATTCGCTTGTCAGGTACAAAAGTTATAGAGCTTTCAAAAAAACAGGTGCTCCAGGGACCCCCCACCACTTTGTTCACTATCGCTCAAAAACTAATCAGTTCTTTGCCATACATGTTTGCATCTTTTTCCAAAGTGTCATCAAAATTCGCTCACGAACGAATGCTGTGTGCTCCCAACAAACATTGAAAAAAGTGTGACACATTAAACAGGTGTTCGGGAGGACCCCCACCACTTATTCCAATATTATCCAAAAACTAATCAGTTCTTTGTTATTTAAGTCTCCATCTTTTTCTAAAGTGTCATTAAAATAAATTAATGAATGAAGTCTGTATGCTCCCAACAAACTTAAAAAACAAAGTGTGAAAAGTCAGCATTTGTATGGTAGACCCCCCACCACTTTGATCAATGTGTCCCAAAACATGATAATTATCTTTTCACACTAATTGGAACCTTATTCCATAAGTTTCATCATAATCACTTCATTATTGAAGGCTGTAGTGTGCATAAAGGCACTGAAAAAACTTCAAAAACGTACAAAAAAATTGTTTTTACCGGAAGTGAAAAACCGGAAGTTGGGATGCAGAACTATTGTAAACCGTACTACATACTCATGTACCAAGTTTCATCCAATTCGCTTATCAGGTAAAGAAGTTATAGAGCTTTCAAAAAAACAGGTGCTCCAAGGACCCCCCACCACTTTGTTCACTATCGCTCAAAAACTAATCAGTTCTTTGTCATACATGTTTGCGTCTTTTTCCAAAGTGTCATCAAAATTCATTCACGAATGAATGTTTTATGCTCCCCACAAACATAAAAACTTTGTGGAAAAAAACACCTGTTGTATGGTGGACCTCCCAACCCTTTATCCAATGTGCTCTAAAAGCTGATAAAATCTTTCTCATGTTATTTAAAAGCTTTTCGCGACGTTTCATGAAAATCGATCGGTAATTGTAGGCTACAGTAGGGATAAACACCTGAAAAAAAAACTTTTTAACCGGAAGTGACAAACCGGAAGTTGGTATGCAGAAATATTGTAAACAGTACTAAAACCTTATATACTAAGTTTCAATAAGATCATAGCCCGGGATCAGAAGTTTTTCAAGATTTAAACTTAGAGGTGTTCGGGAGACCCCCCGTCATTTTGTCCAAATTTGAAATGAGTCCAGATCTTCCATTTTCAAGTGAACCTGTATCATTTGCCAAAGTTTCATCAAGATCCTATGCAGAAAACTGGCTTATGCTGCCTCATATCACCAAAACCCTGTCCCAAATCTCCAATCGCTGTCCCAATGTTTTTCGCATGGAGGGATCAGTTTTTATTAATTTGTTAATTTTTTCTATTTTTTGATCCACGGGTGTGACAACCCCGCGCACTACAGTCCCTGTTATTGGCACATGAGTTAACGTGAGATATCACATACCACTGGCAATAGCAGTGAGATATCACTAGCCAAGGTGATATCTTAGGGGTGCTGGCGGATGAACTGTATTCAGTCAACGGTAGCACTCTCAATCTTAGCTAATAAATATTCCTTGATGCGGGAACGCTGTAGCTTGCTCGAAGAAACGAGCTTTCATATAACTATATATCTGAGCTTTAATCATTGAAAAATATACTGTGTCCCATAATCAAGGATTATGCCATTAGCTGGACTATTGGCAAACCAATTTTAGTTTTGTTCCTGCAAATTTTTAAAACAAATTTGCTTTTTATCTCTTATTTTATTTTTATTTTCCCTATCTTATCACAAAATATTGGCTTATGTCATATTTTATATGTGATAGGATTTATAGTTTAGTTGTCCATTATTTAACAAAAAATATTAAAAAAAACAAAAAAAAACAGATTTGCGTCCATTAACATCCTTAGAGCGCATGTTGTTGTGGGACCTTTTTCTTAAAAGGTTTTTATGTTTTGTTGTGACACATATTGTAATGCCTACTACACATCACATTTTATTAAAAAAAAAAAAAATAATTGCTGCACCAAAAAAGATGATGATTGAGTATAACATACGAATCAGTTACTGTTGCATCAAGACTAGATAACTGTTAATAGCCATATGGGTAATTCTTTTATAAACCGAACACCTTTCTGACCGACCCATTTTTGATTTGGCTGAAAATTTTTTTAGGGGTTTTTTATCGAAAAAAAAGATATACGTGTTCGAGGATTTTTTTTTTTTTTTGGAAAATAGAGCTGTTCTAAATTTCGAGAATTTCGTGATTTTCGGCTTGAAGACTTATTTTCAAAAATTCATAACTTCGGTTTTATAGAAGATAGAAGGTTTTTCTTTTCTTTATTTGAAAGTTAAAAGATATAATTTTTTAAAAATAAGTATTTTCAACTAAAATTATTAACAAATTCCTATTGTTATAAACAAATAAAATGTTAAAATTAAATTTTAACCATTGCCCCACCCATAAAATTAAGTTTTAATATAATCATCGTATTCATCGTTCAATTTCCTATAAAAAAAGTATTATTTTTTCTAATGGAGAAATGATATTTACTGTTAGAAATAAATTAATTTTTCTCCGATAGACAGCAAATATAAATTTTGCAGACTTATTTCAGTCAGCAAAGTGGCACTTTTCCTGCCTAGGCAGCAAAGCAAGCACTTTGCTGCCTAGGCAGCAAAATAATTAGACTTCATAGAAAGAAACAGATATTGCGATTAAAAAAAAAATTTTTTTAATCGATTTTTTTTCTTCATTTTTTTCATTTTGCTTTATTTTTAAAGTAATAATTATTAAATTACATATCATTGTAATTAATCGGAGAAAAAATTATATGTTCAACTCGGCAGCAAGGTAGATTGACTGCCTTGGCTGAATTCCGAGCCTCGCTCGCTCGGCTATGAACTATCAGCCGTGGCAGTCAATCTACTACTTTGCTGCCTAGTTAAATAAATAACTATTATCGAGCGCGGGACGACAAAAAATTTAATATATGGGTTATTCTTTTACATACCGAACAGATTAGGACAAAATGTGACTAAGGCATTTTTGATTCAGCTGAAAATTTTTTTAGGGGTTCTATATAAACATTACGATATACTTGTTTGAGAGTTTTTTGTTTTTAGGGGAAATAGAGCGGTTCTAAATTTCGAGAATTTTGTGATTTTTGGGCTTGAAGACTTGTTTTCAAAGATTTATAACTTCGGTTCTCGTAGCAACATTTTGTCTGTTTTATTTTAAAGAATAGAGATGCAATTTAAAAAAAAAATTGTTAATTATAAAAATTATTAACAAATTCCTATTGTTATAAACAAATAAAATTTTAAAATCAGTTTTTAGTAATTATCTAAAAAAAATAAAGAGTGTTTGATGTAATCATCGTATTCTACGTTCAATTTTCAATAAGAAACGTATATTTAATTAGTGGAGAAATGAGTTTTACTGTTAGAAATGAACTAATTTATCGAGCGCGAGACGATAACAAATTTTATAAATTTTTGTCGTCCGGCGCTGGAAAAATTAACTCAAAAATGCCTTAGTCACATTTTGTCCTAATCTGTTCGGTATGTAAAAGAATGACCCATATATTAAATTTTTTGTCGTCCCGCGCTCGATAAATTAAATTATTTCTAACAGTAAATTTCATTTCTCCATTAAAAAAAATACTTTTTTTATAGGAAATTGAACGATGAATACGATGATTATATTAAAACCTAATTTCATGGGTGAGTGGTTAAAATTTAATTTTAACATTTTATTTGTTTATAACAATAGGAATTTGTTAATAACTTTAGTTGAAAATATTTATTTTTAAAAAATTCCATCTTTTAACTTTCAAATAAAGAAAAGAAAAACCTTCGTTCTTTTATAAAACCGAAGTTATGAATTTTTGAAAATAAGTCTTCAAGCCGAAATCACGAAATTCTCGAAATTTAGAACAGCTCTAATTTCCAAAAAAAAAAAATCCTCGAACACGTATATCTTTTTTTTTCGATAAAAAACCCATAAAAAAAATTTCAGCCAAATCAAAAATGGGTCGGTCAGATTTTGTCCAAATCTGTTCGGTTTATAAAAGAATTACCCATATATATAAGTATAAA
>OY856188.1:229792180-229913674 GCA_963693315.1 Diogma glabrata | reverse complement strand
CAAATCTTTTTATATAATGAAAAAAAAATATACACTACACAAATATACACTAGTTGAGGATCACTGTTTTATATTGGTAAATAATACAAGTGTGGTTTTATTTATTTATTAACTTAAATTTGTTCTGGAATTGATACAGGTTTTCTTATAAATGCCACCTGTTAAATATCACGTAATTTGACGGGCATAACAGCACAGAGAAACAAGTTTCTCTGAGATACCAAGGCATATGAGTGCGGACCAAAGGTTGTCGCGGATGATGCTGTCATATTCTTGCTTGAAATCAACGAAGAGCTGGTGAATGCTGATGTTGTACTCCCAACAATTTTCCAGAATCATCCTTAATTTAAAACATTGATCTGTGATTGAGCGGTTGGGACGAAAACTACACTGATAGTCATCGGATAGATTCGGCGAACGGGATGAGTCGAGCAAGTACGACATTAGCCAATATTTTATATGCAGTGTTCAACAGCGCGATGCTACGATAATTCACACACTTTGGACGGTCTCCTTTCTTATGTAGCAGAACAATGAAAGCTGTTTTCCTTTCAGCAGGTAGTTCTTCTTGGTCCCAGATTGCAAGAATCGGATCGTATATACCAGACCAGAGCTGTTGCTTCATTTTTAAATAGTTCTGCGAGAATTCCATCGATACCTGGTGATTTGCCATTTTTTAGTTTTTGGATGGCAGCTTCCACTTATTCTATTGTTGGGTAAGGGACAAAAATCTCCTCACTTGACGGAGCATTTGCTCGAATAGGATGAACTTCATTTGTCCTATTCAGTAGGTCAATTAAAAGTGGGATCGCCACACTGCAAGCACATCACGTTCACTTGCTGTAAGCTCGTTATTTCCATTTTTGATGGCTGTAGATCTTGGGTGGAAATCTTTTGTCAGATTCCATGCATTGGCCAAGCACTCTTTCGAATTTCCGTTGGCCGCATGTTGGTTGATGTTTTCGATACAGCTCTTCATGTGTTCGTATTTCTTTTTACTTAGTAGTTTTTCTGAGATTTTCCTGGTGCATAGATAATCAGTTTGGGAGCTTCGGGTGTTCCATTTTTCTCGCAGTTTTTGTTCATGTTCAAACGGTTTGGCGGCGCTCATCGTCAAACCATTCGTTACGTGATTTCGGTGGTCGTTTTCCGATTGTAATTTGTGCTGCGGCTATAATGCTTGATTGAAGCGTTTGTCATTCTTCTTGTATGTTTAATGGCATCTCAGAAGAGATGTCATGCTTTTCTATGTTTTGCGTTACTGATTCCTGATATCTATTCAACGTTTCCGGATGTTTAAATGCATCGACATTCCAGCGCACAGTCTTTTTTGCTTGTCTGTTGAATGAAGATGACAACTTGCACTTGTACTTAAAGATGACAAGCATATGATCGTGTCCATATCAGCACTTGTAGAGTGTCTCTTAGAAATCATGACGTGATCGATTTGATTTTTCGTTCTTCCGTCATATGATTTTCACGCTGCCTTGTGAATTCTCTTATGAGGGAAGAAAGTGCTAGAGATTACTAGATCATACATCATAGCCAGTTCAGCTGCGCGAAAGCCGTTATTGTTACTGGTACGATGCTGATACGTGTTTTAAATTCTGAACTCCTACCAATTTGATCATTCAAGTCACCTATAACGATTTAAATATCGTGACACGGGATGTTATTGATGACTTCTTCGAGTTCTAGGAAGAACAGGTCTTTAATAACATCTGATTTGTCTTCAGTAGGTGCATGAACATTGACGATTGTTACATTAAATGTTTGCGTGCGGATTTTCAGTGTACATAACCGCATATTAATTGGGCAGAAGTCGATAACATGCTGATTCACGCGACGGTGTATGAGAAAGCCAATTCCAAATTCTCCTCCGTTTTGATCACCGCAATAACAAAGAGTGCATCCTTTTACTGTTTAATGGATTCCACTGCCTGGCCATCTTAGTTCTTGTAATGTCACTATATCCAGTGTGTAGCAATCGACTTGGTGTGTGAGTTTTAGGAGATCTCCTGGTCTTCTAATGCTTAGCACGTTCCAGGTTCCCATTTTTAAATCGTAGTCCGGGTACAGTTTCCGAGGTCGTTCTTGTGATGAATCCGAGATATTCCGAGGGCAGTATGCAGAGTTCATAACAAATTATTTTTTACGGAAATAGGGGGTTAGCCCTTCGCCCAATCCAAATTTTCGTGAATGGGTACGTTCTGCATATTAAATTAAAATGGAGAACAGACGCTTGAGTTGCATTGGTTTATGACGCCAACGACTCGCCATGGTGCAGAATTATTGAGTATAAGTAGTATTTACTTTGCCCCTTTCAACTACACCAACCTAATTTTGTTAGCGTTACCCAGGTAGCACGGATTTTATAACCATGGTTAGAATTAAAAAAAATTAATTCAACCACTTCATTTTTTATAATCTTTTAATGTTTCAGTATAGTCACGAACTCATTTCCTAGATCTGTCTTTCTGATCTAATTCCGAATTCCGATTGACCGTTTCATAAAAAATGTAAAATTTTAAAATCAATGCTTATAAAGTTTCTTAGAAAAAGTAATTTAGAAGCCTAATCGTAGTTGGGATAGCATCTTCAGATATTCAGAGACGTTAATACATAATTTATTATAAATAACACACAACATCCCACAATTTTTCCAAATAGTTTGGGGTATGAGCTTATTCTTTCAATGCCTGCTAAACTTGATCCGATAACGGATATAAGAGCTATGTTATTCATGTAATTTCAACTCAAGCCAAATTTATACTTCCTTTTATTGCATAATAAAAGTACTTTACATAATAAATAATACATAATAATAGTCTTCGCTTTGAGCTTTCTTCGGTTGTTAAACCGGATCGTCGTGGTTTTGCCCATATAAAATTTAGTTGTTTTAATTTTCATGATTTGTGTAAAGGCGCTTTTTACAAAATATTTCATATCATCGAGTAACTCCATTCTGATGTGGTAATAATAACGCTAAAGTCTTTCCTGTTGCTACGTTTTAGATGTTATGTAAAGACTTCTTTACTGTCAAATAAGAAAAAGTTGTTTGAAAATCGGGTACCTTGTTAAGGTAATCTTTAAACTGTTCTGGTCTATTTATGGTTTTTAAACAGTTTTATCTTCAGTATTTACAATGAACTCTCTTAAAATAAATATCTAACCTAACCCTTTGGCTGAGTTATGCTTTTTCCTGCGTGTGGAATAAATATTACTTTAGCTGTTTTCAATGATAATGGGACGATATGCCAAAGTTTCAGATTACTTATGAAAATTTATTCGAAGTACAATACAATGCCTACTTCTGTTCTTTTTGTATGAAGACTGGAATTACACTTTCCACTGTTTGCGAATTTTATGGCTGCAAGACATATATTACCCCACATATACATATTACCACCTGTAAGCTATCTTATTGGGAAATTCGATTTACTTTTTCGCTTAAAACTTACTTTTAAGACTCCATCGGTTCAAACGCTTTTGCATCACTTTCTATAATATTCGCGGCGACCAAATCTCAGTGAATCATCTCAGTTCTTTACAACAATTTACCATTATAAACCAGATGCTTGCACTACACTTTTCAATTACGGTATCTTCTGTAGAGGAGGAGGTGTATTCCGCTATCATAGAGTATATGCACCAGCATTGTTAACAGTGATGTTGCTACGCTAGCCTCACGGTATCTAAGTTTCCTTTTCAAACTCATGTGATATTGTTTGATTTAGTTTCGTTTATGTTTGTGTCGTATAAATTGGTTCTCACAACGCAATGATTATTAGTGTTTATTACATTTTCACAAATCAAATATCTGATCAATCCAATAAAATGTAATCATCCATAATAAATTTGCATAATGTAAAGAATTGTAACAATAAAAAAATTTAATATAATTTATAGATTCAAAACTGATAATCTAACTAATTTGTATTAATTACGATTTATCTTTAAACAAGTTCTGTATTTAAGTATATCATGATGTGTTTTTTAGAAATTTATGTTTTCTAATTTAATCGAAAAAGGGATCTAAAGGGGTTTTTATCAAAATGTGTTTTCCGAAAATTCCACTTTTTTCTCAAACCATTTCCTTCAATTCAAAAATTTAGAGAAAATAAATTTCAAATAAAATATTTCCTTAAACCACCTTAAAACTCTTTTATTAAATGTTTCCTTGCATTAGGTAGGTAGAAATTGGGAGGTAAAACTTATACATAAATTATGGTCTTACAGTCATGATTTCTATATTTTGTTGTTTGTAAACGGAGAATAACGGATTTGCCAACATAAGTTTGAATTTTGATTCGAGAAAGTTGTTAAATTAGTTGAATCTACTATGGTTGCTGGAAATTAAATAAAACAAAATATTTTTTTAATAACAGAGACTAATTCCAAAACGATAGCATATTTATTTTAATTCAGTTAATAACAACGAATTGCTTTTCTTAACAATTAGTGTAAATTCGTTTTAAAATTATTGTTCCTTCTTTAAATGTATTTACATACTTGTATTTAAATTACCTTCATGTAACAAGGTAACATATTTATATATATATTTTCCTCGTTTTATAAATAAAATATAAAGATATATAAGTACACATGTACATACTGCTAATCTTACTTTGTACAACAAATTAAATGGATTATGGGTAGACTTCTGTTAACAACAGAAGTTATATGCATTTAAGAGTGCGGGGACTGGTGCTTTTAATATTTAAAAGGTTGACTTAGTAAAAGGTTGGTATTTCTATTGGTATTGCTATTGGTAATGGTATTACTATTGGTATTGGTGTTTGTATTGGTATTGGTATTTGTATTGTTCTTGGTATTTGTTTTTGTATAGGTATTGGTATTGTTATTGGTATTGGTATTGGTTTTGGTATTGGTATTGGTATTGCTTTTGGAATTGGTATTTGTATTGGTATTGATATTGGTATTGGTATTGGTATTGGTATTGGTATTGGTGTTGGTATTGGTGTTGGTATTGGTATTGGTATTGGTAACGGTATTGATGTTGGTATTGGTATTGGTATTGGTATTGGTATTGGTATTGGTATTGGTATTGGTATTGGTATTGGTATTGGTAATGGTATTTCTATTGGTATTGCTATTGGTAATGGTATTACTATTGGTATTGGTGTTTGTATTGGTATTGGTATTTTTATTGTTCTTGGTATTTGTTTTTGTATAGGTATTGGTATTGTTATTGGTATTGGTATTGGTTTTGGTATTGGTATTGGTATTGGTATTGGTATTGCTATTGGAATTGGTATTTGTATTGGTATTGGTATTGGTATTAGCATTGGTATAGGTATTGGTGTTGGTATTGGTATTGGTATTTGTATTGGTATAGGTAGTGGTATTTGTATTGGTATTGGTATTAGTTTTGGCATCGGTATTGGTATTACAATAGCTTTAGATTTTGTTTTAGTCGTTAATTATCCAAAAACAACTTGACGATTGAAATTTATAATTCTTTTAATTGGACTGGCCATGTACTGAAAAAATCATGTTTGTTTGTTTTGGAAGGGTTGGTGAATGGAAAACTAAAGAGAGGGAGACGAAAGAGGAAAATAATATACAACGTCAAGTCAGCTTATGGTGGATACAGGCAGATAAAAGAGGCAGTGCAAGAAAAGATAAAATTGGCGGAGATACAAGGGTTCTGCGGAAGCAGATATCCAATTATGATGGATGATATCTTTTTAATTTATGTTTTTAGGATAAAAATCCAATCCAAAAATTCATTTAATTTGCTGTAAGATTTATTAAATGAATGTTCCTCATTTTGTGCAGAACATTATTTCAATTAATGTCTATTTTTGTTCTTTAATTCTTTTTCTTTAATTTTTGTTTTATTTTTTGGTTAATTAATATTCATCATCTAATTTTATTTAAATTACTTTTTTATTTGACATAGTATTAAATTAGTTTTATTTATAACTGAAACAAAACAAGAAAAGCAAGATATAAGAAAAACTATAAAACCGTAATAAGTAGAAAGAATTAAAAAAAATTCTTAATTATTAAACGGATTTAAATATTAAAAAAGGTTTAAATTTCAAAGATTATTATGCATTTATTGTTATTTAGAATTTCATGGTTGATGTTGAATAGGTTACTACTATTATTACATATATATATAATTTGTCTATCCCAAATTTGTTATACTTTATATGATGGCTCCAGAGTAAACAATTGGAAATTGAAACCACAAGTATGCGAATGCTTTCACGTTTAACTATGCTTTCACGGTTAATTAAAATAACATTACTGATTAGGGTCTACGATCTATAATCAATCAACAATTGTGTAGGTTTAACCAGACTTCACTTTTTATTGCTTTTCATTCACATTTATCTCTGCACGCTGGATCTATTCGATTAAAAATTTAACTCTTTGAAATTAAATTAATATTTAATTATGTAAACAAAACATAAAAGTTAATTATATAATAATATTCATATGTCTAATAAATTAAATAAATTAATTTAAATGAAATGAAAACAAATAAATTATAATATTTCAAAGATAATTTTCAAAGTTTTTTAAAGAAAAATTGCATTAACTATTTCGTTTTCCTTTTTAAAATAAAATAAATTTCAATAGATTTCTTGGCATCGAACATCATGATTTTTTTTTATTATTTAATTTAAATAGAACAATTTCTGAATTAAAATAAATATTTTATTTGAATAAAACAATAAATGGGATAGCTAATAAAACCGCATACAAATGTATGAAAAAGGTGAAGTTTACACAAAAATCAAAGTGAAGTCTATCCTTGTTATTTCAAATTTATAAGTTAAATAAATCTTAACCATATATATAAGAAGATATAGGACAATGATTAATTTACGCTGTCCTGATATTTTTTTTAAAAATACGAATAATGTTCATAAACCATTATAAATCTCAATTATAAAATAAAATTATTATTTGAATCCATTGAGCCCGTTGGATAATAAATCACAATTAAAACATGTAATTTTAATTAAAATACCAAGTAACACACATTGACGCACTATAAGTATAACCTCATACGAAACTATTTTTAATGAACTAATTAATAATTAAAACGCAAATAGTTGTTGTTCGTTTTAATTAAGAATTCAAGTGATTTTAGGTGAGATTGAAAAGTAACTGAAAGGAAATGGAATTGATGCTTAAATCTATCGAAGAAAAACAGTTGCTCCTATAATTTATGCCTAAATTTAAAGATAATGTGTCTGAAATTTTTCTATCCAAACGTAAGGTCTACAACTTGTTAATTTACCCTTTGATAAAAAGCTAATATTTACTATAACTAAAAATTAAATATGCAACTATATTAACACCTACTTTCAATTATTTGCCAAGTTAATAGAATTATAATTTATTAACATGAATGTTTGTAGCTACGTATGTGTATAAAGCTTTAATTTAAAAGCATAACAATAAGTTATTTCTGATTGATAAACCGAGAGTGAAAATTTTTTGTTTTATATGTGTTGCCGCCTTTAAACGTATCATGTTATTTTACGTTAATTAAGCATTAATAGATTGTTTGTGGGATGAATTTTTTTAACTGCACTTAAATGAAATGTTTTTATTTTGTTCTGCTGTATAAAATATGAATTGATTAGTCAGGTAATACATAAAGAAGTGACTTATTTTGGAGCATTCAATAGCTGGAGTTTAATTTTTTTACCATTGCTTTCTGCCATGGAAAACTCATTCAATCCAACGGGAATGATTTTTTGTCGTTTGTGTAAATATTCTCAAAAAGGATTTTTTTAAGAAAATTAGCATACAACATTTCATAGTGGACGAGGTCTAACGAATGTTAATCGTTTTGAAACTGTCACTCATATCAACGTCACTTCATTCGCAACACTATGATCAACTTAATTTTCTGTTTCTAATCTGTTGCTCGTAAGTTGTTTTACAAATTACTAAAACACGGGAACTTTAGTATGCTGAAATTAATTTTTACATTTGAGATTTTTAATAAGATGATTTTGGTCTTTAATAAGTTTGAAAGGTTTCTATTTAGTCTTTTTATGAATCGTTTGGCTAAAAAAATTAATTAAGAATTCCCAATTTATTTGACATTGCAATTTGCAGTTTGTTTACAAAAGACAATGACTTTAACATTACAGCAACCAATACTGTAATGTTCTCAAGAAACCAAACGAGCGCGGTTTTTTTATATCACAAAACTGTATTACAATTAAGTAAAAGTAAAAATTATTTTACAACTAATAATTTATATACCTAATTTTAATTATTCTATTTAATATTTTGTACAATGAAAAATTTTATGGCACATATGTTACTAATTGATGCCACAACATGATATTATTTGAATATAGTTTTATAGAAAAACTATTATTAGTTTTGTCTTTAATCTCAAAAATTTACTTGTCATCAACATTTATTTGATATTTTATTGTAATGAAATTATTATGTTCTTGGACTTAATTACAGCCAAAATTAATGGTAGTTAAAATAGATTTCTTTAAATTGTTTTTTTGTGTATTGTGCTTAAGTGTTTTATAAGATCTGTGTGGAAATTAGAGTATAGTCTGAGGAAGAGAGAAGTTTTATAGGGGTGAATAATTAGCGACGGTTTTCTGAGAAAAGAAACCAGAAAATACTATCAAAATCTTTACTGCAAAACACGTCATAAAAGTGAATTACATCAAAACTTCATATAAATAGTTCAAGTGCGAGTAAAAATTTCTCGCTCGGGTTCCGAAATGTAAACCAACATTATATCAGGGTTGAGTGCCCCGATGTTGTATTAATTTTAGTCTTTAATTTATTTGATGTATTATATTGAAATCATAGTAATTATGTTAACTTTAAGATTTAGAAAATGAATAGAAAACGGCTCCTATATTACAGCCACAATTAAATGAAACTTTGTACAGATTTAACGAAGTTCCCCTATCTACAACACACAATCCTTAATGTGATCTTAATCTATAAAAAAAATTGGAAAGTTCTTATGGCTGGCATACGTCTCGTTCAATACAACAAACAAACTTTTTTCAGTAATATGTGAAAATCTAAACTAAAAAAAACACAGAAAATCTAAAAAATACATTCTCCAATTAATGTCAAAACCTAAGGACCAAAAAATCAATTTCAAAATAACAAACCTTCCGTAAAAAATCGATACCCAACTCGACCAGGTCAAACAAGTTTTCTTTTTTTAATTTATCGCTCATATAAATAGATGCAAAAAATTTTTCACTCCATACCAATTGCTCCATGTTTATAAGTCCTATATTCGTCCCTGTATGGAGTACTGCTGTCAAGTTTGGGGTGCTGCCTCTGTTTCGATCTTGGCCCTCTTGGACTCTGTTCAAAAGCGAGCTATACGAATTGTAGGTGATCGAACTTTGACATCAAAACTTGATTCCCTACAACATCGTCGCAATGTTGCTGACCTCGTTGTTTTTTACAAATATCGTCATCAGCAGTGCTCAGATGAAATCAGCGGCATCATGCCTCAAACTTATTCTTACCCCCGTTCCACTCGGCAATCGGCTGCCGCAACCAGTGAAACGGTAAAGATCCCGCGCTGTCATACTGGCAGATCGCAGAGAGACTTCTTTGTCCGAACTGCGTACGAATGGAATAGTTTGCCGGAACACTTAGTCTCAGGTGGCTTCAACCCACAGATGTTTAAAAAAAGCGTTAATCTACACCTTAGAACGCCAGTTGTTGTGGGACCCAGGTCTAGACCTGGGTCTTAAAAGGTATTTATGTGTTGTTGTGACACATATTCTAAACCCTATTACACAACACATTTTATTAAAAAAAAAAAAAAAAAAAAAAATATATCCTCCCCTCAAATGTACACAAAAAAATAAATTTAGTCGAAGTTGCTTATTTTTCGTTTAGAATTCACTGAATTTGCTTTTGTCATAAAGATTATCAAATTATTTGGAGTTCAGACTGATACAGATTAAAAAAACAAATTTTCGCTCGGGTTCCGAAATGTAAACCAACATTATATCAGGGTTGAGTGCCCCGATGTTGTATTAATTTTAGTCTTTAATTTATTTGATGTATTATATTGAAATCATAGTAATTATGTTTACTTTAAGATTTAGAAAATGAATAGAAAACGGCTCCTATATTACAGCCACAATTAAATGAAACTTTGTACAGATTTAACGAAGTTCCCCTATCTACAACACACAATCCTTAATGTGATCTTAATCTATAAAAAAAATTGGAAAGTTCTTATGGCTGGCATACGTCTCGTTCAATACAACAAACAAACTTTTTTCAGTAATATGTGAAAATCTAAACTAAAAAAAACACAGAAAATCTAAAAAATACATTCTCCAATTAATGTCAAAACCTAAGGACCAAAAAATCAATTTCAAAATAACAAACCTTCCGTAAAAAATCGATACCCAACTCGACCAGGTCAAACAAGTTTTCTTTTTTTAATTTATCGCTCATATAAATAGATGCAAAAAATTTTTCACTCCATACCAATTGCTCCATGTTTATAAGTCCTATATTCGTCCCTGTATGGAGTACTGCTGTCAAGTTTGGGGTGCTGCCTCTGTTTCGATCTTGGCCCTCTTGGACTCTGTTCAAAAGCGAGCTATACGAATTGTAGGTGATCGAACTTTGACATCAAAACTTGATTCCCTACAACATCGTCGCAATGTTGCTGACCTCGTTGTTTTTTACAAATATCGTCATCAGCAGTGCTCAGATGAAATCAGCGGCATCATGCCTCAAACTTATTCTTACCCCCGTTCCACTCGGCAATCGGCTGCCGCAACCAGTGAAACGGTAAAGATCCCGCGCTGTCATACTGGCAGATCGCAGAGAGACTTCTTTGTCCGAACTGCGTACGAATGGAATAGTTTGCCGGAACACTTAGTCTCAGGTGGCTTCAACCCACAGATGTTTAAAAAAAGCGTTAATCTACACCTTAGAACGCCAGTTGTTGTGGGACCCAGGTCTAGACCTGGGTCTTAAAAGGTATTTATGTGTTGTTGTGACACATATTCTAAACCCTATTACACAACACATTTTATTAAAAAAAAAAAAAAAAAAAAAAATATATCCTCCCCTCAAATGTACACAAAAAAATAAATTTAGTCGAAGTTGCTTATTTTTCGTTTAGAATTCACTGAATTTGCTTTTGTCATAAAGATTATCAAATTATTTGGAGTTCAGACTGATACAGATTAAAAAAACAAATTTTCAGTAAATATACATTCATTAAAAATACATCACATGGAAATTAACTAAAAATGTTATTAATTTTCCATACCTATTATATCAAATTTCAGAGAGGTCGCTATATGTTCATTACATATTCGTTCAATTTGCTAGTACTCTGATTTTCATCAAATTTTTGAGTTGGTTACGTTAGAAGTTAGATAATCGGATAGTTATAAAAACACACGATATGTCAAAACCCAAGGACCTTGAATTTTGTATTGCTATAAAAAGCAGCAAGTTGTTTGATGCGATTTTCAGCTCCTTATAAAAGGATACTATAAAATTTAGATTTTCTACTAGCTACAAACAAGGCTCTTTTTTAACTGATAGAAGTTATAGTTTCCAAAAAAGCGGAGCAAACAAAAGTTTTAAACCCTGAAAATCGAGATGCGTAGATTATTAAACATATTTATACAGAGACATTTTGTGTGCATTCAATATACGAACTATTATGTGTACTAGTAGTAATGGACAAGTTTAAGGGACCCAAACTGGTAATTAACTTTGGGTAAAGGGGACTCAAACTAGTGGGTAACTTTGGGTACCCAAACTTTGGCTAAGGGACCCAAACTAACAGTTAGCTGTACGAGCGCTAATTAACGTCACTCTAACTGGAGATGCTAAAGGCGCAGTTCGTTCTAAGCTGCTTCTCTCCTATCACAAACTGCAAACTGTCCTTGCGGTAACTTTGAAAGTGGCTCCTGCAATGGTTAAGGCGCCTTCTTCTCGAAGGGCGGAACCACAAGTTTCCTAACGTGCCCATTCTGGCTCAACGCAGCCTGCCATTAGAGGGAGTAGAGGGAAGTAGTGGGATTTATATACCGGCTAGGAGTCCTTTAACCAAAATTCATTCCCATATTCGTCTGATACCGTCTATCGTCATATTTATCTCTTATTCATCGATCGCACCTCCGAATAGTTTTGGCGATATAATCGGCGCAACAGTTTCATTCTCCTGACGTTTGTCAAGCCCTACGCGTGGAGTTCAAAGATCGTCGGTAGAACAATTAAATTCGAGAACTAATGAGGGTTCAAAAGTAAAAAGCCGACGAAACTTTTGACGATTTTCTGCATGCTATCCTTTGTTTAACCGATAGGTTAAACAGTCCGCTTAGCGATCGAGATATGTTGTTTCAATTAAGGAACAATATCACCGCAGAGTCAGTCCACCATTCGAATATAACACCAACTCAACTGTCGGGCTGACTCTAACTTTACTTCTGAAACTTGAAAACCAATCTTGAGAAACTGTCTCTCCTGTAGATTAACCGCTCCAAACCCTTCGACTAGTTCAACTGCATCTTCTCCGACAGTAACTATTCTCAAACGAAATCCAAGTAGCGTGATAACTGGACTGTTCTTCCGTGCAAGTCACCTAAGCAGCGATTACATAAATACTTAGCTACTAGATAGCAAATATTCATCGATGCCATAGGACATCTTACAGCTACATCGAGGTACACTCTTCGAATGCGTCTTTTCTAGCGCAAATTATTTCGTTCCAAAACTTTCTCCTCAATTTCTACGCTTCCAAATGACCTAACGTATCATGCCAAGGTCGAATTGTTAAATCAAACCCGATCTGAAATGTTAGACAGTGGAACATCTGTCAGTGTCATAAAATGTAAAATGTTAAAAACTCGCGCCACAGCCAAAATCAAAACTGCTGATGGTCCCAGTCAAAATGATATTGCCTGAGCCAAAGTAAGTCTCTTGATCTCTATGTCATTCCGTGTCTTACCCAGAATTTAATTTTACGTATTTATTTTTTCAAAAAATTCAAATTACTATAGTTCATGTCCTATTTGCATCTTATTTAGATACTATCGAAACAATTGCTACAGATCTTAGTATTAAAGAAGATAAACAGCTGCATGATGCGATACAGTTCTGTCTTCGTTTTCTTAAATATGTTTAGGTCAAATGGTACTTGAACACATTATTGATGTTGGCGACGTTGTCCCCATCAAAACTAAAATACTACCCTATATCACCAGCAATAGAAAAAATGATGGCAGATGACCTGGATTGTATTCTGGCGCTAGGTGTTATCGAGATAAATGCCAGTCCTTGGATTTCGCCAGTGATGCTGATACACAAACCCGGCAAGGATCAGCTGTGTTTGGATTACCATAAGGTCAAAACTATCAGCAAAAATAGATGCATGTCTACTTCCCCAAATAGACGATATTCTCAGCTTGGATTTGAAAGACCCTTTCTTGCAGATCATACTGGAAAAATCGTCTAGAGAGAAAACTGCGATCATCGTCGACCATTGTACGAGTTCGTAAGGATACCCTTCGGACTGTACAACGCACCTCAGACCATGAATAATTAATGGATCAAATGATCCCGCCCCATTTAGGGTTTTATATCTTCGTATATCTGGATGGTCTGGTAGTTATACTTTTTTAACTCAAATCAGTGTACTAAAGAAAATCGCAAGGTGTCTAAGATATGTAAACTTGACTATCAATTTTGAAAAAAATATATTTCTTGGTATCAGGGAGTTCAATACTTGAAATGTGTAATAGATAAAGATGTGTTAAAATTCGATGACGATGAAACCAGTACATTTGCTGATTTTCCTGTGGCCACCACGGTGAAACAAATTAGAAAATTTTTGGGCAAAGCTGGTTACTAGTGTCGGTTTATTTCTGCGTTCGCCTGTTTAACTGCATCAATATCGGATTTATTGAAAAAGTCTATTAGTAAGTTAGTATGGACCCACGAAGCAAATGTGGTCTTTAACTCGTTAAACAAAGCATTGACTTCGGCGCCAATTTCGGTGGGGCTTAATTATCTAATGGGATTTATAAAAAAATATTGTAACCTGATCCTTGGAAATCTCTTATTTTATCACAGAAAATTTATAAAAAAAACTATGTACTGAATGCATGACCAAAATAATTTAACTGACTAAAAATAAAACCAATAAAAATTATATAAATCAAATCAAAAGGCTTGCATTAATTAGTTGTCTTCTTTCAAAACCAGTCCTGTGGAACAAATGTTGATTGTAGGTTGTTACGTATTGCGTTCCAAAAATAACTTGTCTAAAAATGGTAATTGGTAAAACAACGGTTTCGCTATCTTCGAAACCGTTTTATAATACAAACACGCTCATATTTAAAAACACAAAAGTATGTTACTCAAAATAAATTAAAAATGTTGAAAATTGTTTGGATTATTTGTTTGCTTTTGAAAATTGTTGCTAGTTAAACTCCTTAACACTCAAAACTTAATAAAAGGCAACGAAAACTTAACACTGTTACAATAAAACCACTAATTTTAAAAACAAATTAATTTAACAAATTTAATATGATCAATCAATAAATCAAGAATAGGCTTTATACATTTTTTTGTGTCACAACAACAATACTGATAACAATGTTCACTATCCGATTTAAATTTACATAATCCCCTGACCGAATAAAATAATCAAGTATATATAGTAAGATTCTTCAGTATTTTGTTTCTTTTCAAACGAGAAAATATTCCCCTACAAATACAAAATTGCACAACTGTATATAATATTATGACTCATTCAAAATGCATAATAATTTCCATAATAAGAAAAAAAAATATGTCTCAATCGTCAGAGAAATTCAACTTAAGTAAGATAACCGATGATGAAGTTTCAACTTAGAAATATCATCGCCTTGGTGGCGTAGTGGTTAAACGTGTCTAAAAAAGAAATTGAACTCGCTCTGGCACTGATGAGGTTACGAGTTCTAATCGCAACCGAAACACGTAAAAAGAGAAAAACAGTTTTTTTCTGAGATATTTTCAAACATACCTTTGAATTGAAACAATTCAAATTAATTACTTAGTTAATTGAGTTTAATTGCTCACAAAAATTCCAAATTATGAGCTTTACATAAAAAAAAATATTCATTATTTATGTAGACAAAAAAAACATCTACATATTACTAATTGACATTGTGACTTGATCATAAAAAAAAATCAATTGAGAAAAAAAAATGTTAAAATATTGATATATACATATAAATGTTTTTATGTCTGTTTCATTTTAATGGAATATTAACCGGAATATTAATGAATAGGCAAATTATTAGCGAATTTCTTTATTATGAATATTTTTACTTTTAGAGAAATATTTGAAATAGTCAGTCGTGACATATTCCAAGTCTTTTCTACGACAGCTTCAAGTTACAAGGACTTACTTTGGATATTCAATTGTCTGGATTTTAAATTTGAATTTTCTTTATCGATGCGGTAACCGATAACAAAAGTTTTATTTTTAATCTGGATGTAAATTCTCCTGATTTTAAAACAGATAATTATCTTAAGTTAGTGAAGATCATCACTAATTCCAATGATTTTCTAGCCGATTTACGCACATCCAATCTACTTGTGCTTAAAAGAATCAACTTTTCCGACAGTGATGTTACACGTGGGAAGGTGAGTTCACTAGCAAGTTAATTGCTTCAAGTCCATGATCTTCTCCTTTACACACGGCGGAGCTGCAAAATCTTTGTATTCGCTTTTCAACATTTATTTCTTAAATGACGAACACAGGAAGAACTCTTTATTCAAGAAGGAAGTTCCTTTAACTTTTTGGGAGTAAAGTCTTGTAGGAAGGAATCTGGGAATGTTTAAGATTTTATCAAAAAAAAAACAGTAAACTTGCATAATCGGATTTGTGGAATCTATTTTCGTAAATAGTAAATCCAAAAGTCTATGAATAGTCTATGTCTATGATTTTCTTTGACTAAGTATACTATAGGAATGAATGCTTCATTCACATCTGAAATTGACATTTCAGTTTTCGACAAAATTTTACCTATAGGCCAGATTTCAAATTTGTCTTCATTGCAACTTCTTAAGTTTATACTTTTGTCGTTTGCATTTTATCGCTTTCAAATGAGCTATTGAAAGCTTATCTTCAAGCTAATTATTCACAAATAATCAAAATTCAGTTCCAAAGTCCGTCATCAAAACAAAAAAAAATTTCGAAACACTTTAATAAAAATTTTTGTAACAAGTAACTCGTGTCTAAACTGTTTTTGTTAATAAGAAACTTCCTGTATCTAATAGTCGATTTGTTTTTTTTTTCAAGTTTTTATATCTATTTATATTCAAATTTAAAATCCAGACAATTTATCATTTTAATATTAATAAATTAATATTTCTTTTTTTGTTCAAATTAAGTTTTTATGTAAATAAATTTTGTAGTGCGTGGCAATGTGGTGTCAAATTCTTGTTATACATAATTTAATTTTAATAATGAAAGATGAATGAGTATACAGTTAAGTCAATAAAGTTTACATTACCATATCTCGTTTAACAAGAGCACCATAGCTGTACATATTATATCATTTAAAAAATGTTCTACTATTATAAATAATTATTTGTTATTGAACATTTTCAAATATACTTAAGCCGCAATTAGACTATTGCAGAACTCTGCAATATTTCTGCAATGGTAGTGTGTAAAATAATCATTGCAGAAAAGTTCGGCAATGTTTTGCAATGAGTTCATTGCCCAACTTTTCTTTAATGAATATTTTACACACTACCATTGCACGAATATTGCAGAGTTCTGCAATAGTCTAATTGCGGCCTTACACATTTTGTATGGCAACTTTTACGATTAAAATCTATACTTTTTTTTGCATAAATTAACATAAATTTGCTACTTTATAGTAGATGACGCTTTCTTCTATCGCTTATTACAACGTAATTGGATGCTTTATTTTTGGTAAATATATGTTTAAATAAAAAATTATTTTCAGAAATGCTCATATAGTCGAACTTAACAACCTCGGTTTCTGTTTTGTATCGAAATTTCAAGAGTAAGGATTTTGCCGACTAGCCCAATTAAACTTGGGGGCTATAATATACCAACCTAACCTCATATTTTCGAAATTAATGATCAATATGTCACTTAAACTAAAAATCAACAAAATATCATACAAAATTAGAACAAATATCTCGAAACATCAACAACATAACTGAATACAACTGTACCTATCCAAACACATTTTGTCAAAAAAAAAAAGAAAACTTTAAATGATTTTTCAAATTTTTTTTATATATTTTTCTCTAAATACAATTTATTTAATTTTCTTTTAACTATTTGATGAGGTCGTAATTTATACATGAAATGTTAATAGTTAGGTCTCCTTTCTGTTGTAATATATCATAACGTTATTCAAAAGATATATAAATATATCACATAGAGGTGCCATGGTTTGTTCAATTTATGTGATTTTATGTTTAAATTTTTATTTATATATTGAGATAAAAATCAAATAAACTTTTCATTTCTATTTTTAATTCATGTTTATGAAAACTGCCAACACTTTTGTTCTTAGTGATTAAGTAGTTAAATTAAAAACGAAAACTATTAAAGATGTTATGAAATTACATATTGTGTATCTTGTTGTTTGGTTTTTCTTGGTTTTAATAACAATTGTTTGTTATGTTTGTTGTCTTAATTGCTTTAGATTGATGGATTGACAAAACATCGTCTATTTGTCTGAAAACTTATTTTATTTGAATTTAATCCAATGAAATTCTCTAAAATATAATGACATCATTGAATTTGATCAATTACATTTCAATTACAACGATAATTTCTCTAGGGCAGTTATCAGCTTCTCTCAACCGGTGATAAATTCTCATAATTTTTTGAAAAATTAAATTCCTCAAGCCAGTGACATTAATAAAATCCTCGGGTTAATACCAACCAACCAACCAGGTTGCTTTCGAAATTTTTACTCAAAATTATTTCAGCTAATTATCACAGCTCTTTGGAAACTTTTGAAAATACCAATAATCTTAACAGCTGTTGAGAATTTACGTTTGAACATAAATATTTGCATATAAACCCCTCATCAATATATCCATTTAAGGCAAACATTAAATTATGTCTTTTTTAATGTGTTAACTATAAACCGATTCATCATCTTAAATTGACTTCAAAAACAAATTTACGTATTTCCATTTACCATAATTCCCATACCAATAAAATCAAGAAATACAACAAATAAAATTTTCAATCCTCTTAGATGTATCATCCCAGGAGATTGTTTTTTCTTTTTTCATTCAACTTATAAAATATTTTTAACGCAAGTATGTATATTATTAATATTAAATTCAAGAAAATGTGTGTTCTGTGAAGAAAAAATGACATAAAATAAGTTTAACACTTACAAATTTGTCGACAAAATTTTTGTTATTTAAGAAACTTAATCTTTATGGGTAGAGATGAGTCGTTATTTTGTACGACAATTTGGGTAAAGTAAGAAATAGATCGAGGCATTTATTTTATTTTATAAAGGTGAATCAAGGTGAAAGTTACTGCAGCTAAATGGCTTAAATTTTTACATTTTTACTCGGAGGATGTTTGATTTTCAGTTAACTGTATAAAGGTGTTTGTGAATCAAACATAAGAGCCTTGATATATGAACGATTTGAGCTATATGGCAATGACAAAAAGACAATGGTATTAGCAAGTTGACTTCTTGAAATCAATTTTACAAATATTATCAAAGAACTTGCACTTCAACCAAAATTTTCACAACATATGGCAACACTGCTTATTTTATCCTACAAGAATGAATTGCGCTGTTGGTGAATAGAAATGTATTTTAAACCATATCTGATACCATTTTAGTTTGTTTGCCAACCGGTGCGAATCTCTTAGCACCACCTTTGCTTTAGAAAGTTTAATTTATAAATTTTCAGTTTAATTTATTATTTTTTGTGTGTTGTGATGGTCTAGTGCCGTGGTCCCCAACCATGTGCCCGCGGGCACCATGGCGCCCACCAGCTGTTTTGTGTGTGCTACCACAAAATATTACGTTCATTACATTTTTTTTCATATACTTATTGACTTTTTGTTATTATTATTTTTCTTCTGTAAAACAATTTATTTAAATTAATTCCATTTAATTAATGCAATTCTATCTGTAATATGTTAGAACTATTGTAAGCAACACAGATATTGAATTTAAATTGAATCACGTGCTGAGTGCTTATGTGAGGGCTTTTCCAATTATGTCAGCAATACAAGATTTACAAGAAGGTTACAAGAAGAATACATGCAAATGCAATCGATATGCAAATGCAACTAAAAATGACTTAGAAATATGTGAATGGCTTGGTTTACAATTTGATGAGTAAGCTGATATATCAGATACCGCACAGTTGGCAGTCATGGTGAGATTGCTTTTACTGACTTTACTGTAAAAGACGAGCTGTTAAAAATATTGCCAATTAAAGGGCGAACATCAGGTCAAAATATATTCAACATACTCGTAAGGTATGCAAAATTAATAGATATGCCTCTCCACATGCTATCTACAAACACCACTGATGGGGCACCATCAATGGTGAGCAATATTAACAGATTTGTTGCCCTGTGTAAGAAAGATGAATCCTGTCCCTACTTTATGGGATACCATTGTATTCATCAAGATGTTGTGTGCAGCTTTGCATGTGCATATGCATGCTTTCATTTTCCCATGCTGTGAAAAAAGTAAAGAAAATTGTTGATTCTAATCAATCAATTCCTTTACAGCACCGACTATTCAAGGCTTTACTAGAAGGGTCTGAAGATCATTCCAATCTTATCTTTAATGCAAAGATACGATGGCTCAGTAAAGGTAAAGTGTTTTTTAAGATTTTTAAGCTTGAAGAGATCAAAAAATTTATCGAAACAAGTTTTTCGGTGAAAAACGTTCCGGTTTTTGGATCGCATATTTTACAAAACAAACAAATTCAATATATTAATGAAACAAATGTATAGTAAAGATGCTAACAAACGTTTTGAGCTATTCTTGTAAAAATCCACCAAGGATTCTGGAAGTTACACCCGAAAAAAGTTGAAAAAAAATCAAAACTTG
The DNA here is from genome assembly GCA_963693315.1 of Diogma glabrata. NCBI lineage: Eukaryota > Metazoa > Arthropoda > Insecta > Diptera > Cylindrotomidae > Diogma > Diogma glabrata. The sequence continues at coordinate 229,893,548 of OY856188.1, read as the reverse complement.
CGTTTTTTTTAATTTTCTATATTCAACGCCATAACTTTTGAACAAACAATGATTGTAAATTTCTTGGAGCCTGTAGTTAATTCAATTCCCTTTCTTCACACGAAAGAAAAACACAAATATTGGTGCAGGCACAAATATTGGTGCAGGGTGCACCAAGTTATTCAAGTTTTCCCAAAAAAATGAAAACTCGAAATTTGGAAAAGAAAACTTTTTATTAAGAATAATTTAAATTCTGCAACATAATTGTTTTATATATGAGTTGTTATATAGATTATCGAATAAAAACTGCGAGCTATTTTTAGTTTTCCTTATTTCAACCGCGTTTATGTATTTTTTCTTTTCTTTTTGTGTCCCATCGTAAATAATATTTTACAAGTTCAGTCGCTCTCAAACATCAGTTGAGAAGCCTTTTAAAATAGTAAAATGTAAAGTTAAATTTATTTAAATGGCGTTGTCATGAAGTTTCAAGCGTAAAAATAGTACAAACTCATTTTATTTTATTTGTGGAAGTTACATAATACATCTTGCTAAAAAATCACTCCATATATAAGAATAGCATATCTTCATTATACTTCGGGATAGAATTGAATAAAGATAAACCGTGGATGCCGAAAAAATAGTTATGTTAACTGCAACTTCAGATGGTACAAGAGAAAATTGCAATTTTAATTCAAAAATCTGTATAACAACTCATATATAAATCAATTATGTTGCAGAATTTAAATTATTCTTAGTACAAAAAAATTTTTTTTCCAAATTTTGAGTTTTGACTTTTTGTTTTAGAAAACCTGAATAACTTGGTGCACCCTGCACCAATATTCGTGTTTTTTACCTTAAAAACGAAAGGAAATTCAATGAACTGTAGGTTCCGAGAAATTAAAAAAATTTATACTCACCTCTCTCTCTCTCTCTCTGGCGTTTACATCCCATGAAGGGATTTTGCCGTCTGTGCCATCAGCTTCCAATCATCTCGTTCCATGACCAGTTGACCCCAGTTTTGACATCCTATATCACGAAGGTCTTGGATGATGTCTCACGCCAGCGTTGTCTAGGTCTTCCTCTTCGACGAACAGCAGCTGGTTGTTGTTGGGACGCTTTATAATCACCGTCTGTTCAAAATTTATGGCATTGAATATGGAAAATTTTTAAAAACCTTAAATTTTTGATTATTTGGGATTTTTGTGAGCAATTAAACTCAAGTAACTGAGGAAGTTATTTGAATTTTATCAATTCAAAGGTATGGTTGGAAATATTTCAGAAAAATCTCTGTTTTTCTCTTTTTTGAAATGTTTGATATTTTTTTTTATTTTTTCGAACTTCCAGAATCCTAAAAAAATGAATATGATATTCGTGTTCACCGGGTCACCAGGTCTGGTTCACCAGGTCTATAAGAAAAGTTGTGTTTTATTTTTCTTGGATTTTTCTTTTTAAATAGGGGTATCATGGAAAATCGAATACTTTAAATTTGGAACTTCAGGGCAAAGGTAAACATATCGCTACAATGATAGGCTCTGTAAACCCATTTAAATCAAAACTTCATTTATGGATATCTCATATGAAAATTAAGTCCCTGTTGTATTTCCCAAATTTGAAGAAAATGGTAGAAATTGTGACCTATCATCACTTGAAATACTATCCAAGAAATTGGAGCCTAGCCGCATTAGCAACATCGATTGGAAAACTTATTGAAAAAAGAGCAAAGGTACTGGAACTTCAGATTTTCGATCTCACCAATAGCATTGGTGTGAAATCATATGTAAAAGATGAAAGATTTTGGAACTTGGTTGACAAAGAAAGAATCCATAAATATATGTATGTTATACATGTTTATAAAATATATAATTATAATTATGTTATTTTGTACATTTTTTGGATTATTAATTATAAAGTCACTATAAATCTACCTTGAAAATAAATGGTGCTCGTTACACCATCGGTAATTTGGAATATGCTCTTTGGTACTAAAAGGTTGGGGACCACTGGTCTAGTGGCTAGCAAGCTTGAGCCGAACCCGGCAAACCCGAATTTTATTCCCATTTAGGTCAAAGTGTTTTAAACAAAACATCACCAACACACCGCTTTTCTGATTAATCTATATAGTCAACCATGGCTGACCAATTAGAAAAACTCTATAAGGCGATCACCCCCTCAGTCATCAAATGAAGCTGGACTATGCAATTGAGTGAATAGCAAATTCAGGTGAGGAACAGTTGTCCCCAGACTTCGTTCCTATATGGAACATATATAGTACAAAAAATTATTTATATTGATATATTCTTAGCAAAAGCTCTATAGGAATTGTTCCTGCAATAATCTCTGTCGAGGATGTAGAAATGGTTGTTGTGCTAAAAAAAAATCAATAAATTTGTTTATCCTTCAGACAACTATAAAAATAGGTTTATTTTATTTTGTGCTTACAAACATAATGATATATTGGGGATTTTTGAGATCAATTAAACTCAAGTAGGTAAAGAAGTAATTGGAATTTTTTTGTGTTTCGGATGAATTCGAACGCTATATATGGGATTTTTTGTATTAAATTTCTAGACAATACTTTGTAAAAAAAAATAAAAAACATCCGCAACACAATAAAAAAGTTTGATTGATTGTATTGAAATCTGAAATAATTTGTTTTTGATTATTGTATTTTATAAACATTTTGATTGTATTTTATAAAAAAAACAAAATCATTTTAGCTCTCAATTAAAATTATAGAAAAAACAAATTTTTTGAATTTTTTATCCAAGAGGAACATTGAATTTATTCAATGTTCCTCTTGGATAAAATGTCAAAACTTTTGTTCGAGAATAAAATATATTATTAAACACTAACTCAATAAAGTACTATTGTAATAATGATAAACACGATTATTGATTGCATTCTTTTCGTTGGCTCATTGAAAAATGGTGTTGGTTTATTGAACAATTTATCAATAATACAAATATCCTTGATATAATAGCCGTGAGTCTATCCCTCTATACGGTCGTAACGTTTATATTGCAATATGGGTCTGATGATCTATAGGTCGTGAGTTCGAATCCTGGTATTGCACATTGTTTTTTTGTTTTTTTTTTTTATTTTTTTTAAAATAACAAAATTATTGTTTTTTTTACACACTTTTATTTTATTCATACATACATTTCGTTTTACGACAATGCAATTTGATCGATAATGCAGTTTTATAGCATTTTATTGCACTGTCATTTCCCGTTTCGTTCAAATTATTATAATTTCGATATTTACAAGAAAATTAATTATTTTTTGACAGACAGTGCTAAAAATCATAAAATAGTGGTTTCCGACAATTATTTGCCATGATTTCATGCCTGTGAACTAAAATAAGGAAAAACAAAAACTACTATTTGAGTATTTCTCTTGCAATATAACAGCTTTATCATAAAAGATCGTGTGACGTCATTACGAAGATTTTTGTTTAGTTATTTGTAGTTTTAATAAAAACTAGAATGCATTAAGGGGATTTTTTAAAGCTACATAATACATATATATTTACTAGGAGGTATCCCGCGGGCTCCCCCCCCCCCCGCCCCTCCCTCCTTTCCCCCTCCCTACGTACACCAATACACTCTTGCTCTTTTCATCCGGCTTTGATACAACTACTAAGTACTATCCATCATAATCCAACCTCTTCTAATCTATTCTGTGTGTACCTTCTGCTTAACTATAATTCTACAAAAACCATCGTGAGGTTAACGATAAATTTTTATACGATCAATGACAAATGGTTGAAAATAATAATAATAAGAAAATACTGAAATAGCAGCTTTTTTTCTTCTATATTTTATTTACAGAAAATGAAGCTATGCAAAAATAATGATGGAAAAAAAATATTCTATGATTTTTACCACTATCTATCATATAAATAATTAATTTTCTTATTAATATCGCAACGATATAAATTTGAACGAAACGGCTAAAAGACAATTAGAGCAATAATTTTGAAAAACTACATTATCGAAAAATTTAAATGCCGTAAATGGAATTTTTATGAAGGAATTTTTATGAAAAGGGAATAATTTTTATGTTCTATAAAAAAAATAAACCAAAACAATAAAAATTAAATATATTAATTCGCGTTGAGCTCCGAACCTTTCTCACAACCCCCTACATCGACAATGACAACGAAATTTCGTACTGAGTTTCTTAAAGTTCATTTTATCAAATCGGTTTAAATTATTAATGTTTGAAAATGTATATTATAACCTAAACTGTTTTTTGCATAAAAATATCAAATGTTTTCAACCTACATTGTTTTTAAAAATTGTTAAAAATCTATATTCTTCTATGCTGTTATGTTCGCTGTACTATAGAACAATTTTCTGGTTCTGGTCCTGCCATAATAGCGCTAGTATTTTACAAAATGTTGTGTCAAAAAGTGAGGAAATAGACCTTTAATCATGTACTTTCATCAATTTGTTTCCTCTTTTCTTTTTTATAATAAACTTATCATAAAAACCATCTACCAGCTTTACTATTTAATGTAAAAATTATTCCTTTAAAAGAAGGTTATTATTCCTTTAAAAAAAATTCCATCTATTTTTCATAATAAATACTACATATCTTGTGACTAATTCAAAATAAAAAAGGTTTTATTAATAAAACATCAACAAAAATTATAAATATATGTATTATGTAACTGAATTAAAATAAAATCCCTGAATGCATTCTAATTTTTATTAAAACTTAAAATAACTAAACAAAATGACGTCACGCGATCTTTTATGATAAAGCTATTATATTGCAAGAGAAATACATACTCAAATAGTAGTTTTTGTTTTTCCTTAATTTAGTTCAAAGGAATGAAATTATGGCAAATAATTATCGGAAACCACTATTATATGATTTTTAGCACTGCCTGTAAAAAAACTAATTATTTTTCTTGTTAATATCGAAATTATAATAATTTGAACGAAACGGGAAATGACAGTGCAATTAAATGCTAGAAAAACTGCATTATCGATCAAATTGCGCTATCGTAAAACGAAATGTATGTATGAATATGAATAAAATAAAAGTGTGTAAAAAAACAATAATTTTAATGTTATTTAAAAAAAAATAAAAAAAATTCACAACAATCAGGTTTCGAACTCTCAATCTTATGATCATCAGTCGAGCGCGCTACCAATATACCAATTTGAACTATATTTGAACTATAGACTAAAGGATAAATAAGGTATCCGTTACGCTTGTATAGAAGGATAGACTTACGGCTATTATATTATAGATAATAATAATTTTTGTTGATGTTTTATTGATTAAATCTTTTTACACACTTTTATTTAACTTGACTCTTGAGAGCTTTGATGGGTGGAATTTTGTGATTCATTTTTCAGTAACTTCCCATTATGTTATTAATCCCAAATTGAAAAGACAAGTTTGTTGAAGCAGTCAGTACGTATTTCTAAAACTTTTAAAGCAAAAAACTTTATAAATCTGAAGAAAAAAAATTCAAATTTTTTTTCATTCTGAAAGACCTTAAGGAATTGCACTGAAATCCTCATCCTCTGGTTGACTCATTTTGAGCGAAGGAATTTTGGTAATATTGTGTATATCATTATAATAATAGACATCATACATGTTTGTGTCATTTCATATGGATAAAGAGCCGTACATTATAAATAATGAACACAAAAAAAAAATAAAAGTATGACATTTCGCTCAAAGCTTATAGACCTTTTTTCTTAAAGTTCAAATCGTTATTTTGGTGTATTTGACAGATTACATACAGCAATGATATTTAAAAATCAGTTATTATGTATGAAAATATGAAAATCCATAAGATCTGAATGCCCATTTACCGCGCTGAAATTTTGCTCATACTGAGTATCTCATTATAATAAAGGACATATTACACATTTTTGTCATTTTTATATGAAAAAATGGCCTTAAATTGTAAATAATGCGTGATTTGTATTTCGAAAATTTTAAATAATTGTTATTTCTTCTAAATCCAGATTGTTTTGTGTTCTCGTTTTTTTTACTATAGTTGCATAATTATTATTTTTTCAATACATTTTAATACATAATTAATGATTTCTAATTATCATTGCTGTATGTAATCTGTCAATTACATACAGTAATATAACGATTCGAATTTTAAGGAAAAAGCTCTATAGTACAGACCTTTTTTCCGAAAAAAACTTGACATTTGGGCGAACATATATATTTAATAATTTATGTACAACTTAAAATTAATACAACGAGCAAAGAAACGCACTAAAATTTTACACTGGATTTTTAAATAACATACTTACAATTGTTATAGTGCAATTAACCTTATTAAAATTACTTTAAATTTCAAAGAATATTAAATTTTCGGTAAATGATTTAATTGCTAGTTTTACTTATGGTGTATTTTCTGTGAAATAATGTGGTTAACTTATTTGTAGGTAAAATTATATAACTAAAAACTCTAAAATAAAAAAATAAATAAAAAAAATTTAAAAAACACACTTTTTGAAAAACGAACTAAAAAGTAGAAAATAAATTTTGCATTAACATCAGCGTTATGTCTTTGATAATTATATTTCCTTTGAAATTGTTAGAAGAAAAAATATTTAAATGGTATTTAACACATCTTAGCATAGATGCAAATATTAAATTTTTGACTAATTTAAAATGCTAATTTTCGATTGACAAACAGTCTTCCGTTCCCATTTGTTACATAAAATAAAAGTGGGTGGCGCATTCAGAAACGAAAGGGAATAAACGTTGGTAGTCTCTCTTGTTAGAGATTATCATAGAATACATTTGTTCCTTTTCTATATTAACGTATGCGTCACCCACTTTTATTTTATGTAACAAATGGGAACGGAAGACTGTTTGTCAATCGAAAATTAGCATTTTAAATTAGTCAAAAATTTAATATTTGCATCTATGCTAAGATGTGTTAAATACCATTTAAATATTTTTTCTTCTAACAATTTCAAAGGAAATATAATTATCAAAGACATAACGCTGATGTTAATGCAAAATTTATTTTCTACTTTTTAGTTCGTTTTTCAAAAAGTGTGTTTTTTAAATTTTTTTTATTTATTTATTTTGAATTAGTCACAAGATATGTAATATTTATTATGAAAAATAGTTAGAATTTTGGAAGTATCATAGACCTTTTTTTAAAGGAATAATGTTTACGTTAAATAGTAAAGTTGGTACATGGTTTTTATAATAAGTTTATTAAAAAAGAAAAGAGGAAACAAATTGATGAAAGTACATAATTAAAGGTCTATTTCCTCACTTTTTGACACAAAATTTCGTAAAAAAATTTTCAAAGGATTGTATTCCAACACAACTTTCAATAATTTTAAAAATTGTCATATATAATATCACGAGTCGTCAAATAATAGTCGATTATTTTTCATAATCATTATTACGAATGTCATTTGAAATTTTTGACCTCAAATGGCATGAGTGGTAATGTTGAAAAATAATCGACTAATAATTTGATGACGAGTTGTATTTAGCAGACAATTTAACGAACAGAAATAGTAACATTATTTCATACAACATAATCCTTTGTTGTCAAACAAAATTAAATATTATTTCTTCTTAGTAGGCGCATAAATGTTATAAATTTGTAATTTATTTTTGATAAATAAACATAAACAAGCAATCATTTATGAATGAAAACGGACATTTTTACTATTTGCAAATTGAATTTTCACATAATTTTGTATGTGCATTTTTGTTTTAAATTAATATATTAAGTAGGCGGAAAATATTCGAAAATATTCGCTGTTCCTTCCTAACAGAAAAAAATAATCGAAACAAATCGTTTTGATTTGCTAAAAAATAGCAAATGAAGCGTTTTGATTGGACCTTATTGAAACTTTATTTTATGAGTTGAATTGTCGGTTGTAATACCACAAGTCATTGAAATTTTTTCGAAAATTTTTTGATTTTACGAATTAAATTATTTAGCAACACTGCGAATCAAAGCGCACAATAAACCACGAGTCCGAAGGACGAGTGGTTTATGTAGTGGTTTGATTGAGCAGTGTTGCTTAAAAATAATTTAATGAGTAAAATTGAAAAATTTTAGACAAAAATTTCAATGAAGAGTGGTATTTAATGAGATAATTTTTTTTAATTATAATTTTGTTTAAAAGATAAGTATTAGTTTCTAAATAAAATTTTTTTACAAATAATAATACCAAGTTATGTAAAAATGCAGTTTGCAAATAATAAAAATGTCCGTTTTCATTCATATAAGTGATTGCATGTTTATGTTTGTGTGTCAAAAATAAATTACAAATTTATAGCATTTATGCGCCTACCAAGATGAACTTATATTTCATTTTGCTAGAAGAAAAAATGACAACAAAGAATTTTCATAACGACAAAGCAAAATTATCGACGACAAGAAGAATTGCCGACAGTTAAACCAAAGCCTACTGTTTAAATATCATAGTTTGTATGAATGAAAAATAAAATTTCTGACAGCAAAAAAAAATTATCAATGAAATTTTTCATTGTACTACAATTTAAAAGTTTTAATTTGCTTATTGAATATATTAAGCATAATATGTAAAATGTATTTTAGCTAGCACATAAGAAACACGAAAATAATCGAAAATTTCCATATAACTTTGCATGAACATTTCTTACAGTTTTAATTTTGATTTTGGACCTATATAGGTAAAAACATGCAATATATTAAGCTTAATTTATAGTAATTAATATGCTTCATAACCAAACTTAAATCGTTTAAAGCAAAAACATGAGAAATTTCATAGAGAATTTTTAAATGATTATAGTTGTGTTTTGTATGCAAGCCAATATAAATTTTTGAAATTTTTTTCTTATCTCCCCTTTCTAGCGCTATTATGGCAGGACCAGAACCAGAAAATTGTTCTATTGAACAACGAACATAGCAACATAGAAAAATATAGATTTTTAACAATTTTTGAAAACAATGTAGGTTGAAAACATTTGATATTTTTGGGACAAAAAACAGTTTGTGTTATAATATACATTTTTATTCGCCTACATATTAAAGTGTTACTTTATTACTGTGATTTGCGGCTTTAAAGTATCACTTTTCAACTATTTATTTTGTTGTCATAGCTACGTCCAAAAAAGTAAAAAGCATTTGTATTTCTTTAAATTCTATGAAAAATAAAATTTTTTATCATAGCAACCCTCAAATTCAAAATTTTATTATCCAATTAAAATAGTTGTTATCATTTGTTGTCATAGCTACACAATAATTTGGAAAAAATAATAAATATTTTGTCAAAGGTTACTTGTTCCACATATTTTTATTTTAAAATTTATGAAAATTTATAATTTTAATTTAGAATAAACAGTTTTTCTTAAAATATTTTGCTTGCGGCGAATAAAAAATAGTATATGATGCACGGACGTAAGCTATTTTGGACTTAATGTGGGTGCAAATCTCGGCTAGCGCCTCGATTTGCAAACTCCACATCCGTCCAAAATCTTTAGCTTAACGTCCTAGCATCATAATGTACTATTTCAAACATTCAATAATTTAAACCGATTTTATAAAATGAACTTTAAGAAACTCAGTGCAAAATTTCGTTGTCATTGCCGATGTAGGGGGTTGTGAGAAAGGTTCGGGGCTCAACGCGGACCCTATATTTAATTTTTATTGTTTTGGTTTATTTTTTTTATAGAACATAAAAATTATTCCTTTTTATTCATAAAAATTCTATTTACGGCAGTCCGCAGGATACCCCCTAGATGTAAATAGTATATACAAATTGTAAATATAAATAAATAAAATAAATAAAATGATTATTATCGTATTTGATGTTCATTATCATAACGAACAAATTTTTTTAGTATTTTTCAGCGTTGGCAAATATTTTTAGTGGTGGTGTTGGTTCGCGCAATCCCAACCATTAAGAAGCTGATATATCCGCCATAGCTAGTAAAATACCTCCAGTATAAGGTTGACTAAAAAATTTATTGAATTTTCATATAAATCCGATAGAGTCTTGTTGGCCTTGTGGCCAGGTCGCTTGACGCTTTTAATATTATTTGTTTGATATTTCTGCATGTATTTATTAAAAATATTTAAATGTTTTATTTTTCTACCTCATTTCTAGTTCCTTTCTTTTTAATATATTTGTTCTAGTCGGTGACCGTATTTTTTATAGTAGTAAGATAATTAGTCCAGCAGTTCACTATATTTATTTGTATTAAATTTGACTAACATGGGATTAAATCTTCATAAGATATTGATATAACCTACCTCCATAATGGTTGACAGCTGCATTTTAGTGCCCACATATTCGTAATTCATGTCTAATAACGATGTTGATTAATTTTGTAAACTTTCAGAGATCAATCTGGGTATAAAGCAAGAAGCAGATTACTCAATCATCTTACACGAGAAATTGTTTGACTGGTTCATGTCTGGTCAGCACTCCTTTGCCACATGAATGCAATTTCTTCTTTTATCTGAAGTTAAGCTATGGAAATTGAAAAGTCGCTAGTCATGTTCGATCTAAATTCAATTACAACATAGAACTTTTACCGATTACAAAAATTATATAGATTCGGAATAACAAAAAGTAAGTGAAAAACTTTAAAACGTTAAAATGATTTGAAGAAGCTTAGTTACAAGAACCTTTAGGAAAAAAACCACGCTGAAAAAAATTCTTCGAGTAATCCCGAATAAAATACATATAGAAATTCATTCCTGTTCGTTAGTCTCGCTAAAACTCAAAAACGGCTTGACCGATTTGGAATTTTTTTATGTTTTGTTCGCTATAATTCAGGGGTGGTTTAAAAGTAGAGAAAAACTATTAAAAACAGATGTAAAATTAAAAATTGTTAATTTTGTATGGAAACCACAACTTCGAATTATTTTCAATAGATTAGTGGCGGACGTCGATGACGATTGTCATCATATGTGCTATACAAAAATGTATTTTTTTTCTTGTCGTGCCCTAAACTCACTTTGTGGGCTTAGAGATAACCCCAAATTTTAGCGTGACTTGAAATCTTAGCTTATGATTTGCAATATTTTAAAATTCTAAAGATAAAATGGGCGACAAGCTAGATGATTTGCAAGATGCTCATGTGAACCATCGTTTTTTGAGGCTTTTGTCAATATGTAGTAATGTAACTCCGTCAAGTCGATCTAGTACATATGTAAAGAAGTAAACAAAGGCAACGATATAGCGGTTTTTGGTACACCAAATGATAAAGACCAAGTGTCTCAGTATCAGAATGGTCGCTATGTCAGCAGTAACAAGGCGATTTGGCACATATTTTCATTTGCGATTCACGACAGACGCCCTACAATAGTATAATTGGCTAGATGTATTGCCAATGGACAACGAGTATATTACAATCGAGAAAACTCGGTGGATAGAACGGCACGGCCACCGTCGACAACATTAACAAGCTTCTTTTCAGTTTGTCAAACAGATGATTGTGCTCGTACTTTGCTGTATGCTGAAATGCTATACGCTACAACATATGAAATGCGTTATCGAAATAGTTTTCAAAGCATTAGTAGCATTCAAATAATGACGAATGATTTGTATTTTCTATTGTTATTGGTGAATGTTATGCTACGAGTCAACTCTTACAGTTGTTCGAGAACGATTTGCACTGGGATAATAGGTTCAAGAGTTCCGTCATATCTCCATCACTCATCAAATTTACCCATTGTCTGCGATTATCATAGTCACATGTTTCCCCTTGAATACAAATAATTTGTGGGTCAAATGTTTGGACTGAGGATGTTTCCATCTGGGGATGTTTTCCATAGTGTATGCTGCCAAACTTTAAATTAAACGTTACACATTACCTTAGATATTTTCAATTGATCATGATAAGAAAGTTCTGTTATTTTCAGTCATAATATCACCCAATCGTTAAATGCACGATGCATTTAGGTATGAGTTACACAGAGAACAACAACACGACACCGGAACATTAGCCGAAGCAATACGTAGAAGCGTTCTACAATTCAATTAACAACAAAATATTGCATATCACTCTTTAATAGAAGCATGTGAACGACGGAACTGGTGGGATTTACGTACTGGATGCTGCTTCGGGAAAAAGAAATGGTAAAAAATCATTACTATTAGAGAGAACCCGATCGCAGGATGATTTTGTCCTAGAATTGGCTTACATCTGAAATAGCAGCGAATTTGTTAAATGTCGGACGAAAAGCCCATTCTGCCTTAACTTTGCAAGTGGATATGCAAATCAACTGTACCTGACGAACAAAACGAATGCTTTAAATCATCAAGTTTGTTATGGCATCTAAAGACACTCTGATGACCGACTAACATTCCAGTGTTTTTGAAACAAGATCACAGCAGAAGCAGAAGATTTGCACAAGATTTGCAGAAAGCAATTGTTGAAAATTATTAATGAGAAAGTTGCAGTTGACGAGAGAAAACGTGCAATATTAAGGCAAAACAAAGATGCACTTAAAAAAACCAAGTAAATTTTACAAATTTTTTATTCAACCGCAGGAGGGGTCGACTTTGATCGATTATGATCAATGTTTATCTATAATCCAGTCACTGCCATTGACTTATGAGCTAGCGTGAGATATCACATACCACTGGCTGGCAATGGCAGGAGATATCATTAGCTAAGATAATATCTTAGGGTGCTGACGGACGAACTTTAATTAGTCAACGGTAACACTCTCAGTTTTAGCTAGGCAGCGTTCCGTAGTAGTACTGCTCATTAGCTCTTCCAAGGAATCAGACCATCATATAATTATTTGTGGGCTTTGTGCCTCGATTGAGGTGGTGGGCGATGCGTCAAGATATTTTTGACGCGTCTCAGTGCCTATCCCAAATTGTTAAAAGCCCAACTTTCACTCCCCGTAATGGCGGTGATAATAGTTTTCTTTTAGATCTCTATCTTACCTCAATGTCAGATATTACATGTGTTGATGTTGCAAAAGGTAGTATTGGAAATTCTGATCATTATTTAATTTCATCAGTTATAAAAACTGATTTACTTAAAACTATAGCTCCCAAACCCCGTAAAATATTTCACTACTCAAAAATGGATAAGAGTGGTCTTCAAAATTTTTTCCATGGTTTCCCTTTTGACCGTCGTTGTTTTTACACTGACAATGTAAATGTTTCTGCTCAAAACTTTACAGAAACCATCCACATTGCTATCAATAAATTCGTCCCTTTTTCCATTGTAAAACCCAAACAAAAATACTTGTATTCGAAAGCTGCCAAAGCGGCACTTAGAAACAAACGTAGATCATTTAACACATGGATTCATAACAAAACGCCCGCAAATCGATCCAAATATCTAAAGGCCAACAAAATATCTAACTAGATTATCTCAAACGAAAAGTTTGAAATTGACAGAGCGAAAGCTTCAAACCCTACGTCTATGTCTATTTCTGACACGAGTTTCTACAGTGGCATTAATTCTTTAAATTCTGGTACAAATTCGTCTATTACCCTTATTATTGGTGGTGATTCAATCGTCAATGATTCAGCAAGGAAAGCTAACTTGTTCGCTGAACGCTTTGCTCTAAACTCCACTGTTCTGGAAACTACTAAAGAAATACCCCAAATCCAGTCTTCAGGAGTTAATATGAATGAACTCCACTTCAAACCCAAAATATTCGCTAAACTTTTAAAGGGGTTTAACATCAACAAAGCCTCAGGAATGGACAATATTCCACCCATTATTTTAAAAACCTTTTCTAAAGAACTTGCACCAATTTTGACTAAGATATTCTACCAATCCTACAAATCTGGTATATTTCCCTTGGGCTGAAAGTTGGCAAATGCCCGTTCACGAAAAGGGACCAAAATCAGATATCTCAAATTATAGGCCAATAGCTTTACTATCGGTCCCATCCAAAGTCTACGAGCATTATATTATTAATGCACACATTTCAAAATTTCTGGAGGTATATCATTTAATATCCGACAGCCAATACGGTTTTCGAAATAAAAGATAAACTACCGAAGAACAGCATACTTGATAAAGGTGGTGAGACATACGTTATTGCAGCTTTAGACATCTCCAAGGTATTCGATCGAGTCTGGCATGCCAAGTTAATCAACAAGCTCGTTGCGCACGGTTTTCATCCCAATGTTGTGAAGCTGATTCACAAAATTTTCTATCCAACCGATACATTTCGGTCTCCTTAGACGGATTTTCTTCTGAGTCTACACGAATTAACGCTGGTGTACCTCAAGACTCAGTATTGTCCCCAACCCTATTTTTGATTTATATCAACGAATTGTTGAAAATCACCAGCAACCCAATAAATAGTTTTGCAGATGATAGTACTCTGCACAAGCCGTTCGAACCCCCTCCTTCAAAAGGTAAAATGCACGAACGAATTAATCCCGCCCGGAGAGACGCTGCCATAAACGTGAATAAAGACCTAAAAAAAGTCGCCATGCTCAGATGAAATCAACAGCATAATGCCTCAAACTTATGCTTACCCCTGATTCACTCGGCAATCGGCTAGCGCAAGCAGTCTAACGGTCGAGATCCCGCGCTGTCAACTGGCAGATCGCAGAAAGACTTCTTTGTCCGAACTGCATACAAATGGAATAGTTTGCCGGAATCCATAGTCTCAGTTGGTTTCAATACGCAGAGGTTTAAAAAGAGCGTTCATCAACACCTTAGAGCGCAAGTTGTAGTGGGACGTAGGTCTTAAAAGGTATTTATGCGTTGTTATGACACGTATTCTAAACCCTATAACACAACACTTTTCATTTAAAAAAAATAAAATAAAAACACAACTCACAAAATGTTTTGTAAATTTACCAAAAATATTGTTAATTACAAAAAAAATTATTTTAAAAAAAACACAAATTTAAGTGATTTATTTGACCAAAGAAAAATTTATTTTAAAGTTTACAGTGCAAACTGAATTTTAATATGTTTTTCTCGAAATATAAATTTTGAGGATATTTGGCGTGAAATATGCCTAAGGTCCAGAAATAAAATCATCAAGGTAAGGATTTTTTGATTATCTTCGTAGGATTGAAGTAGATGAACCAAATTAATATGCACATGTTAAAATTTTGACTGTTGAAAATTTAGCTCACTATTCAATCCGTACAACTTGTCCAGTAATGGTCTATTAATGGCGACCAGTACCGCAGCAATGGCCGAGTATTGACAACCATGACTGGGTAATAACATAATTTTACTGGATGATAATTTCGGACAATAAATGACTGCCATAAGCCATTCATGGTTTTTTCACATAACCTCAAAATTTATGTGAAAAATTCAAAAAACCAAGCTTTGGTTTTTTATTTTTATCTTTTACAAAAAAATTTTTTTTTTTCACGAAATTTGGTGAAAACTTACCTTTTTATGTCCCAAATAACGCTGTAGTTTATTTCATTTGAAATATTTATTTTTCACCTTATTTTGAATTAATATCGAAAAAGCACCCTAATTTTCAATCGAAAATTCACCCGTCAAAATATCAGCTATTTTCAAAAAGTTGGTATGCTTTCTGTTCGTTGAAATCTCTACTTTCCGATGGTGAAAAAAAGCATATTACTATAGTAAATCTTCTCAGGAAATGTAAAAAATGAATTGAATTTTCGATTGAAAATTAGGGTGCTTTTTCGATATTAATTCAAAATAAGGTGAAAAAATAAATATTTCAAATCAAATAAATTACAGCGTATTTGGGACATAAAAAGGTAAGTTTTCAACCAAATTTCGTAAAAAAAAAAAATTTTGTAAAATATAAAAATAAAAAACCAAAAACTTGGTTTTTTGAATTTTTCACATAAATTTTGAGGTTATGTGAAAAAAGTGTCTATTCAAAAGTTTTAGATCTTTTTATTAACTACAACTTTGCCATTTAATTTTTTTCCATAGGACTTTTATTTTTGTCGGAAATCGAGATAAATCGTTTTTTTCCCTTAAAATGTCACCCCCTTCCCTTTCCCGGCCTCAGATCGCTCGTAAATTATTTTTCCTTTCATTTTTATAATATTCTCCTACTTTTCTAATGGGTTTCATCCTACTATTATTTTTTTCACTTCTTATTATTTTTAAAGGCTTCTACCCTGGTCTATAGGGTCAAAACATGCAATAAAATTAATCAAAAATATTTACATAGAGTTCCGGGGTTTTCTTTCTAAAGAATAGATTTTCCTAAAATATGCAAGAAATTATGCAGAATTGTTTATAAGGAATTTCTCTTGCAAATTTAAATTAGTTTCAAATTGGACTGCGTGCGATGATGTAAAGTTAAATTTAATTAGACAGAGTGGAAATAGTTTTAGTGGAATGTGAAAATGTTAATTTATTAATTGTAAACGAAACGCTGTTTCGTGAATATAAAACCATATAAATAGAAGTAAATTTAGTAATAAAATCTGGTGTTTTTGCTTACTAATCAGTGATCGAATCCAGAAAGTGATTTGGGCATTACGTTTATTAAATTGTGAGTTAGGCCAATTCGAAAGAAGGTGGAAAAACGTGACAATATTTTTTCCTTATTTTCGATTATAACATTTCCTACAATTTTACTATAGGTCTACCGCACTATATACATATCAACCAACCCTCATAGACCCAAATAAATTCTTATCTTTACAAAGATAATTTTTTGTTTTTGTTTTTTTTTTAAACAAAACATTTTTTCTTGTGACGAGTTACTGACGTGACGTGTTAGACTGTTTGAGTATGGTTGTTCTGTTTTCTTTGATATTCTTATGTTACTTTTTAGAAAAAAGAAGATAATTTGGTTTATAAAGTTTACATAGTTTTAAAAATGATTTTATTTTAAGAATTATTATATTATTAGTATTTATTTAGAGGGAATTAATGAGTTTAAATTGAAAACGATTTGTTACAGAAAGGAAATTTATTGAATGTTTGGCTTTAGTGATTTTTCTTGTGTGGTTAAAACATTTATCTTTTATAATCTAAATTAATGTTTAAAAATGTTAATTTTGGTGATTACAGTAGTTTAAAGCTTTATTAGAACAGTGGTATGTATACTAGAGTTAAAGAATTAGAAAATGGAATGCAGATTGATCAATAGTATGTAACTTGAAATAAATATTGTTTTTATCAAAATTCATTTTGTTTCCCCTCGGAAAAGTTGAATATACCACATTGCGTAAAGGTTTTTCAGTTGGCAATACTTTCGAATGATTATCCATAGACCATAGACTATGCTAGGACTTGGGACGTACCATTAAATTAAGTTTAATTTTTCAACAGTTTCACGAGCAAATGTTACATTGTGCGATAAAACTGTTAGTGGACTACTAGATACGGGTGCTAAAGTGAGTGTCCTAGGAAAAGATTGTGAACAATTTATAGCAAAGAACGACATCAGGTTACATATAAGCGCCCTTGTCATTTAAGGACTGTCAGTGGTTAGCGGAAGCGTAGTTTGGGCTATATCATGTTACCAACTACCTTCAACGGTAGAACTAAAATGTTCACATTTTCCTTAGCTCCGAATTTATCGGAAAAGTTATATTAAACCATCGGTTGCAGAAAATTATCAATACCTTTCCCTCCTCGGCAAATTTAGGGTTAATGAAAACCACCAAGTCCAGTTACGAAATTAAATTAGTCGAGAACGCAGTCTCAGTTAAGCAGCGTTACTATATGCTGTCTCACCAGCTCTACAAAACAATCTATATCAGGCGATCGATCGAATGCTTGCTCTCGGGGTAATGGAGGAATGCCATGAGAGTGAATGGAATTCGTCCGTGACATTGGTTCGTATGGCCAACGGTAAAATGAGGTTGTGCTTGGTTGCCCGAAAGGTAAACGAAGTAACTAAGAAGGACTCTTATCCCCTGCCTGAAATTGAGGGTATGCTTAGCCGTCTAGACCAAACAAGACATATATCTAGTATTGATCTAAAAGATGCGTTTTGGCAGATCCCACTGGATGAAGGATAAAGGGATAAGACTACCTTTACGATACCCGGTCGTCTAATGTACCAATTTCCGGTATACCTTTCGGGTTAGGCAATGCCCCCCAACGAATTTGTCGACTAATGGTTCGGGTGATTCTATATCATCTCCACTGATTTATTTATTAATCACGACCGCCACTTGGAAAGAGCATCTCTCTCTTCTGCAGGAGGTTAGTTCTTTATCTCGTAATAAAGATGCAGGATTAATCATATATGTATGTGATTAAAAGTAAATTTGTATTGAAAACCACTAAGTTCTTCAGGTATGTTGTTAGAGAAGGAGGCATTCGGATCGACCCGGGAAAATTTGAATCCATTACTAATCATCCACAACCAAAAGCCATGTGCAAATTTCGGCAGTTTCTTGGGATTACTAGATTTTATCGGCGTTTTATACAGAATTTTCCGTCACGTTTTCATCACTTTACTATTTTTGTCGCCGCTCCCTTAACAAATTTGTTGAAGAAACAAAAAACATTCGAGTGGACACCTGAAGCGCAACAGTCTAAGGATGCCTTAAAAAAGGCAATGACGACTGTTCCTGTTGTAAGAAACGCCGATTTCGCAAGAAAACTTTTCATTCAATGTGATGCTAGTACCACCGGAATCGATAGTGTCTTGCTTCAGTTTGATGACGACGGAGGATGTATATGCCACATCCTGTGGCATATACATCAAAGAAGCTAAACCTCACCCAGCAGAGATATAGTATTACGAAATTGAAGTGCTATGCTGTTGTACATGGTATTAAATCTTGCCGTGTATATATTGAAGGCTATGTTTTTAAGGTCATTACGGATCACTTAGCACTAAAACGACTTATGTCCCAAATAGATCTTGCGCGGTCGTCTTGTAAGTTGGGCATTAAACCTTTAGCTGTTTACTTTTAAAATTCAATATATTCAGTCAACAAAATATGGTACCTGACGCACTGTCACGAATAAATGTAGATGATCTATTATTTCAAGATACTACTCTATCTAAACAAACCTCGCCTGTTGCTACCTCTCCTCTTTATATTGATTTGGCCTCAGCTCATTTTGATGATGTGAGTATAGGGAGACAATTCGGAAATTTTTGGAAAAAGGTTCTGATGCTTTAAATTTAAAATTGGAAAATGAAAAATTGCTGATTAATTTTAATTCGGTGGTGGTGGCGGATAAACTGTATTCAGTCAACGGTATACACCTCAAATTCTAGCTGTGGAATATTCCTTGGTGGTGGGACGCTATTGCTTCCTCGAGGAAACGAACCTTCGTATAACTATGTGTGGGCCTAATCATCAAGAAAGACGGAGCGTCACAGGATCAAGGAATATGCCACCGACTGGACTATGGCCAACTCCATTTTCGTTTTGTTTCAGCAAATTTTTGAAAAAAATTTTCTATTTACTTTTTATTTTATTTTTATTTTCTCTATTCTATCATGAAATATTGGCCTATGTCATATTTTGTCAGTGATAGGATTTATTGTTTAGTTATCCATTCTTTAACAAAATATATAAAAAAACAAAAAAAGAAAGATTTACGTCCATCAACACCTTTGAACGTATGTTGTTGTGGGACATTGGTCTTCAAAGATTTTTATGTGTTGTTGTGACACATGTTGTAATTCCTTCTACACAACACATTTTATTAAAAAAAAAAATCAGGTTCTGATTACGACGAATCAATTCCGAGCATATGGGAAGTAATTGTTCCTGTAGGTATGCGCGCTGGCGTGATCGAAAGAACACACGACTCACCAACCGCCGCACATCTGGGAGTTGAAAAGACGCTAGAACGTCTGCAACGGTCATTCTATTGGGTTGGTATGTCTAGAAATGTGAAATCGTATATTAAAGATTGTGTGATCTGTAAGACGTGTAAACCTGTGAATTACATCACTTGACCATAATGGGATCTTTGCAAGAACCGTTCAGACCTTTTCAGTTTTTGTTTCTGGATTTCCAGGAACCTTACCAGAGATCAAAATTAGGAAATTGCTACATTTTAATTGTATTGGATAAATTATCGCGTTTTGTTGTCTCCAGCCTTTACAACAAGCTACTGCTCACTCTACCATTGCTTTTCTCGAAAAATTATTTCTTAGATTCTCAGTGCACAAATAGTGTTTACTGATAATGGGCAACAATTTAAGTAACAAAGTAACGCCTCGGAAAGAGTTAACCGAACACTCCTGCCATTCGATCGTACATTAAAGAAGATCAACGGTTATGGGAAAATCATCTTTCTGAATTCGAATCAGCTTTGAACAACGCGAAGCATGGTAGTACTGGATATTCACCACATTTCATTCTATTTGGTCAGAATCAAATTTTATATGGGAAAGAATACGAATTATATGAACTTCTGGGTTTTGACGAAGATGACGAAGTTTTATTTTTCAATAAACAACAACACCAACAAATTGATTGTTGTACGCCGAAATGCCATTTAAAACCTAAAGAAATCACATGAAAATAGTGCTAAACTATAATTTACGGTCAAAACCACGGAACTTGAAGCCGGGAGATTACATATATGTCAACATTTTCACTCAGAGCGATGCGTCTAAAAAATATTCAGCAAAATTAGCGCCGAAAGCTATAAAAGCACGCATTGTCAGAAGTGTTGTGTAATGAAGCGCTCCTTCGTTGTATGTCGACAAAGTAGCATAGCAGGCCGCGCACCTAGATGAGATTTATTTAGCCCCAAGCTAGCTTCAGCCTGTGGGGACGAGTAGACATTTGCCTGCTGCTCCAGTTCAAATAACGGTATTGTACGCGTATCTCATAAAAACGGATTAAATGAAAAAGCAAGTGAAAATAAGTAGACTCTGGCGACCTCCGTAGACGAAAACAACCGCGATCACCACGTCCAACCACAACCACATTCAATCACACCTTCCTACGCTCTCGCACTTCATCCACTCACCCACTCACACACACATACCCATACCCACACACACATGCACACATCCAAGCCCATAGGCACATTCACACCACTCTCGTTATAGAGTTCACCGCGTATATCGTAATACCAAAAAAATCCCCAAAGAACTTCTATTTTCCTTACTATACCGACAAATTTTCATTAAAGGTTTGATACTACTTTCGGAGAAATCCAAAAACATCTTCGACATCCATTTCCAACAGTATTCTCATCCACATTATATCCAGGCGTATTCTGAAATGTTCGGTAGTAAAGGTTAGGTATCTTCGATGTGGTCGAGCAATCCCACAACGGCACCGGCACCAATCCCCAACGTTGTCATTTCGAGGTTTCATTTTTATTATGGTACGTCATATTAATCATACATAATTTTATTACGTCAGTGTGAAGCATAAATTGTTATCATTATCAGAAATAGTCAAGTGTTATCATTGTCACTCGTTTAAGATAACGGTGTCGCTCAACGATTATCTACGATGTTTTTCTCACTGTCGCTAGACAATCCTGAAATGTTGATTTGGTGACATTTCCGTAAACTTTTATTATAACTTTCGGTTATCATTTAATTGGAGTAAGTCACACTTTAAAAGAACAAATACACGTATATATTTATAGTGGCAACGCTTTTCTTGGGTGAAGAATGTTTACACAATTAAATTAGCTGTAAAGATTTACAATGAAATTATTTAGTTTGGTATTACTTATATCCGATAAAATCAATGAAATAAAAATTAATTTTGTTACTTACATTGCACTTTCAATTTGTAATTCCATCCACACATCCACACATCCATATACTCACTCATACCCCCTCATGCATATCCATAATCATTTATACATACCAATAAGATAAAACTGAAATATGACTCACCCAATATTTAGTCCAGATCCCGCTTCCTTAATCTAATTCCTTATTTAGTCATACTACTCCATGTATGAGTCATAATTATTTAGTTCCATCCGTTGATTAATGTGATAGATGACACAGCACAAAACAACTGGACGGCTAACCATATAATCCAAAAGGAACGACGGAAATAATGCAATGGAGATAGAGGTGATAATAATCAATTTTAGTTCTAGAGTACACGATAACTATTGTACATTTGGTTTTCTTAAATGCGGACGCAGTATATCGAACACAAAATACTTTTCTTTGCTTTTTATTTAATTTTGGTTCTATTAAGTTATAATTGCATGAACAATAAATACACTATTAGGCACATATTTGTGTATAAAATTTAGATTGTAAGTTAATAAATTAGACGTCACAAGACACTAAATCACTTAATAATCTTGGTTATATTACGTTATAATTTTAATAGTAATAAACAATCTATAACTGAGTTCTTTAAATACATTGATACAAATCAAATTTTGATTAAAATTTAATAAATTAGACGTCACAAGGACATAATAAGTTATTATTTTTAGTTACACTAAGTTATAATTCAATAGTATTACACACACTATAATTGAGTTCAATAAACACAATAATGAAAATAAAATTTTGCTTATAAATTTAATAAATTAGACGTCACACGGACACAAAATAAGTTATTATTTTTACATATAAACTTCTCCTATATCACAATTTCATTCTTCTAAGTTGTCAGTGACTTTCTCACCGCCATTTACAAAAACCAAAACTGACAAAACTGGTTTGTTTATCAATTTTTTTATTTGATTGACCTTGTTCGATTTCTTTCCGATGGTGTAACCACATGGATTTTGGGTGTATTATAACAATTTGACTATGTTACACAATTAAATTCAACTATACAAGCACTAACAACTTAGAATATAACTCACGAATTGTATTATAAGTCTGATGGACTACACAGCTCATATGAATTTCTTTTATTTTGGTTGGGACATATTTGCTATTTCTTTTCACAGCACAAAGACTGTAATTCCCAGAATAGATGTTGTAATCTTTAGCACGTCTCAACTGGATGACTCGATTTATTCTATTTTTTATTTTTCCTTATCAAAGAAAAACTCCATCGATTAATGACAAATCACCATAAGCAAAATGTATCACATTAATCATAATACAAGACAGAAGAATTCTGTGTCTTCAACCACGTATTTATAGTTAAAGTCACGCCGCGCCGCTTGTAAACAATAACAAATCGATAAACACGATAAGTTGTTTATCGGATATTCTCTTTTGTTAAATATGTGTTCCCACTAAAGAGTCTACACTATTAACTTGTACTAAAACTGGAAACGAACCATAAACAGAAATATTGATTACGAAATGATTGTAAGAAATTATATATGGAAACAGCGCGATTACGAACCAATGACATTGCACAACTGCTTTATGACAATTTCAAACAGAACTTATTGCGATAAACGATTACGATCTGAATACAAGAAATTAGGGTTGAAAAGGCGAAAACAACTACGAAAGCTTCTGATGATGTACATTCAATGCGTGCGGGAAAGCAATGCGACTCAAAATTACGAATATTGAACACCAGTTTCAGTACAGTTGGTAATGTTGCCTTCAAAGTATGTGACCAGAAGGGTAAAAATATTGGTGTATATCGTGTTAAAGATATCCAGACAAACTAAATTGATCTCTGGCAACTAGCATGAGAAATCTCAGGGGTAGGTTTCCCCACGAATGAAACGGTTACTTACGTTTCAACCAAAAAAAAAAAAACAACTTAATCTAGGGATGGTTAAGAAAGGCACTAATATTGAGGTGATACAGTACTTGCGTACAATCAGCAAATTTACGGTTTTGTTGGTTGGTCAAAGACAATTTTCGATGGTATAAACTAGATTGTTAAAATTACAATCTTCATTGTTCATCTTCAGCGCCAGTTCGTCAACGTCGACTAAAACACTTGCCCTCACAGGCATTATCATCTATTCGACGAAGGTGGTGTGTTTGATGTAACGGGTAGTCACATCGTTGAAGGTTGGGATACTCATGATATTGGCGCTGACATCGCTCAGTCCATGGATGTGACAGTAAATTATTGTTTGCTGTTTAATTATATTTGTGAAACCGAAGTGCTTTCAAAAGGGAAAAACACATTCCTAATACGTATTTAAGTTCGTGTCATTATAAATCGTAATAGTATTAATTAATTAGTAGTTAGTTTTGATTAGCATAAATCATTATAGTGTTACTTAGTGTTAATCTATTTTAAGTCCATTAAACTGTGTAATATTAACAGTTATAGTGTATTGTGTGCGATTGCTTTTCTGATCTGGTTCCTAATGATTTTTAGTTTTTTTAGTGTAACAGAGACCATCATCAGCGAAGTTTGTTGTGTTTGTTTTTGGAGTCATATGGAGTTATGTCGATTAGATTAGTTGCCATCACCAATACACATTTTTTTTCACTCTTTTTAGTTCAAATAATTGCTTAGTTAAAATAATTATGATCTTTTTATCCCAAATGTCATTTAATAATGAATAAAGCTAATCATAACTTAAAGATGAGATAATTTTTTTGTGTGTCTGGGATTGAAGGGGGTCTCACCATGAATGAGTTTCGCTGTACCAGGGTGCTTTATTTTTTTAAATTAAATTTTTATAATAGCAGCTGATATTACCCAGTGCATCTCCTGACCTAACCCAAAACCGACTCAGCTGGCAGGCTAATGGCTGCTAAGTAGAGAAGTGGACTGGACTGGCGGTTCAAGAGTATTATAGAAATGCCACCATTGTACCGTCACAGTGGCGCCCAACGTGGGGCTCGAACCCACGACCCTGAGATTAAGAGCCTCATACTGGCTCAAGACATTCCTATACAGAAATTGTAAGTTGCAAACATCACCTATGTTAAAATGCTAGAAAATATGTTTGACAGGTATTATGTGGAGGTCATCTATGCAAGTTAGTTAAAACGCGTACAGAACACGCGCGTTTTCAAAAACGTTATGTTTAGGCTAACAAAACAAGTAGAGAAATTAGAAGAAAGATATTATCATTCCTAATGTGTGTTCAGGTGGTGAATGATGTTCTGGCTGTACTGGCAAACAAAGTCATTGAATGCATTAGCACAAAAGGTACAGTTTAGCTTTTGGAACAACATGTTAAAAAATACTTAGACAATTAAAATTATCAGAGCTCACAAAATAAGATATAACACATATGGTTCTAAGCCCAATCAGTTTATACTAGGCAGTATGTATCGAGATTCAAACGCATTCGAAAAAATAGGTTCATCATCCTATCAGATTGCCAAGTAGCTGTGAGAGTTCAAACCCACACACCAGCATACTTTTAAATTACAAAATCATAATTACCTTAATCTAACACCAAATAACACTGGATGACAGACAGGACACTGAATAGAGCTAAGATTGTATCGGCATGTTTCACCCCAAACATTTTTAACGCACCACCATGATATTAATTTTGATAGCAATTTGTTTTTGACAATTCAAGGAACCGTTCACCACAATTATTTCAAACAAATCAATTGTTAGATGTTTATGTTCAAAAATTCTATGTCTTCTTCCGGAAATCATTAAATTTTGTTCTTCATTTAATTTTAATTCTTTATTCATTAACTTACAAATACTTAAAATTCATTAAACAAAAATAAAAATAATTTGTTTTATTTGTTTGTAAACTTTCATCGTCTTCGTACTTATTGGCTTCATTTAAAAAAAAATTGAATATGTATTCTAATTATAATCTTTCATCTTTATATATAAACCGAAAAGTATGAGAAACAAAAAAAATATTAATAGCTTTGTCGACTGACGATCATTTCATTATGTTGTTTAAAATTTTTATATAATGGGTGATCTTATTTATGAGCATACAGTGAGTACATTGAAATTAAAAAAAATATTGAAACAAGCTGGAGTTCGGGTTCAAGAAACGTGCCAAATACTTTCTTTGAATAACTTAAATTCGATTAAAAGCTTAACAAGAAAACATTTTTTAATATTTTTATTCTTATTAATTTCTTTCCCGACAACTCTACTAATAATAACTCTTTAACATTTAAGAAATAAATCAAAATTAAAATAATAAATTATTTGAAACAAAACCAGAATTTGTCCGCCAAAAATATATATTAAAAGAAATATAAAATTAATTATTATTTTAATGTTTATAATTTATTACTTCACTTAAAAATTTATTTACAATTTAACATTAAGAATTTAATTTAATTATACTTATGTAGATGTATACAATTAACATGCAAATTATTTTATGAAAATAAACTTTAGAAAATATAGAGGAAATAATTATGTAATTTGTTTAGTGATTAATGAAAATTCATTTCAGTGATATTTGGATATGATTCAAATAGAACAAAAAGAAAGCTTCCACAAAAGCAATGACTATGGAAAGCAAAATAATTTCACGGCGGGCTTATTTGATATAATGAATTAAAACTAAATTATTTCCAACTCCTTTTTGTTCATCTGCGTTTTACTCTTTTAATTGAAAGAAAACGAAGCACAAATAATTGGTATTCATAACATCATTTATGTTAGACGATTAAGTTTATGGTGGTGGTGATTGTGTTGTGGCGCCAATTAAAAACTTATTTTTTTTTTATTAAATATTATATTTTTTTATGTTGTTTATGTTAATATATTTTGTATTTTTGGTGATTTAAATTGGAATTTATGGTAATTTTGACGGTGTTAAATAAAAGTTTCAACGGAAGCTAATGAATGGGTAATTATAATACCACAAACATGACATGTCGAAGTTAAGGTGTTGTTAGAGTTTTAAAAATTTGTACCATAAAGTTTAATGTGAAAAGAGGACACTTCGTCAATGCAATAAGGATCTCTGGGATTACCCGTATTTACTCTCTTCTGCTTCATGCACCCCAATAATTTGAATATTTTTTCTTAGTCTTCAATAACCTGTTTAATTTTAATTTCCTAAACTGCCTAAGTTCTGTTGCATTAGTTCAGATATTAGACCATTCGTTTTTTGAATTCGTGTTTTTAAATAATATTCCTAAACAATGTTTCTTAGCAATTGTTAAATTTGTGCCAAAATAACGTCAGACACTCAGACAGACCAACAAATTAAGATTTATAAAAAAGTATAAGACTTACAGACCAGTCAAATTAGCTTTTTTTGAGGAAAAAATTAGTAGCAAGATGAAAACTATTGGATAAATAAGAAAATATTGCGCAAATGATGGGAAACATAAATTAAAGGTGATCCGACCTTTGAAATGGGGGTGAAATGGGGTGAGCTTTTTGGGTTAGAAAATGGATTTTCATGATTTTCAGCGAAACTAGACCTTCTATCGAAAAAAGTTTAATGTAAAAGTTGTAGGTAATAAAAAGGTCTATAACTTTTATGTCGGCCATTTTTTCACATAACCTAGAATTTGCCGTGAAAATAGAAAAAACTGAGAAAAAAAGGTCTTTTTGTTTTTATAAAAATCCCACAAACAATTTTTTTTACACAATTTGGTGAAAACGTACCTTATTATGTCCCTAATAGGCTGTATTTTTTTGAAATCAAAATATTTATTTTTACGTTTAACTTTGATTTTAAGCCAAAAAAGTGACCCTATTTCCACACGAAAATTCACGTGTATAGAAAACAGTTTTTTCAAAAAAAACATTAATGATTATTTCTTTGGTATTTTTTGTATTAAATTTCTAGATATTACGATGTGTGAATTCATAGGATGAGAGAATATTTCGTCAACATCTAAGTCAACATTCTAATCAACATCCTAAGTCACGAGTGTAAAGTCATTATTGATTGTTGCCAATCAATGCGAAACTTAATATCTGACGTAAAGTCAATATGTTGTTATATTTTTGGTTAGGAAATATAGACAACATTAGGGGAATTTTTAATTTCGGATTGGTTTTTGTGAACAATTAAGCTTAAGCACATATTGGAAATCACTTGAATTTTGCAATTCGAAATAACTTTTCATTTTCTCTAAAATTCCTTTAGAAAAAATTGTGTGATTCAACTTAAGTAAATATGAAAAATGATGAAGTTTCAATTTAGAAATTATCTGAACATCAAAATTAAAATATGTTTCGTCATCACCGCTAAGTTGTGTAAGACACACGGAATTTGAACAATGTGTCTCTGATGAATGTAGTTCGAATCCTGACACGAAACACAACAAAATTTTTTCTAAAGGAATTTGAGAGAAAATGAAAAGTTATTTCGAATTGCAAAATTCAAGTGATTTCCAATATTTTTTTTTTTTTTTTTTTTAAATAAAATGTGCTGTGTAGTAGGAATTACAATATGTGTCACAATAACACATAAAAACCTTTTAAGACCAAGGTCCCACAACAACATACGTTCAAAGGTGTTGATGGACGTAAATCTTTCTTTTTTTTTTTAATATTTTTTGTTAAAGAATGGATAACTAAACAAAAAATCCTATCACTGACAAAATATGACATAGGCCAATATTTTATGATAGAATAGAGAAAATAAAAGTAAACTAAAAAGTAAAAAGCAAATTGTTACAAAAATTTGCTGAAACAAAACAAAAATGCAGTTGCCAATAATCCAGCCGGTTGCATATTCCTTGATCCTGTGACGCTCCGTCTTTCTTAAAGATTAAAGCCCACACAGAATTGTATGAAGGCTCGTTTCTTCAAGGAAGCAATAACGTCTCATCATCAAGATTATTTAACAGCTAAGATTGAGGGTGCTACCGTTGACTGAATACAGTTCATCCGCCACCACCCCTAAGTTTTCACCTTGGCTAGTGATATCTCACTGCTATTGCCAGTGGTGTGTGATATCTCACGTCAACTCGTATGTCAATAGCAGGGACTGGAGTACGCGGGGTTGTCACACCCGTAGATCAAAAATAAAAACAAATTTCAAAACAATAAAAACTGATCCCTCCATGCGGGAATATGTGCTTAAGCTTAATTGTTCACAAAAACCAATCCAAAATTAATGAATATGTTTGTTGAAATGTCTTCTTTTAGATGGTGTAAAAAAAATAAACATTAACATAACGGAAACATTAAGCAGGAAATGCAAAAAACTGAAAAACTTCCGTCCGTTATTACCTACGAAATCTAGAAAATCGCTAGGGGGATTTCAAAATGTTATTCTATAAATAGGTATACTCAAGGGACAGGTCCAAAAGGACGCTGTGTTCGATATCTGTACCGGAAGTGTGTCAAAAAAATCATTATGTGTGTCAAAAATAGCAAATTTTCATATTTTTTGCTTAAAAACGGTTCATTTTAAGTGATTACGAGTAGAAACATTGAATTTGGAGAAATCTTGATGATCCCTACACACTTCCGGTATGTGAGATCAAAAACTAGATTATTGCATTATAAGTTTGTCAAAAAGGTTGTCAAGAGGTTGTTGTCAAGTGTGTCAAAAGAAAGATTTTTATTTAGTTTTTACCCAATTTTTTGGAAAAAAATAAAATTAATTATTTATATGACATGAACTTTTATTATTATTATTGAGAATTATGGCATTACAATTTTGTCTAAAATGTTGTCAAGTGTGTCAAAAGAAAGATTTTTATTTTTTTACCCAATTTTTTGGAAAAACATAAAACTAATTATTTGTATGACATGAAATTTTATTATTATTATCATAGAGAGTTATGGCATTATAAGTTTGTCAAAAAAATAATGGGCCCGATTCAGTAAAATCTTTTATCGAAAATTTCTGTTACTCTTTTATTTTTTGTATGAAATTTTATAAGGCGAAAATAAAATTTCATACAAAAAAATAAAAGAATAACAGAAATTTTCGATAAAAGATTTTACTAAACCGGGCCCATTGTCGTGTGTCAGAAAAAAGGTTTCATTTATTTTTTTAGCCAATTTTTTGGAAAACAAAATTTTGCTGTTATTATGACGTAAATGTAATAGAAAATGAAATTGGGCACAGAAAATTTTGAATTTGTTATAGTTTTTGAAATATTATTGGAATTTTGAAAAAAGTTTGTATATTTGATTTTGTAATCATTTTTGCAATATTTTTAGAATTTTGGAAAAAGTTTGAATTTTTAAGAATTTTTGAATATTATTGGAATTTAGAAAAAGGCTAAATATTTGATTTTATTCTAATTTTCGTAATATTTTTGGAATTTTGAAAACAGGTTTAATTTTTGATTTTGTTATAATTTTTGCAATATTTTTAGAATTTCGGAAATAGTTTGAATTTTTAAGAATTTTTGGAATATTATTGGAATTTAGAAAAAGTTTAAATATTTGATTTTATTCTAATTTTCGGAATATTTTTGGCATTATGAAAAAAGTTTCAATTTTTGCTTTCGTTACAATTTTTGCAATATGTTTAGAATTTTTGAAAAAAATTTTAATCTCTGATTTTGTAATAATTTTTAAAATATTTTTAGAATTTTGAAAAAAGTTTGTTTATATTACATTTTTACAATATTTTTGAAATTTTGAAAGAAATATGAATTTGTGACTTTGTAATGTTTTCTCGAAACGTCAAATGAAGAGGTTTTTGAGTAGTTTGCTGAGTGTATCATCTTTTCACTAAATTATGTTAATTTATGATCTGTTATAATTTTCCGGCAACGTATTGATGTTTTTTGTTAGTTTTGTAATAAATTTCTAAACAGAGATAAAAAAATACTTGTATTTTAACAAAGAGTTATGTTTGATATACATCGCTGCCCAAAACTAAAAGCCATGTCCTCATAAAAGTTTTTTACCGAAAACTATATCAAAATGCTTAACCCAGACCGAAGTCTTGATATCTCAGAGCTGTGAGATTTCAGCCCCTCCATATTTTTCCGGACGAATATTTTACGGGCGGCAAAGTAGAAAAATACACTAATGTTTTATATAGCAACGTTCTTTTATTTTACGGTTCAACTTTTAGTTACGATAACTAGGATGTAAAATGTGTTTTACGATTCGTTTGTGCGTAAAATAAATATTTTGATTTCAAAAAAATACAGCCTATTACGGACATAATAAGGTACGTTTTCACCAAATTGTGTGAAAAACAAATTTTTTTGTGGGTTATAAAAATTAAAAACGAAAAGACCTTATTTTCTTGGTTTTTTTTCTATTTTTACTGCAAATTTTAGGTTATATGAAAAAATGGCCCACATTAAATTTATAGACCATTTTACTACCTACAACTTTTACATTAAACTTTTTTCGATAGAAGGTCTAGTTTCGCTGAAAATCATGAACACCCCATTTCACCCCTGTAGGTCGGATCACCTTTAATTTATGTTTCCCATCATTTGCGCAATATTTTTTTATTTATCCAATAGTTTTCATCCTGCTACTAATTTTTTCCATTTTTTGCCTGTTTTTAAGGTATCTAGACTGGTCTATTAACCACTGCATGCAGTAGTAGTTTAAATAATTATATCTGGGTGGTTATTTTGTAGCGTTATCTCACTAGGTGAGATAAATTGTGAGATAAAAAAATTATGTTTAAATGATTTCTTTTATCTAAAATAATCGATCAAAGACAAATATTTTATCTCACTTTTTATCTCACCTAGTGATAACGCTACAAAATAACCACCCTGTTGTTCGTTAAAAGTGCAAATTGTTTCTTTTTGTTAGTGTCAGCATTGATTTTGTGAGAAAACTAATAACACAATTGTAGTAGATTATTTGACAGTATATAAGGATATATTATTGTTAATTCAGTAGTAGTTTTCAATTGGTTTACCGAGAAATTAAATAAAATAAAAGAGATGGTTTTATTAAGCTGACATTTTTAACTTACAATTATTAAATTTATTATATATGAAGTGTAATTTTACGAAAAAATTTATATGCAATTAAATTTAGTTAACTTTAAACGTGTTGTGAATTTAATAGAATAAAAACGAAATGAGTTATTTGTGAAGTTAATTTATTCAAAATTTTTAGACTAAAATGTGTGTTTTTAAACACATAAATTAAATTGAAAAACAATGTGAATCAATGTAATTCCACCTGAATCAGTGAGATAAAATAAGTATTCATGCGCTAAATCAAATTAGTTGCTCTAAATGAATTGTACAGTTATTACTAACTTAGACCTAACATTGTAATTGTTAACTATAAATGTGTGAAGTTAATGTATACATAATAAATTAAAATAGCACAATTTATAAACTAGATATTTTTACGAAATTAATCGTTTATAACATGTCGTCCCTCTAAAAACTACAAAATAAAAAAAAATTATTGAAATAAAACATCAATCAATCCTATCGCCTAAGCATTACCAAATTAATATTCAATAAAATAATTAATCGATTGCCATGAACATAATCAATATAATAGTCTAAATTTAATTTTTTTTTGTGCTTATGACATCCAAAATTAAAATCAAAAACGATTAAAACTTAATTTTTTTTATTACTTTTTTTTTTCGTATCTAAGACCACCAACTTCGTTTGGGGTCATTTTAATTAATATTCCTATCTGTTGCTTTCTTTATAAATTGTAATCTGTTTTGATAGTTACGAGTATAATTTAATTTAAAAAAAAAAATTAACTTAACACATTTCCGTTTTTGTCAAATTATTTAAATGATTTTAAAAAAAATTAATTTATTATTGTTATGCGTTGTGTTAAGTTTAAGTTTGAATTTCTTTGTTTTTGTAGTTCTTACTTCTTAGTCTATTTATGTATGATTTTATAGTGAATAGAATCGTTATGGCATTTCAATTGAAATTCTGTCAAGAAAAAAAATCGTTAAAGTTATCCAAAGGAAATAATTATTGAAATTTTCACACACGTAGCGACAATTTCGTGAAGTGTTATAAAGTCGATTTAGTTGAACGTTGTTTATTATTGGATTAACTTTGATGTCTGTTTCTATTTTTTATAAAAAAAATAGCTTTGATAGTACGATTTTTTAAAGTTTGTTTTTTAATTAGCTGTTTACGATACACAAATAATGTATAAAATTATGAGGGTAACTACCAACAAATATCACTGACCAGGTCCAGGATAGAATAAACCTTGGGTAGCCCTGCCTGTCGTAGAAGGCGACTAAAAGGGGCTCGATAGACTTCCATAAGGGATAAGAAACCAAGCTCACCAGAAAGTTCGAACTGCCTCTTCGAAGGGCGGATGAGCGTGTGGCGGAGTTAAAGCACCTTCTTGTCTTAAGAAAGAGAAATTTCTCCTAAAGGAAGAACTTATCGCATTAAAGATTCTCGGATATCCCATGAGCAAAATTAATTTGAATTCTTTGAATGTTAAATGTAAGAGCGGATGTTAAATAGTCCTCCAATCGGAACTCCGGGGAGACAGTGTACGATAAAGCATATCATGAAAGGAAGGTAAATAGGAAATTGGAATGTGAGAAGTTTACTGGAAGCAGAAAAATTGAAAATTATTAAAAGAGAAATGTTGAAGAGAAATTTAGATCTTATTGGAGTAGGTGAGTGAAATGGGAAGAAAAGGTAGAAGTAAAGTGTGATGAGGAGAAGTTCTATTTTAATGTGGCAAGAGGGAGAGCAATGGGGTTGGTATAATGGTTGGGAGAAAAAATGGATAGATATGTGAAAAAAGTAATATAACGATGTGATAGAGTGATATCTATTAAAATTGAAGCAACGCCAAAGAATATATTAGTGGTTCAAGTCTACAAATCCCACCAATGGGATTATAGATGAGGAAGAAAGAAAGCATCCATACAGATAAGAAAAGTGGAAGAAGTTTATGATATATATGTGTTATGATGGTTTTCCATTTTATTCACTGTTTGTGTGCTTTTGTCACTTTTGAATTAAAATGTAATATTTTAAAATATACTTTTTACTGTTTATTTTTAATTTTATTTTATTAATAATAATATAAACTTCCTTATAGTAACAATTTTATTTTATTTTTTACAGAATATCGATTTCGACTTACGTCATCCTCAGTTCTTAAATTATTATTGTTATTGTACTTAAATTATTATTATTACAATTTTTGCTTAAACTATTACTTATATACTATTTCAACTGCTGTTTTTTATTATTATGTCATATATTTTGTTAGTTCTAGTGTTGATTTATCATTTAAAATGTTATTGTTTTTATGTTTATATATTTCTATTTCTTCCAATCTATCTAGATGTTGTCCTTTTCTTTTTTTATGTAATATGGTTAAATTTGTGTTGAAATTGGTGTATTTGTGATTTTCTATTTTCAAATGTTGGGCATATCTGGATTTTGGATCGCTTCTGTTAATTTCATTGGTGTGCACGATAAATCTTTTTTTGAAGGACCTTCCCGTCTGGCCTATATAAAATTTACTGCAGTCGTCACAGGTAAGCTTATAAACACCTGTGTCTAAGCTTTGGGTTTCTTTTAGTTTTTAGGTAGTTTTCTATTTTATTTTTGTTTTTGTAAGCCGCAATATATCCATATTTTTTAAAGTTTTTTGCAGTAAAAACTTAGCAGGTAAAAAATACGTAGGCGTAACATACAATAAAACAACATTCAAAATAATGCAAAAAACTTTAAAAAAATATGGATATATTGCGGCTTACAAAAACAAAAATAAAATAGAAAACTACCTATAAACTAAAAAACCCAAAGCTTAGACACAGGTGTTTCTAAGCTTTCCTGTGACGACTGCAGTAAATTTTATATAGACCAGACGGGGAGGTCCTTCAAAAAAAGATTTATCGAGCACACCAATGAAATTAACAGAAGCGATCCAAAATCCAGATATGCCCAACATTTGAAAATAGAAAAACACAAATACACCAATATCAACACAAATTTAACCATATTACATAAAAAAAGAAAAGGACAACATCTAGATAGATTGGAAGAAATAGAAATATATAAACATAAAAACAATAACAACATTTTAAATGATATTTAAACACTATTTATAATTTATAATATTTTCCTTTTTTATTTACTATTTTCTCTAACATGTTTCGAATAATTTATCTTCAGAGAGATTGAATTATTCGAAACATGTTAGAGAAAATAGTAAATAAAAAAGAAACATATTATAAATTATAAATAGTGTTTTTTTAAAAACCGTAAAATCAATAGTGGAAACTTTGCCTCTAAAAGAAAAACAACAAATTGTTATATAGTGATTTTCCCGTACTCCGAAAGCAAAAATTAAAATATACGTACTCATAGAAATATTTGGGCCATTCCAAAATGATCAGCAATTTCTGGCTTGGTGGTCCATTGGTTTCTATACTGGTTTCCAAAAAATACACAACATTGGTATAAGAAAAAAAAGAGGTTTAACATAATATTCAACGGAGCTCTTCAAATGTCCAAATGACCATTAACAACGTTGAATATTGTGTTCTCTAAGTTTTTTTGCTTGCACCTACTACGTGAATACAAAATTAAGAAGGCAACGAACTTCAGTTCTATGCAAGAAAACGCCTTAACTCGCTGCAATTTTCCCGTGATATCACCGGAATCTCCAATTATTGTTGCTAGGCAAAAAAGGCACGAACTGTTCTATTTCTGTTTTTTTTTATTCGTTTTGAGAAGATCGAGCTTCTTTAAAAGCTTTAAGGCTACGATATGGTTGATATTTTTCTCCAAATGTTAAACTTCGTTAAGTATTGCCTCGGGGTTTCATACAGCTATCTTTTTTACTTCAGCATGTAGAGGTTACCATTTGTTAAACAAGATCATTCCATATGCTAATAATTTTTGAATCGTTACGTTCTAATATAACAATTTCTGGTACAATCCTATTTTATCCCCGTTAATAAAAAGTTGATTTTTTTTAGATAATAGAAAGATAAGGTCCTCCGCATCCTTATTATGAAAAAAAAATTTGCGGAAATGAAAGGATCAACAGTTATAAAGGATTTTACCTTGGTCCCCCCTTTGATTATTTTTTAGTTTTTTATAATAAACTTTAAGCAAATAGATTTTTTTTAGATAAATAGAAAGATTAGGTCCTCTGTATCCTTATTATGAAAAAAAAAAAATTGCGAAAATGAGGGGGTCAAAAGTTATAAAGGATCAAACTTTCAATGGTGGTGAACAGGGCTATATAATTATTCGTTTTTATTTTGATTCTATTTGAATCGCTTCTGTGACCTTGCAGACCTACGATCAAAAATAGCCACCGCCCCCAACACCCCCTCCCACCTTGATTCTATTACATATACAAATACAACGTTTAAATTATTTCACAACACCACGAATACAATATAGTAACCATATTCGTTGACTATAGAATATTCTATCAATAGCTTCATAATACCTAACGGTTGATATAGGATTTCCCCAATTTAAATACAGCGTAAAATAATACACACAGTTTTTCTATTTTAAATTATTCTTTAAACGTTTATTTACAATTAAAGTTCACTATGTTTTTTTACACTATTTTATGTACCAGATTGAGCGTTTCGTTTACAATTACTTTTATCGCTGTTAATAATATCGCGGCCCGTATTAACCTATCATACGTTGCTTAACTGCAATTGCTTAACTGCAATTTTAATCAATATCTTTTCTTTTCTAGGACGAAATTTCTTGTTTTAGAAGATGCCATGGTATTCTTATTTTTGCTTAGAATTATTATGATAACCAATTTTTGATGATGATAAGTGGTGAGACGCGACATACAGCACTGGCTAAATTTTATTTTTATTTATGCACTTTTTGTTAAATAAAACTATCCCGACTAGCAATTTGTTCAGGCCCTATTATAATCCGGTCTGGATCAGGGTGTTATAACTTATAAGGAAAATCCTAATAGAGCATTTGCATCCGGCCTCTATCAGAAATCATACCTGATTTCACTACTAAGGCGTGCCGTATTTGTACTGATCCGGACCGGATTTCGAAGACCTATCTCACCCCTAGTAGTAAATGCCGGACTAGGACCGGATCAGAATCACATCTGATTTTCCAATTAAGGTATGCCCTATTTGTCCTGATCTGGGCCCTATTTCATTTGAATAAATTTCATTTTTTTTTTTTGAATAAAATGTGTCGTGTAATAGGGTTTAGAATATGTGTCACAACAACACATAAATACCTTTTAAGACCTAGGTCTAGACCTGGGTCCCACAACAACTGGCGTTCTGAGGTGTAGATTAACGCTTTTTTTAAACATCTGTGGGTTGAAGCCACCTGAGACTAAGTGTTCCGGCAAACTATTCCATTTGTACGCAGTTCGGACAAAGAAGTCTCTCTGCGATCTGCCAGTATGACAGCGCGGGATCTTTACCGTTTCACTGGTTGCGGCAGCCGATTGCCGAGTGGAACGGGGGTAAGAATAAGTTTGAGGCATGATGCCGCTGATTTCATCTGAGCACTGCTGATGACGATATTTGTAAAAAACAACGAGGTCAGCAACAGTGCGACGATGTTGTAGGGAATCAAGTTTTGATGTCAAAGTTCGATCACCCACAATTCGTATAGCTCGCTTTTGAACAGAGTCCAAGAAGGCCAAGATGGAAACAGAGGCAGCACCCCAAACTTGACAGCAGTACTCCATACAGGGACGAATATAGGACTTATTTGGTTAAAATTCACTAGAGTATTATCCATTTTAGATATACATAGCTTGCGAAATTACACATATACTTTAAGGTAGAAACACAATACGGGCGATAACATCGGACGTTAAAAAAAAACGTCTACAATTTCACTGTTGTAACCACAACAAAAGCGTCAGCGTAAAAAGATGTCAAAAATAAAATTGCATAAACTAAAATACTTTGTTCTTAGTCAAAATGAATTTAACAAATTTCAATTTTAAAAATAACTAATTTTTACTAATAAATAAGTAATAATAATTTTTCTACTAATAACTAATTTTAAAAATATAGTAAAAAATACAAATTATGAAAATATATAAATGATAATTCAGTTCACACTGTTTTTGAAAAAACTTTTGTAGAACGTTTTTAAAGTAGACTAAATTTGCTATAATATGATACTAGAATTGTCTCTAAACCCAATAGTTTCCGAGATTAAACCTTTCAAAGTTTATCATTTTTTTAACTTCGCAATTTTTTGCAATATCTTAGACGTCACTCAAAAATTCATTCAGTACGACAGAATTACAAAAAAATTGCGAATTTCGAAAAAAGTGATAAATTTTGAAAGGCTTAATCTCGGAAACTATTGGGTTTGCAGAGCAATTCTAGTATCATATTGTAGCAAATTTAGTCTACTTTAAAAACGTCCTACAAAGGTTTTTTCAAAAATAGTCGTTTAGGGTTATAATCGCCAAAATTTGAAAAAATAACGATTTTTGAGGCTTATTCTCGGAAACATTGGGTCTGCAGAGACAATTCTAGTATCATATTGTAGCAATTTTAGTCTACTTAAACAACGTTCTAAGACAGTTTTTTCAAAATCTAGTCCTTTAGTGTTATAATTGCCAAAATTTGAAAAAATAACGATTTTTTCGATTTTTGACGAAGTTGCGTTCGGCGCTCGAGGTCACAAGCTTGGATTATTCATTAGGCTAACATCATAAACAAGTCACGCATACTGTGTCACGCATACTAACATCACGCATACTGTGATGTATAAAGTTACTGGACTAGCAATAAATTTTCTAATTTTTCTAATATATGTTGAAGTAAATTCCCTATTTTAAATGATACGGTCTTGGTCCGGTTTTAGTAGGGCTGCCTCATCCGGATTGGACAGTATGAGGCGTTACATTACTGATCAGAACCTGTTCAGTATACGTATACCTGATACGGTCCCTATCAGTAGTAGGGAAAGCCGTATCCGGTCCAGATCTGAGCCCTTATAAAGTGCTAGTCGGGTAATAAACTACAGTATAGATAAAAAAAATTAATTAAGATTATCATCAAAATTAAAATAAGAAAAATTAAACTACAAAATACCATTATTAAGTAATTTTCCTAAAATCATTAATCTAAATTATCGCCAACCGAAATCGATTTAAATTATTTATAACATAAACAAACAAGACCAAACTGACATTAAATAACCCATAATAATATCATTTTAGCCATATTTGTTCGGTTTTGTTTGTTTTGTTGGGGGTTTCTAATATCTGATCAATTAGATATAAAAACCAAAATAAAATTAAAATAAATAAATAAATTAACTAAAATGAAATCATTTTGCTACTGTTTTGTTTAAGTCGCCTAATTGACTTAACTTTTGTTTTCGATAATTTACACCTTTTTTTCGCTTTAAGATTTATGTTAATGGTTGAACGAGAAAAGGATGTGAAGAGGGTAGACGGCAAAAAGTTGATTTCAGTGGAATACATATGTTACATAAAAAAGTTTACCTTTTTAACTCAAATTATTATGATATGATTATAAAATTATGTGATTTCATACATCAACCCATGGATTCTTTCACCTTCATCAATCTTTTAACATTTCTTAAAAATTCAAAGAAACAAAAATTAAAATTCAATAAAAACTAACGACAGCCAAAATGAAAAATAAAAAAAAAAGAAAGAAGAAATAGAATTAATCTTAGACAGCATACAACAAATAACAACAACAAAATAACCAGAAATATATTTCGGTAGCTGAAATTTCTTTATCTTAATTGTTAATTGACCACTAAAAGCTTGTTGGGCTTCAAATTTATTTCCATCATCATTTTATTTTCTACTCTTCTTTTTCTTCTTTCCTCTTTGTTGTCGTTTTAATCTTTGATTTTGTTTGCGTGTGGTTTATATATTTTGTCGTTATATGTATATACATATGTGGAACGAAATCAATTGGGAATAAAGAAAAGAATTTCAGTTTGTATATCTTAAATGTTCATTTGATTGTTTTTTTTTAAATTGGGATATTGGATTTCAATTGAGACGTGTTTCGAAGAATTTTTTTCTAAGATTAAAATAATCATTTTCATTAAATTGGATTTTGATTTTTATATTTTATGTAGGTTGAGAGGGTTTTGTTAGATAATCATAACACCGAATAATAATTGTATTAGTCGGGTGGTAAACAGTAGCTAAAGTATAAAGTGTTTGTTCTTACAATAGTCAAATTGCTGAACTTTGTGCTTGTGACCTAAAAACACTTTTTTGTTTGTGACTTATCGGTGTTTAAGTTTAATTTCAGTCGATGATTCTGTTAACAACAGAAATGTTAATAAAAGTATGAACAGGATTCTAGAAAAAATAACAGCTTAAATAACTTGTCTTGCAAGTTGCAACAGAAACTACAGTATTTTATGATTCTTCTTCTTCCTTGCTTTATTTTTTATAATGACTAATACTACAAAAAAATTCCTGGGTTTTTTGGTTTATAAACCTCCAGGGTTCGCAAAAACATACATAAAACATTACAATTTATTTTATATACTATATTTAATATGATATATTAATTTCTTCTCATGAACCGCAGTGTCATTCTTGAATTTTGTCGTTCTTCACGTTCAGATTGAGTTAATCCATACTTTTTCTGTTGCTCATTCATTTATCCTAACCAATCATGTTTTGTTCTACCTCGTTTTCTAATACGAGGAATATTGATGCTCATTACATTCTTGGTAACATGTTTCTCATTTTTATTATAGACTTTTTCAAACCAATTAGTTCTTTAAAGTTTTGTATTTTAAGCAATTGATTCTTTTATCTGCTGTCGCAATCGACTTTAACTATAGATACTTATACGGTATCTATTTCCAAAATGATGCTTGAATGTACGGACTAAAACGCGGACTCTTACACAAGAAAGATCTCTAATTTACAAAGAAAATTTATTTAAGATGTTTCATTATGACTTTTATAACAAACAAAAATAATTTATTAATCCAACAGGCAAACTAGAATTAACATTGAGAGAAGCGATAAATACAATACTGTTGATTGTAGTCTTCCTTGGTGTCAACTTCCAATCAATATGTATTATACGACATGTTTTTTTTGTTTTCTTCAGCCAACAATTATATTTATGCCATAAACGCTGTTTAACATAACGATATTATAGTGGACGTGAAGATATTCAGCAAATACAAGGCAACAAAAATGTGCCACTTCGCAATAAGCAAATATTCGTCTAGTGGTTTAATTATGATACCACGTTCTGATCTCCACACGAATATAGACTTCAGCCAACGTGCTGACGCCCGCAGCACTTTCCAACTCCATATATCAATAAAAAAAATGTAACATATTATAGAATGAACTCACCCCCCAAATCATCATCGTTTGACCGTCCGGTGCACGCCTCTGCTCTAAAACACTACAACGATACAATTCCGGAACACCTTGTGCAAACAAATGATCCAATAGTCATGTTCACATAGGTTGGGCCCCCCGCAAACAAATGATCCAATAGTCATGTTCACATAGGTTGGTCCCTTTTTAAATTTTTGACATCTTTCCTCTCTCGAACCACCGCCATATTGTTTAAAACATTTAACTTTATTCGCCTTCAGTTATATTATTTTTATTTTAGCACAATAAATTTTTAAAATCACATTTGTTGACAATAATAACAACAGCGAAATAATTTTTTTTATATATTTTTAAAATTTTATTTCAAACCGAAAAAAACTTACTTATTTACATAAATATGTAAAAAGACAAACACAACATATAATTCATTTTTTTTTGGTTCTTTTTAATTTTCCTTTTCTTTTATCCCATTAGGTTAACCTTTTTTATTTTAATTACAAACTACAACTCAACTTAAATTTTAAAATGTTGTTCCTTATATAATTTTTAATTATTGTAAACAAGAAGGAATGAAGAGTTGATTGCATGAGACAGATGCTCGTTATTCATATTGTTTGTAATCAATAAATTTACAATTTAGAACGAAACGAGTTAATAACAGATTGTCTCATTTTTTTCCATAACATTCCTCTTGTTTTCCTATCAATTTATAAAATGCAAACTAAAGTAAGAACCACCCGTTTTTCAATTAAAAATACAGGCAAAAAAAACTGAAAACGGTCATGTATTGCAACACTCATTTCTTTCTCTGTTTGTTGTTGTTATAACATGTAGAGGGAAATTTAAACTTTATCAAATCTTCCGTTTCGCTTTTATGAAAATAAACAAAATTCGAAACGTTATAAATAGAATGCAAATATATATAACAAAAATCATTATAACCTTGATATTTTACAGGGAGTCCGATGAGAAGGTATACAGACAGGTTGATTATTAATAAAAAATGTTAATGAAAAATGTAATGATGTCGCATCATATATGAAAAATGGAAAAGTATGTTTATCAGGCAGGACTGTTAGGTTTTTGTTCAAACGATATATGTTTAACAACACGTAATTTGGCGGGCATAACACTGCAGAGATCCTCTTATCTTTGCATTTTCAATGTGGTCCAACTTTGTTACACCTAGAGACATTCTACACATTTTCATTTCACCAGTTGTAAGATCTTGTATGGACTTGTCGTACATAGTCCAACATTTTGCACAATATCTAACTGCAGGTCCAACAACGGTAGTGTATATTTTTCCTTTTAGTTTAAGTGGCATTCTTTTATCGCAAAGCATTGAAGAGTTTTGCTGCCTCTTCAACCAACCCACACTTATTCTATGGTGCACACCTCATTGCAACTACCATTCTTTGAAAGTATAGACCCCAAATATTTGAATCTCGTACATTTAGGCATAACAGAAGAACCATCAAACATTATGTCTGGGCAAGATGCGTCAAAATCATTAAAAGACAGGAACAAATACTAAGTTTTTCTTGACTTATTTTTAAACCATACTTTTTCAATTTTTTGAACCATTGATTAAAACAATCTAGAAATTTATTGACACAATCATGTGTCAGTGCTCCATCATCAGCAAATAATATACTTAGCATAATATTGTCCATCATGTCTTTTGTAAGGTAATTTATCACCAGATTAAAAAGCAAAGGACTAAAAACGCTTCCCTGATGCACTCCTACTTTGACCAAAAACGATTCTGATGTGCCAGCTGTAAATCGAATTTTTGTAGTAATTTGATAGTACATGTCCATTATGATTTTAACTTCTTAGAGCGGAGCAGACCAAATCACGAGGCACTCGGTCAAATGCCTTCTCTAAATCAATGAAAAACATATGTAAGTCTTTGGCTGCATTTCTACATTTTTCAATCAAAATACGCATAGCTTGAATAGCGTCTGCTGTTGACTTTCCCGGCATAAATCCACATTGATTTTCATGAATTTTAGTTAATACAATTTTTAATAATCTGTTTTTTATTATTCGCTCCCATATTTTCATTGTATGTGACAACAATTTGATACCTCTATAGTTGTTACATTTACTTGAATCACCCTTGTTTTTAAAGAACGGTAATAAAAAACTTTCACGAAAATTCAATGGCATTTTATCTCCATTTTTAATTTTATTGAACAAAATACATAAAAAAAGGATTCCCATCATTCCCACTGTTTACAAAATTCGGAGGAAACTCCATCTGGACCAACGGCCCTACCTCGTTTCATTTGCTTAACTGCTTCTATCACTTCTTCTTCAGTAATGTCACTAATGTCACTAATTCGTTATAATGTTAAAAGGAGTCACTGTT
Organism: Diogma glabrata; assembly: GCA_963693315.1. Lineage (NCBI taxonomy): Eukaryota > Metazoa > Arthropoda > Insecta > Diptera > Cylindrotomidae > Diogma > Diogma glabrata. The sequence continues at coordinate 229,850,273 of OY856188.1, read as the reverse complement.
CTTGAATTTTCAAAGTGCTTCTTCCATCTTTTAGTTGTGTCTTCTGCCTCAGTTAGCCCGATTCCATCCTCGTTCTCGATAAATTTAGGCTATGAGATTGGTTTGTTGTTATTTCTTCGCTGTACTGCTATTTTAAATATCATACCCGCCCCATCAGGAGAATCCCAATCTTCATAAAACTTCTGACATTCCACTGCTTTTGATTAAGCTACTACTTTTGATGCTTTGTTCTTATTTTAATTCTTATTTTTCCTCAAACGTTCTTTTTCATCAATCAAAGTTGGATCACAGTTCGACCATTCTTTAAATGCTGCTTTTTTTTCAGAACCAAGCTTCTTTGTTAATATTTAAACGTCGTTTTGATACACCCTGTAACTCTTTTGCTCTTATTAAAGTTCCATCTGCAAGAACTTGCCACATTTCATCAGCGTTGAGTTCATTTTCTGTATTCATTAATCCACTCTTTAATTTCTTCCAAAAACTCTACGCCATCTCTTGTTTTCAGTTTAAACCATTTGATTTTTTTAGTTATAACTGCAGTATCCTTGTTGTTATTATTATTTTTGAGTCTTATTTCTGTTAGTAAGAGTCTATATTGATCTACAGCATCTTCTCTCAAAATTACCTTGCAATCTTTAAAATATTTTCTGACATCACTAGGACATAAATGATAATCGATTTGTGTTTCTCTTTCACCACAACTGTATGTGACGAGATGTTTTGTTTTTTTTTTGAAGAATGTATTTACTATCACCATATCATGAGCCTTAGCCAATCTTATAATTGCATCACCTTGCTCGTTTCTTACGCCAAATCCATATCCACCATGCCAACGCTTGTCACTTTGAAAGCCTACGTGTCTATTAAGGTCTGCTCCTAAAAAAACTTTTTCCTCTTTTGGTAGCGATTTTAATAAGCTTTCAAGATCCATCCAGAACATTTGTTTTTCGTCCTTAGTGCAGCCAGATTGTGGTGCATACGCACTAATAATGTTCCATACTTCTTTTTGTATCACAATTTTAGCACCCATTAAACGGTCGTTTACTTTATTTATGCTGATTAAATTATTCTGGTATTCACGCGACAATACTATACTCACACCATTTCTATTATTATTAATTCCATGGTAGTGAATTTTAAACTCTTTTGTACGAATATCAAGAAATCTTGTCTTATTACCTTGATTCCTCCATTTAGTTTCCTGCAAGCATAAAATATCTATTTTTCTTCGTATCATGACATCTTCAAGTTGATAACTTTTGTGATTCATACTACCTACGTTCCATGATCCAATTCTCAATTTTTTAGGTTCTAATTGTTGCTTTATTTTGCTTGCCCCGGAATTAGCCAATCTTTGACCCGCTTAGTCTTTGCGTTTCGGATCACTCACCAAATGCATTGTGCCCGACGGGGTAATGTTTCTTTTAATAATCATGATTTCCATAAAGCGGCATCCATTGTTTTAAACCTGTTTAGATAAAAGGTTTTTGTTTATTTTTTTATGACAGTATCAAACATGGCACGTCAATTTTTGAAGTGACTTTTCTTTTATAACCACCGGTGGTCTCCAGACGTGGTAACCCCATGACTTTATGTTTACTGTAGGGACAGTATTTGGTATTGTTTTGTGTCTCAGGATCATCTAAAGCTGTTTTTTTGTTATATATTCCTGAATTTGATTTCTCAACAATTTAGACGACTTTTTCGTCAAACTGGGAGTTACTGCAGTCCTCTTCTTTCCCCGGTAGCCGCACAGAGATTATATTAGTAAAAAATCAAATAACGTTAACGAGTAAAAACTTTAAATTTCATATTTTTTTGCTATTTATTTATTTTTATTTGAAATTTTGAAAATTTTTGACAACACAAATGCACAAATGCAACAACACTCGCTACGATTAATTTTTCTTTAAATGATTAAACATCCAAAAACCAATAAAAACTAAAATATCGATATGGTTAGTTTTATGTTAATAGTCCTGATATAATCTTTAAAACTAAAAACATATTTCGCTTACTGTTAATGTTCCATCAAAAACATATCGCCTGGTTATCTTTCTGTGCAAAATAAAAACCTACGCAAGCTCACAAATTCTAAACGGATTTCATTCCCAAATATTCAATTCTTTAGAAAACCACTTAAATTGTTATTTCATTATACAATAATCATAATTCCAAATCGTAAATATGATCATCAAACGAACTAAACAAATTATCAAATAAAATCTCAATCAAAAATTAAATCGATATTTTTTTATCTTTAATAAAAAATAAAATCTGAATATATAATCTCAAATTTTATCGTTTCTTAAATGTTGAAAAAAGATTAAGTAGTTTTTATTAGTCGATTAGAACAACAGTCAGAGTAGAGAAATAAAAATTTACTAATAACATTAACTAACATTCTTTCACTTTTTATCAATTTTACCATAAAACGATATTTTGTAATCCTTTGTTTTGTAGAGTTTTTCTGTTTCTCCAAACCCAAAAGAATTTTAAAATAACAAGATTTCAAATCATTAAATTTAAAAGTATTAAATAAAACTTGGAATTATAATTAATTCTATTATAAAATGAAGTTTTATAAAAAAATTTATTTGATAGATTTTATTTTAATTTTTGTAAGAAAGGAGAATTAAAAGAATTGAAAACAAGCAAATAAAACGATTGATTAATTTGCATGAAGAAAAAAATTTATTATACAATTATTTATTATACAACAACGTTATAACGCATTGTTAATGATTTACAGTGAAACCAATAAGTATTGCTAATTTAAAAGTTTTGATTGAAAAGACCACAATCTACAAACAAATTCGTTACAAATGGTGACAGCGGTGTGATTATTTGTCCTGTCAAATTAATAAATCTCATTTCTAGACAACTAGGCCAAAGAACAGAATACATTTACTTGATTCATAAAATGTGTCCAACACCCCCTAGTATTTATTATAGGAAGCATTTAAAAAAAACATTAAAATAGTCTTAAGCGTCATTTTGTAAACTCTTAATCAACAAAACTATAATATCCTCTGAAATTCTTCTCATAAACATACAATAAACAATCTGTAAAACCATTTAGATGGAAAATTACAATTCAGTTAAACAAATAAAATTAATATTCTTTAATTGCTTATTTTAAGAGAAATACGTCAAGTAATTAAGATGACATTTTACCCATAAAAACAGCAGTTAGTCATAAGTCAATTAAAGTGACATTTTAACTATCAGTATTTTTTTTCCTATTTTGAATAAACATAAAATGATTTAAAAATGCAAAACAAATTTATCCAAGATCAAAAACAAAAAAAAAATATTGCGACGCTGATGCATAGGCTGACTTCACCACAGCTCTGGAAACATAGTGTTCTGGATATATAATGAGCTAATATCCATAAAATACTTTAATTAAAAGCTAACCAATATTATGGACTTCGTAGTTCTAATAATAATAGCTATTTATGTACCTAGGGCGTTATGTAGGTTATTACGCCCGGAAAGCGACGTAATCTAGCCCGAGGGCCTCTGGCCCGAGGGATGGATGTCGCTTGATGGGCGTAATACCCAGTAACGCCAGTGGTGCATACAAGATTTTATGCTTCACTTAATAAGCTAAAAACTAAGAAAGAATTTAATTTGTTAATCTATATTGATATGCAAACAAATACAAATGTATCGTAGTATGCCAAGAAAATAACTATTTTGAAGTTTAAAATAAATATTTTTTGTTTGAACGTTGCTACGTAAACAAATTCTCCTAAATTTTGTAGCGTATGACAAAAACATTGTATGACGTTTAAAATAATTTGATAGTTTTGGAAATCTATATGAACAATTAATAACTAAAATGTTGCTAAACATTTTTAAGCAAATGTCAAAATCTTTTACTAGCTTAAATTCAATAAGAATTATTTACATTGTGTAGACAAAACCACAGTAAAAATAATTTTATTTAGTTTTTTAGCGTCTTAATAGCGGGCGTTATGAATTCATAATGCCCTCTCATAACGCCCCGGTTTTTATGAATGTGTTTATATATCGCGTATCCTAGACATTATAACAACTTTATATTATTGTGAAGCATAAAAATATTAAAGCAGGCAGTAGTATCCCAACAAACATAAATTCTGTTGTTCGAAAAAAAGTAAAAAAAATTTTATCGGAAGTGACAAAGCGGAAGTTAGGATGCAGAACTGTTGTAAACTTTACTAAATGGGTATGTACCAAATTTCATCCAACTCGATTATTAGGTACAGAAGTTATTGAGCTTCCAAAATAACAGGTGCTTGGAGGACCCCCTACCACTTTGTTCACTATCGCTAAAAAAACTAATCAGTTCCTTGCCATATATATTTGCATCTTTTTGCAAAGTGTAATCAAAATTACTTAACGAACGAATGTTGTATGTTTCCAACAAACATTGAAACAATAAACAGGTGTTCGGGAGGACCCCACCACTTATCCCAATATTGTCCAAAAACTAGTCAATTCTTTGTCAATAAAGTCTTTATCTTTTTTCAAAGTGCCATTAAAATTGATTAATGAATGAAATCTGTATGCTCCCAACAAACTTTAAAAACCAATGTGTCCCAAAAGATGATAATTATCTTCTTACACTAATTGAAATTTTTCCATAAGTTTTATCATAATCGTTTCATTATTGTAGGCTGTAGTGTGCATAAAGATACTGAAAAAACTGCCAACAAGTAAAAAAAATTTTTTTTTACCGGAAGCAAAAAACCGGAAGTTGGGATGCAGAATTTTTGTAAATCATACTAAATGCTTATGTGCAAAGTTTCATCCAATTCGATTATCAGGTACAGATGTTATTGAGCTTTAAAAAAAACAGGTGTATGGGACACCCCCCACCACTTTCTTCACTATCGTTCAAAAACTAATCAGTTCTTTGCCATACATGTTTGCAATTTTTTCCAAAGTGTCATTAAAATTGGTTCACGAACGAATGCTGTGTGCTCCCAACAAACATTGAAAAAATGCTGACACAGTAAACAAGTGTTCGGGAGACCCCGTACCACTTATCCCAATATTGTCCAAAAACTAATCAGTTCCTTGTCATTTAAGTTTCCATCTTTTTCCAAAGTGTCATTAGAATTGATTAATGAATGAAGTCTGTATGCTCCCAACAAACTTTAAAAACAAAGTGTGAAAAGTCAGCAGTTGTATGGTAGACCCCCCGCCACTTTGATCAATGTGTCCCAAAAGATGATAATTATCTTCTTACACTAATTGGAACCCTATTCCATAAGTTTTATCATAATCACTTCACTATTGTAGGCTGTAGTGTGCATAAAGACACTGAAAAAACTTCAAAAAAGTACAAAAAAAAATTTTTTACTGGAAGTAAAAAACCGGAAGTTGGGATGCAGAACTATTTTAAACCGTACTACATACTTATGTAACAAGTTTCATCCCATTCGCTTATCAGGTACAGAAGTTATAGAGCTTTCAAAAAAACAGGTGCTCCAGGGACCCCCCACCACTTTGTTCACTATCGCTCAAAAACTAATCAGTTCTTTGCCATACATGTTTGCATCTTTTTCCAAAGTGTCATCAAAATTCGTTCACGAACGAATGCTGTGTGCTCCCAACAAACATTGAAAAAAGTGTGACACATTAAACAGGTGCTCGGGAGGACCCCCACCACTTATTCCAATATTATCCAAAAACTAATCAGTTCTTTGTTACTTAAGTCTCCATCATTTGCCAAAGTGTCATTAAAATAAATTAAGAAACGAAGTCTGTATGCTCCCAACAAACTTAAAAAACAAAGTGTGAAAAGTCAGCATTTGTATGGTAGACCCCCCACCACTTTGATCAATTTGTCCTAAAACATAATAATTATCTTTTCACACTAATTGGAACCCTATTCCATAAGTTTCATCATAATCACTTCATTTTTGTAGGCTGTAGTGTGCATAAAGACACTGAAAAAACTTCAAAAAAGTACAAAAAAATTTTTTTTACCGGAAGTGAAAAACCGGAAGTTGGGATGCAGAACTATTTTAAACCGTACTACATAGTCATGTACCAAGTTTCATCCAATTCGCTTATCACGTACAGAAGTTATAGAGCTTTCAAAAAAACAGGTGCTCCAGGGACCCCCCACCACTTTGTTCACTATCGCTCAAAAACTAATCAGTTCTTTGTCATACATGTTTGCATCTTTTTCCAAAGTGTCATCAAAATTCGTTCACGAACGAATGCTGTGTGCTCCCAACAAACATTGAAAAAAGTGTGACACATTAAACAGGTGTTCGGGAGGACCCCCTTCACTTATTCCAATATTATCCAAAAACTAATCAGTTCTTTGTTACTTAAGTCTCCATCATTTGCCAAAGTGTCATTAAAATTGAATAATGAATGAAGTCTGTATGCTCCCAACAAACTTAAAAAACAAAGTGTGAAAAGTCAGCATTTGTATGGTAGACCCCCCACCACTTTGATCAATGTGTCCTTAAACATAATAATTATCTTTTCACACTAATTGGAACCCTATTCCATAAGTTTCATCATAATCACTTCATTATTGTAGGCTGTAGTGTGCATAAAGACACTGAAAAAACTTCAAAAAAGTACAAAAAAATTTTTTTTACCGGAAGTGAAAAACCGGAAGTTGGGATGCAGAACTATTTTAAACCGTACTACATACTCGTGTATCAAGTTTCATCCAATTCGCTTATCACGAACAGAAGTTATAGAGCTTTCAAAAAAACAGGTGCTCCAGGGACCCCCCACCACTTTGTTCACTATCGCTCAAAAACTAATCAGTTCTTTGCCATACATGTTTGCATCTTTTTCCAAAGTGTCATCAAAATTCGTTCACGAACGAATGCTGTGTGCTCCCAACAAACATTGAAAAAAGTGTGACACATTAAACAGGTGTTCGGGAGGACCCCCACCACTTATTCCAATATTATCCAAAAACTAATCAGTTCTTTGTTACTTAAGTTTCCATCATTTGCCAAAGTGTCATTAAAATTGAATAATGAATGAAGTCTGTATGCTCCCAACAAACTTAAAAAACAAAGTGTGAAAAGTCAGCATTTGTATGGTAGACCCCCCACCACTTTGATCAATGTGTCCCAAAACATGATAATTATCTTTTCACACTAATTGGAACCCTATTCCATAAGTTTCATCATAATCACTTCATTGTTGTAGGCTGTAGTGTGCATAAAGACACTGAAAAAACTTCAAAAAAGTACAAAAAATTTTTTTTTACCGGAAGTGAAAAACCGGAAGTTGGGATGCAGAACTATTTTAAACCGTACTACATACTCATGTACCAAGTTTCATCCAATTCGCTTACCAGGTACAGAAGTTATAGAGCTTTAAAAAAAACAGGTGCTCCAGGGACCCCCCACCACTTTGTTCACTATCGCTCAAAAACTAATCAGTTCTTTGTCATACATGTTTGCATCTTTTTCCAAAGTGTCATCAAAATTCGTTCACGAACGAATGCTGTGTGCTCCCAACAAACATTGAAAAAAGTGTGACACATTAAACAGGTGTTCGGGAGGACCCCCTTCACTTATTCCAATATTATCCAAAAACTAATCAGTTCTTTGTTACTTAAGTCTCCATCATTTGCCAAAGTGTCATTAAAATTGAATAATGAATGAAGTCTGTATGCTCCCAACAAACTTAAAAAACAAAGTGTGAAAAGTCAGCAGTTGTATGGTAGACCCCCCACCACTTTGATCAATGTGTCCTTAAACATAATAATTATCTTTTCACACTAATTGGAACCCTATTCCATAAGTTTCATCATAATCACTTCATTATTGTAGGCTGTAGTGTGCATAAAGACACTGAAAAAACTTCAAAAAAGTACAAAAAATTTTTTTTTACCGGAAGTGAAAAACCGGAAGTTGGGATGCAGAACTATTTTAAACCGTACTACATACTCGTGTATCAAGTTTCATCCAATTCGCTTATCACGTACAGAAGTTATAGAGCTTTCAAAAAAACAGGTGCTCCAGGGACCCCCCACCACTTTGTTCACTATCGCTCAAAAACTAATCAGTTCTTTGCCATACATGTTTGCATCTTTTTCCAAAGTGTCATCAAAATTCGTTCACGAACGAATGCTGTGTGCTCCCAACAAACATTGAAAAAAGTGTGACACATTAAACAGGTGTTCGGGAGGACCCCCACCACTTATTCCAATATTATCCAAAAACTAATCAGTTCTTTGTTACTTAAGTTTCCATCATTTGCCAAAGTGTCATTAAAATTGAATAATGAATGAAGTCTGTATGCTCCCAACAAACTTAAAAAACAAAGTGTGAAAAGTCAGCATTTGTATGGTAGACCCCCCACCACTTTGATCAATGTGTCCCAAAACATGATAATTATCTTTTCACACTAATTGGAACCCTATTCCATAAGTTTCATCATAATCACTTCATTGTTGTAGGCTGTAGTGTGCATAAAGACACTGAAAAAACTTCAAAAAAGTACAAAAAATTTTTTTTTACCGGAAGTGAAAAACCGGAAGTTGGGATGCAGAACTATTTTAAACCGTACTACATACTCATGTACCAAGTTTCATCCAATTCGCTTACCAGGTACAGAAGTTATAGAGCTTTAAAAAAAACAGGTGCTCCAGGGACCCCCCACCACTTTGTTCACTATCGCTCAAAAACTAATCAGTTCTTTGTCATACATGTTTGCATCTTTTTCCAAAGTGTCATCAAAATTCGTTCACGAACGAATGCTGTGTGCTCCCAACAAACATTGAAAAAAGTGTGACACATTAAACAGGTGTTCGGGAGGACCCCCTTCACTTATTCCAATATTATCCAAAAACTAATCAGTTCTTTGTTACTTAAGTCTCCATCATTTGCCAAAGTGTCATTAAAATTGAATAATGAATGAAGTCTGTATGCTCCCAACAAACTTAAAAAACAAAGTGTGAAAAGTCAGCAGTTGTATGGTAGACCCCCCACCACTTTGATCAATGTGTCCTTAAACATAATAATTATCTTTTCACACTAATTGGAACCCTATTCCATAAGTTTCATCATAATCACTTCATTATTGTAGGCTGTAGTGTGCATAAAGACACTGAAAAAACTTCAAAAAAGTACAAAAAAATTTTTTTTACCGGAAGTGAAAAACCGGAAGTTGGGATGCAGAACTATTTTAAACCGTACTACATACTCGTGTATCAAGTTTCATCCAATTCGCTTATCACGTACAGAAGTTATAGAGCTTTCAAAAAAACAGGTGCTCCAGGGACCCCCCACCACTTTGTTCACTATCGCTCAAAAACTAATCAGTTCTTTGCCATACATGTTTGCATCTTTTTCCAAAGTGTCATCAAAATTCGTTCACGAACGAATGCTGTGTGCTCCCAACAAACATTGAAAAAAGTGTGACACATTAAACAGGTGTTCGGGAGGACCCCCACCACTTATTCCAATATTATCCAAAAACTAATCAGTTCTTTGTTACTTAAGTTTCCATCATTTGCCAAAGTGTCATTAAAATTGAATAATGAATGAAGTCTGTATGCTCCCAACAAACTTAAAAAACAAAGTGTGAAAAGTCAGCATTTGTATGGTAGACCCCCCACCACTTTGATCAATGTGTCCCAAAACATGATAATTATCTTTTCACACTAATTGGAACCCTATTCCATAAGTTTCATCATAATCACTTAATTGTTGTAGGCTGTAGTGTGCATAAAGACACTGAAAAAACTTCAAAAAAGTACAAAAAATTTTTTTTTACCGGAAGTGAAAAACCGGAAGTTGGGATGCAGAACTATTTTAAACCGTACTACATACTCATGTACCAAGTTTCATCCAATTCGCTTACCAGGTACAGAAGTTATAGAGCTTTCAAAAAAACAGGTGCTCCAGGGACCCCCCACCACTTTGTTCACTATCGCTCAAAAACTAATCAGTTCTTTGTCATACATGTTTGCATCTTTTTCCAAAGTTTCATCAAAATTCATTCACGAATGAATGTTTTATGCTCCCAACAAACATAAAAACTTTGTGGAAAAAACCCCCTGTTGTATGGTGGACCCCCCAACCCTTTATCCAATGTGCTCCAAAAGCTGATAAAATCTTTCTCATGTTATTTAAAAGCTTTTCGCAACGTTTCATGAAAATCGATCGGTAATTGTAGGCTACAGTAGGGATAAACACCTGAAAAAAAAACTTTTTAACCGGAAGTGACAAACCGGAAGTTGGTATGCAGAAATATTGGAAACAGTATTAAAACCTTATATACTAAGTTTCAATAAGATCATAGCTCGGGATCAGAAGTTATTCAAGATTTAAACTTAGAGGTGTTCGGGAGACCCCCCGCCATTTTGTCCAAATTTAAAATGAATCCAGATCTTCTATTTTCAAGTGAACCTGTATCATTTGCCAAAGTTTCATCAAGATCCTATGCAGAAAACTCACCCAACACCCACAATTAATTGTTCTTTTAAAAGCAAGAATCAGTGAAAATAACAGTTGAATTGTATGTGCGCACGTATTTGTATTATTAAATAACGCGTTGTATCAACTTGGGTGTTTAGAAAATGAGACAACAAAGGTTATTATCCATCCAAAAAATATTTTATTTTGAAGTGAAATTGTAGGGGTTAAAAGGTTATAACCTCTCACAATATGTTTTTTATTAAATAAAAACAAGTGCATACCTTTGAATTAATTTAAACTTAATTTATTTAAACAAGATTTAAATTCTGTATAATTTTATTTTTAGTTTTTATAGACTTGTTGTTCGACTGAACGGCGAACGCAATGCTCAGAGTGAGTGTAATGTTTTATATTTAATTTTCAGTACAATAATTATAATTCAGCTTCCGTTGGACCTTTTTTATTCTTTTGTTTCGGCGAGTGTTGTCGTTGTTATTTAATTTGAATTTGTATTATTTCAGAGTTTTCCCACTATATATACCCCCCCACTGGGGGATCAAAAATTAAGAATTTTAGATCGATACAAATTAAAATGAACTTGTTTGTGTTGCTTTTGCGTACTTTTGTCTGCCGACAGGATGCTGTAGGATGATTTTAACCTGCCGATGCCGATCGTCGTTTTCTTACCGTGAATATCCACGACGAAAAGTTTTTGCAGCTTGCGTACAAAACGGCCGTTCGTAAGGTGAACTAAGGGGTCCTTTTACTTTGTCTACTCAGACCAAAACAAGTAAACATTTGTTGAGATCTTTGGGGATGAGATGACGGTCGGATTGGGTTGCCTGGAAGAAGTAGGGATTAAGGTCTTCATATCTGTTCGCAATTTCTTAATTAACTATTGCCTTTTTCCAATTATCCTTTTGTAAACCATTTAATGCTTTAATGTAAGTTTTAGGTTCAGTTACATTTTGAAACTCACCAGCAGCATACACTAATCTTGGTGGAGGCATTCATATATTTGATCTTGTTGAACGTCTTGGAAATCCTGCCATCTTCATCTGTATCATCATTAGCACTTATAAATTGATCAGATTTAAAATCAGTTTCTAATTCAGAATCAGTTTCCAGTGGTTGGTCTTCTTCTCTAATATCTTCGAAACATGAGAAACTAATATCATATAAAACTTCATTGGAATTTTGCTCCTCCTTAGTGATATTTTCATCATTCTGAACAAATCTAACATCTCTGCTAATGACGATTTTCCGAGTCTCAACATCTAATAGTCGATAACCTTTATTATTTTCATCGTATCCAACAAATTTAAACTTCACGGCTCTCTCGTCTAATTATCTTCTGTTTGCTTTCGGTATGTACGCATATACACACCAGCACCTTTATTTCCTTAAAACTTGGCTTTGTTTTGAACCAACGTTCGTATGGAGTTCCTGTAATGGAACGAGATTTTAAACGATTTTCCAAATAATTTGCTGTAAGAACAGCTTTGCCCCAATTCCATATTTGCACCGATAAGCATACACCTAACCATTTCAACGAGATACCGATTTTCCCTTTCAGCCCTTCCCTTTTATTGCGGACTGTGTACTGCTCCTTTCGCAAATATTCATGAGTTTTACCTCGCATTTAGTTCTGAATAGGTAAACTGTGCAAAACCTACTGTAGTCGTCGCAAAACGTTACAAAATATCGTTTACCGCAAGGCGTTTCCGTTTGTATTGGACCGCAAACATCTTTATGCACCAATTCTAACACGTCCTTGGATAAAGAATCTGACTTCTTTTGAAATGGTGTTCTAGTCATTTTTCCTTTAATACATGTTTCACATGTCGTTTTACAATTGCACTTTTCAATTTCGAGTTAAATTTTCTTTGTTTAATCGCTTAATTGCATTTATATCGCGATGACCTAATTTTTCATGCCATGAATGAATGCAATCCTTAACTTCATTATTTAAAGTCACCATCACACTTTGTTTTGACGGTCAACACGTCCGGTAGCACGTGCAAATTTTGAACTTTATCCTCAACTGCAACAATTTCGCCTTTCCTTATAATTTCACAAAAACTTTCTTTGAATATCACTTCAAAACCTTTATTTGTTAATCTACTTACTGACAGTAAATTAGTCATTATACTGGGTACATACATGACATCTCTGACAGTAATTACTTTTATCACATTTCCGTGACTTAGCGAAGTTATTGATCCGAAACCGCGGTCCTGTGAGATTTATTCAACTCCATTTGCTACAATAACTGGATCCGTACTATTTACATTAATCTCAGTCAAAATGTCCCTGTAATTCGAGATGTGGCTGCTGCTGCCAGAATCCATATTAAATTTAACTTTTATGTCAGGGAGCAATAAACGTGAGTGCAATAAATGCTAATGGTGAATTAAATTTAACTTTTATGTCAGGGAGCATTAAACGTGAGTGCAATAAATGGCTCATCCTCCAGTTTGGCTTCCAGAGCAGTGATAAACGTATCATACGAATCCGGTAGACTACTCTACATTATTGCAACGATGATTTTTACTTTGAAAATAGTTTCACCTAATGCAGTCAATTTTTCAATAAAATTCGTCATTTCATCCAGATGCGCCCTCATGGCATCATCCGGTGACAGCTGCATTCGGAAGACTTTTCGCATGAGAAATATTTTGCACCATAAATTTTCCTTTAAATGATATTTCTTTAGGTTATCCCATGCTTCTTTTACCGATGTCGCATTCCGCACATGAATTAATTGACTATCTTCTCATGCCAAACCAATCGTTACAGTTGCCAACATATTTTTGTTTGTCCAATCAGTGGTTTCTGGAACTGGAGGATTATCATCAAGAGCATTCCAGCAATTCTCCTTCATTAATAGAAATTTCATCTTATAGCTCCAGTTATGATAATTTCCATTATTCAGCTTTTCACCACTGACCATATTTTTCTCCATTTTAACCTCACTTTTTTTATTACTTTTTTGTTACTTTTATGGACAAAATTAATAAAAAAAACTTTATTTCACTATCCTTATTACGCAGAACGTATCTTTTCTGGGCCCATAACCTGTTGAAAACATTATAGTGAAATAAAACAATATTTAATAAGATGGAGAAAATAAAAACGCGTGTGACTTTCATTAATGTTGATTTTTTTAAGAGAACAAAAATGTACAAGAATATCTATGACATAAAAAATTGATTAATATAATGTACTAGTGGATATCTAACGGCATTGTATTTCCAACAGTAACCCATGTAGGTGATCGAAAATCATTTTTCTGATGCTGTTTGGGACATATGGTCGATAGATAAAGACGAAATTCAGTTCGCTTTGTTACTTCATTGATGAAGCGCTGATGTCTGTGCCTCGCAGGCCATAAAAGTAGTTGTAGTTTAAACCTTGTTGTGAATATCCTCATCTGCCACAGAGATCTGGTGATAAGCTCTCATCAGAACTATTTTGAAAAAATTTGCATCCTGCCTGCTAGTTGCAAGCAAAAATTTTGTATGTTAGGAATGGGATATCCATCCTGAACATTAAGCTGTCTATAGTCTCTTTGTCTGGACTCAAGTTGGGGTCACCAAGTGAAGGGGTAATAACAAACTTTGTCATCAGTTTTTGTCGTCAGTCCCTTGTGTGTCTTTCAAATTTGAAATTCTCGGTAAATATCACCGACTCAAGTTCAAATCTTAGTTAAATTTTAGCGTTGGTAGTAAAGTTAGCGACAGACCGCGACATTTGACGGCCGCTATTACTATGCCAGTGCTAGAGTCGTTGTTAACCTTTGATTAGTTAAAATGCAGCTTGGTGATATTCGAAAAAACCGAAAGAAACATTAGTTGTAATTATAACCTGAAATTTATGTCTTTTTCATCAATCTCGTGGCGTCAGTCCCCTGGTAGTATTTTAGCGTTTTCAGGGTTTATAGGTAAAAATTGTCATGTTTTTGTTTTAATTGTTTGTTGGTTTCTCAGAAAATATATACGTTAAGTAAAACTACCTCAAAATGATTTAGTTTAAGTAACATAACGTAATTAAAATATCAAAAGTCTGTTTTGAAGATTGAGATAGTTCTCACCGTATTACACGGTAACAGTTTATCTTAAAAGTTATTTAAGGGATTTAATACAAAAAAGATATGTGCCATTATAAGATTCTACGAGATATTTCAAGGTTTTAGTAAATTTCGAATATTACTCTGTTACTGTCAGTCCGGTAACAGTCAAATTTTAAAAAATCTCTAGATCTACTTTAAAAAATTACTGGCTCAATTTGGAATAATATTTTCATGAGATTATCTATCCTAAATACCCGAATTTGTAGAAATTAAAGTGAAAACTATAGTAAACAAAATAACCCTAAAAGTTACCCGATTTTTGTAGAATCACCCGTATATTGATTTGAAATTAGGCTGCACTGATGTACTTTGTATTTCATATCGACAAATGCACATCTTGTAAATACTAAGTGCCTTGTATGATTATCATAGCGACCTTTGAGTAAGCCTTAAGTGACCGACCTTAAGTAACTAAGGAAGTAATTTGAATTTTTCAATTCAATGTTATGGTTGGATTTATCTCAGAGAAATACTTCAGTTTTCTCTTTTACGAGTTTTGTTTAGGATTCAAACTCGTAACCTTATCAAGTCCAATGAGTTCGTTTCCTTTGGGAGACACGCTATTCACTACGCCACAAAGGCGATGCTATTTCGAAGTTGAAACCTTCTCATCAGTTATCTACTTAAGTTGAATGCCGCAATTGGGAAAAGAAATTATGTCTAATTTTAAGAACTAACGATTGAGAGATTTAACTTAAGTAGATAACTAATGATAAAGTTTCATCTTCAAAATACCGCCTTGGTGGCGTAGTGGATAGCGTGTCTGCCAAAGGATCCGAACTCACAGTGAGGGATATGCATAGCATCACGGAATGTATTTAAAGACGCTGTTTGTATATTTTAACTATAACGTACTCATTCTTTCTGAAGACAAGCCGTTGAGTATGTTGAATGTCAAAACACGCAAATCAATAATCTGTATCTAAAATCCGGAAACCATGCGTATACCTTTGCTTTAGTCAGTAAATTTAAGTTTCAAATTAGAATAATTTATACAAAATAAAAAACCCAAAATGATTATTGTCGAGTCTAAATTAAATAATTAATTTAAATAAAATTAAAATTATGTTAAATTAATTGTGTGAAAATTGTGATAAATTGATTTCGTTTTTGATATTTTGTTTTTTTTTAATAAACTTTAGAATAAGATTTTATTTGGGCCGATTAAAGTGGTCGATAATTAATCGATCAGAGATTGTTAATAAAATTACAATATGAAACAGAGATAATGGTATAAAAGAACGATTTTACTATTAATGTGAAAACAATTTGGTCAATTATTTTTTCTATTGAAGTTTTCACTTCTTTAGGCGCGATATGCGAATTTTTATGGGGAAAAATTTATATATTCGCGATGGCTCGAACGCTAAATTAATATTAAATATAAAATAAATGTTAAAAGAAGTGAGATAAATTGTAATAATTTGTTATTTTCGTATTTCTTATTCTCATTTTCTTGATTTATAATTTATTTTTTTTATTTTTTATTGAATTTGATTTTTATTTCGGTTTATAACAGTGTGTAAGTGTGGTATAGTAAGTAAAGATTTTGTTGTATTTTTAAGTAAAATAAACAAATTTTTTTTGTAATATTTGATTAGTGTGAATTTTTTTTTTATACTTTTAATAAAGAAAACGCAATTTATAGTACGAGAAACCTAAGTATTGTGGAAATTAATGATAATATATTATGAATAATTTTATTAAGTTTTCATTTTTGTCGGCACTCCTAAAGACTGCCACCTTTTTTTAATTTATTGAACGATTTTATTTTTTGTTCGATATTTAACGTAAAATGGTTGCATGGATTTCTGTGATTTTTATTTAAATTATTGAAATTATTAAGAACTGAAAAAAAGCAAAAATATGACAATATTTGTATTTAAAGAATATATCTAGATTAAAAGTAGATAAAATATTAAAGCAAAAACAAAATTGTTATTTAAAAAAAAAAATGTTTTTTTAAAAATGTGATTGATTTTTTACAATAACCATTGTGTGGTGTCAGGACAACAATAGATTGTTTTTTATTTCGTTACGCACTAGTGCGTAATAAAATCATTATGTTACTGCTTGAATGATTTTATCATTAATCGATAAGTTTTTAGTCTAATCGTTATTATTCTTTATACAGCATACACTTGCGGTATAAACTTCAACAAATTAACTGAAATTAAAATAACACAATTTGTATGCGTTCCACCATATTAATAATTAAGCAATAAACATGTCTTCTTTATTCTAAAATTCATAAAATACTTACAAGAATTTCGTCCTCTTTAGACATAAAACGATGTTAATTTGTTGCCGGTAAAAACTTTATTAAAAGCAACACAGATTCATATCAAGTTTAAACAATATTGTTATCCCAAGAAATTTTAATTAATTCAAAAACGTGTTTTAAGTGTTAAAGTAAAATTAATAAATATTATTTTCTGAATAAAATTAAAAAATAAATTATTAGTTTTTATGAATTATGAATTAGATATAATAAATATATTTATGTAATTTATATGTTTTGAATTTTAAAGGATAACGATAACATTTATTGCTGTTTATTCATATAATAAATTGTTGTTTACATTATAAGTTTTAAGTAACAATTAATAATTGTATAAAGTGAAAGTAGCAATAAGAAAGATGACAGCAATAACCATGGTAATGATAAAATATGAAATGAGTTTATTAATTATATTCGTTGAATTAATTCGATTAAACAATGTTGTTTTGCAAATTAGAACTTGACATTTGAAAAAAAAAACTAATATATTCGTAGTCGTCTATCATTTTAATCAACATGTTAAGGCTATTACTCAGTGGAACTTGTCTATTATGGTAAAATATGGGAAGTTTGGGCTTAATATGGTATGCATGGAGGGATCAGTTTTTATTAATTTGTTAATTTTTTTCTATTTTTTGATCCACGGGTGTGACAACCCCGCGTACTCCAGTCCACTGGCAATAGCAGTGAGATATCACTAGCCAAGGTGATATCTTAGGGCTGCTGGCGGATGAACTGTATTCAGTCAACGGTAGCACTCTCAATCTTATAGCTAATGAATATTCCTTGATGCTGGAACGCTGTAGCTTGCTTGAAGAAACGAAGCTTTCATATAACTATATATCTGAGCTTTAATCATTGAAAAATATACTGCGTCCCATAATCAAGGATTATGCCATTAGCTGGACTATTGGCAAACCAATTTTAGTTTTGTTCCTGCAAATTTTTAAAACAAATAATGCTCTTTATCTCTTATTTTATTTTTATTTTCCCTATCCTATCACGAAATATTGGCCTATGTCATATTTTATATGTGATAGGATTTATAGTTTAGTTGTCCATTATTTAACAAAAAATATTAAAAAAACAAAAAAAAACAGATTTGCGTCCATTAACATCCTTAGAACGCATGTTGTTGTGGGACTTTGGTCTTAAAAGGTTTTTATGTGTTGTTGTGACACATATTGTAATGCCTACTACACATCACATTTTATTAAAAAAAAAAAAAAAAATAACAAATTTTTCAATCGGAAAACTTAATTATTGACATGCTACGACGGTTAAATGAATTCTGAAAAATTGTTTGAAATTTTAGCTATATACTGCTTTATATACTCAGTTAAATTTTGCCTTTCTTTCATTTGTGACTTTTTTAATTAATAACTTTTTATAGATGATATTCAATAGATTGATTTTCTATCTTATTAACTAAGGTCGATTTTTGCTAAAAAAAACCCTTTAACTTTGAACCAAAGCCAAGTTCTACAGATTAAACGTTATGTTATTCAAAACCCTACCCTATAACCTGCCCTATTCCCTCTCTCTACATATGTATCTCTCTCTACGTATACGTTAAATGGCTTAAAAGTCTGACCAAAAAACTGTTTTCAATTTGTACCTTGGTTCCTAACAATATATTTTTAAAGGGCATCTTCCTAATAATCTAGATATTTTCCATATAGCTTTAATTTCAAGCTTCATTATACGAATTAATAAATAAAACCATAAAATAAATAAGTATGAAACGATATTTGAAATCACAAGATTATTTTATTATATAGACACCATGTCATAATTTAATAGCATAACTCAGAATCTACTGTGCAAAATTATGCGACCAACTTAATTAAAATTTAAATATTAAAAACAAATCAAATTAATTTTTCGTTATTTGCTACAAATTTTATTTACGTTTTCTTTGAAGTATTAAAAAAACAATTTATTTGCTTGGTTTTCAGAAGAATAAATCTAAAACAAATCTTCGTCATAATTTTTTTCGTGATCCATAAATAAATAAAATCATAATTGTAATAAAATTTAAATATTTATATGAAAACTATAATGTTAGATTTATAATAAAAAATAAATTCTAATTAAATTTGTTGTAATTAAAAATTATTTATATATGTGTATATATGAAATATTATTAATATAAGTTAAGAAGATTAATTTTATTATTTGTGTTTCAGATTAAATAAATTGAATTTTACGACTTTTGGTAGTTGTAAAAAATTTGGCTTGGGTATTGTAGGTTATAAGCTAAGATAATTTATTGGTTTGCTATCGTTATCAGAAATACTAAAGAGGTCTTTGTCGGCTGAGGTTTTTTTAGCCAGTTTTCTCTGTTGAAAATTCCTATATAGTCCAGGAAAATTAGTCAAATAAAGGCAAATATCTCGGAATGAGAGATTGTCGGCTGTAAACTTGTATAAACCTTTATTTTGGCACCCTAAATCTTGTCTCAAAACCTACTTATCGTAGGGTGTCCGCGTCTTCAGATTTTCCAAGGTCAAAGGTAAAAAAATCGATTTTATACACATTTATTGCAAATATCTCGTTTCCTATGGGCTTTATGCTATTTGTATATATAATAAATATTGTAGAGGATTAAATTCTCTACAACTTTTGTTTAAACATTTTTTTATATATTGAACCATTTTTGAGATAGAGAGCAGAGCGCGCGCAGTGTTTAACTATTTAGAGTATCATTCGAGGTCAACCTGTAGTCTCAATTTAAAACATGCTGTATAAAGTTTATAAACTATTGATAAATATATGATTCTAAATAATTTGCATTTTTTATTAACTATTACGTTATAGTTAATATTTTTTTCCATAATTCAGTATATATTCATTTAATAACACTTACCTACTCGTGTAATTATAAAGTTATTAAGGGAAATGCTTTAATTATTTTTTAATTCTAATATAATTTATACTATTTACTTCCTAACTAAATAAAAAGAACAGAATTAAATTTTTAATTAATGTTTTTATTGAAAAATACCGTTCCATACATATATGAACGTTGAAATTTAAAAATTGAATAATAATAATAAAAAAAACTACAAGTTCTAATTTCAATTTTCTTCTTCTTTTTCTTTTCTTCTCATCATTGTCTTCCAGTCGCTGTAAAATTTCAAATTCCTCTGTGTTCTCGTCTTCAACGTCATTTGTCTGTTCTTCCAGGATTTCGGGATCAAAAGTACCGTCTTCATTGATATCACTCTGATATGGTGAAGCATTAAGACAAGCTTGCCCATTACACTGCCCGCAAGCTAAAGAGCACTGCAACCCTGGTTTCCTGCATCCAAATCGCGAACCACAACCATTCTTGCAGTTGCAGAATATTGTGTTAATCAATTCCTCCGGAGCTGGTGGATTCATTGTCATAACAGGTTCCAGGACTTCATCACGCATTATCCAACCCCAATTCTGGGGTTCTAAGTCATGCCCTAACCAAGTCTGAACTTGATAATAAACACGCTTGAAATGTTGGTGAGCTGCTGCACTCGTTGGTGGAAGATTTGATAACTGCACAGGTTTATGCAGTTTTGTTAATTTGATGAACTGTGCATAGCGAAGACAATTGATACAGTCCTCAGATTTTGGAGCATTATAGATTGCCAACAAGGTTCGCACTCCATTCTCAAATAATGATTGAACTGGGCAATTTCCTTCTTCAAATGCTGCAGCAATTTGATCCAAATTCGGAAGTCTCTCTAGTGTTTTTACAAAAGTTTTTTTTCCTTTTCTAAAGAGCGCAGAAGTCGTGTCACAACCATTTATTGCGTGCAGAAACAATATGTGTTTTTTACAACGAGGATATTTATCAAAACTTTTGGAACAGTATATTTCAGTTTTTACATTTCCTTTGCCAACTTTTTTAAAGAAAATTTCTTGTTGATGAGATATGGTACGCCCAATTAAAATAACAAGTAAATCTATATCTAACAATGGTTCCGTTATGTCAATTGTTTTGTTTCTATGCTATCTATGATTTACATATTTTAACATGCTGACAAAAACTTTAGCAGGCAAACTGGAAATTAATCGAAATATTTTACTGTCGCGGATAAAATAGCATCTTGTATTCGCATAGGATGATGGCAATCCTTCACTCGAATGATTCCCTCCACTCGCTTCGCTCGTTACGGGAAATTTAATCCTCGTGAGAATTGCTATCATTCTAAGCTCATACAAGAATTTACTATTTCCTTAATAACTTTATAACTACACGAGTAGGTAAGTATTATTAAATGAACTGAATTATGGAAAAAAATATTAACTATACGTAATAGTTAATAAAAAATGCAAATTATTTAGAATCATATATTTATCAATAGTTTATAAACTTTATACAGCATGTTTTAAATTGAGACTACAGGTTGACCTCGAATGATACTCTAAATAGTTAAACACTGCGCGCGCTCTGCTCTCTATCTCAAAAATGGTTCAATATATAAAAAAATGTTTAAACAAAAGTTGTAGAAAATTTAATCCTCTACAATATTTATTATATATACAAATAGCATAAAGCCCATAGGAAACGAGATATTTGCAATAAATGTGTGTAAAATCGATTTTTTTACCTTTGACCTTGGAAAATCTGTAGACGCGGACACCCTATGATAAGTAGGTTTTGAGACAAGATTTAGGGTGCCAAAATAAAGGTTTATACAAGTTTACAGCCGACAATCTCTCATTCCGAGGTGAAACCCCTAATTTTCCTGGACTAATATAGAGGAATTTTAGACTTATATTGCAAACAGTCTTTCTCCTGCCTATGGAATATAACTTCGTATTACCTCTATACCTGCCAATGGAATGTTTCTGCTTTGTTAATGTTACGGTGATGAACCTTGTAACTAGTCTCACTTCTAGTTTCTGTGTTTATCAATTGTGTTGTGGTTGACTTGATAACTTTAGAGCCTAAATGCTTATACCAAAAAGGTTTGTAAGGCATTCCCTAGCAGCGTTGCTCAACTGGTGGTCCGTGTACTATTAGTTGGTCGCTGAAAAAGCTTAGTGGTCCGCGAATTTTTTTTTATTTATAAGTAAAAATTCTATTTTCATGCAGGCTTAATCCCTGCATGTGAAAATGTTTTTTTCCGTTAGTTTAAAATCATTTTCGTTAAAAAACAAATTTTTGTTGCTATGGTATTTTCATGTAATTTTATAAAGTTTTTAAATCAAAGCAACCATGAATAAATAGAATATGAATTTTGGATGTAATGTTGTCGATTTCTAATTTAATAATTTATAATAAATATCGTTTATATATTTACTTTATTAGAAAAAATTACATTTTCTATGTGAGATGAAAGTGTTATACGTTTATCGTGAACAAATTTTCACTCACGAAAAAACACATATCGTTCTTACTCATAAGAGCAAATTTTTTTATTTATTTTGTTTCGATCTTTTGAAGTCGGTTTTATTATTTTATTTCATTCCATATGAATAAAAAGAAAATTAGTTCTTTTTCATAAACATATGAATGTTTTTGTAGTTTCACTAACACCCAAAATAATTTATTTAAAAAATGTCGATGATATGCATCAAATTGAAACGCGTAAAAGTTGAATAAAAATTAAATGAAAATTAAAAACTATATCAAATTTGTTCAGACATATATTAAAATGGATAATTCGTCACTCCGAAAATGTTTTTATAGTCCTGTTTCGTCATCCTTTTTATTTATTTTAATAACAATATGTACTTGCATAATTGGACAAACCGTTCACAAATATAATTTATTTTTATTTTTAGTAATGCATCAAATTTGAAGCAAAAATTAAATGTGAAAAAAAATTATTCTTGCAGCAACTCCAAATATAGGTTTATTTTTGGTTTTTTTACAATCATAATTTTGTGCGTTATGAGTCTTAATAGAATAAAATAAACAGCTGTTAATTTTATTCTGTTGCGCGATTGCTGTGGAACATTAGTATATTATTGGGTGAGGGATTAATTATATATTTTGTTTTGCGAGCAAAAGTTTACAAATTTGCAAATTCGCAAGAGAATAAAATTCATTAAACACGAACCCAATACATTTTATTCTGCCGACCGAGTAACATGTATTAATTTTAATTAAAATATTTTAAAATTCAATAGTAAAATAAGTGAAACGAATAAAAAAAAGTTAGGCAAGTGCGAATATAATTCGTTCGCTGAAGGTTCCGTGTATATAATATTTGAGAAAACAACAGTTTTTGTTAGCATATTTTCTCGTTGGGTTGCATCTTACCCAAAGATGTTTATGGTGAATAAAGAAAGCTTCAATAATGCCAGCATAAATTATTTATATTGGCAAATATATTATCAATTGTTGTAGCTTTAACTGTTGTTGGTTCACGAATTTTTTTTTGTAAATTTGTAAGAAAAAGTGTCGTCAAATTATTGCCAACGAGTGCATTGTTAACACCGTCGAGTGATTTGTCTACCGAACATTAGAAAGATCGGTATACCAATAGGATTTAAACTCCAGCTAGTTGATCATTCATAATGACTGCCAGCAGAGTTAAAATCGAAGTGATGGTGGCTGCTATTTTTCTGCACTAGTGGTACTGTATCAGACCTAACTAAAAGAACAGAGCCCCAACCTCGATTTATTTATATGTAACAATTTTATACTTCAACCAATTTTCTGGCCGAGTTCAACAATCTCAATGTTTGTAATTATTGATTAACCTCATAGATGACATTTGCAACGCAACAATATTAAAGGATAATCTATCGAATAGCAAACAGTAACAAGATGTTGTAGTATCACTTTTGACGATTCTATCGTATTTTACGCTAATCGGTATGCTGTAACACAAAACGACTGTCGTAAATACGATAATCGACAGTCGTTTTGTGTTACAGCATACCGATTAGCGTAAAATACGATAGAATCGTCAAAAGTGATGTTACAACTTCTTGCCACAGGTATGTTATCGCATAATTTTTCAACCTAACGCCTTTCGCCTGAAGTCGAGTTCATCTGACTTGTTAAACTTGTTTGATCGACTCTGATTTTGTTTGTTCATTTCTATATGTATTTCGTTTGACTCAATATTTTACTACTTGCTAGAACGTAACAAAATTTATTCTCTTCTACGATTATTTTACGTGAATAGTCAGTCCTTCAAAAAATAGTATATTATTGAATTAGGAGCTCTGAATTCAATACACTATTTTTTCGGCAAACGTTTAAATTTGTTTAAAAATATGAAATTAATGCATAAAATTTTTTTAAAATATGTTTTAGGTAATAAATTTTCTGAAATTAATTTTTATTGATTTTAATTCATTGAAATGAACTGAAATGCATTCTGTTTTGAACAAATTAATAATATCATGTTATTTTACTTTACTGCCGCCATTAAAATATGAAAATTACTTTACTGCCGCCGTAAAAATATTAAAATTACTTTACAGCCGCCGTAAAAATATGAAAATTACTTTACAGCCGCCGGCAGATAAAATAAAAATGGCGTTACTTTTGCAGCCGCCCGCTAAAAAGTAAGAGTTTAACTAGTCCCCAGCGGCAGTAAAGTTAAACTTTACAGCCGTTTGCCAAAAAACACAATTTTATGACTAAAATGAATCTAAAACGGTGTTTTCGAAAACGGTATTTTCGAAAACTACAAAAAAATTGTTTTAGACTAGAATGCTCGACATAGTCAAAAAAAAAATTTTTTTTTCAAAATTTTCACTCTCAACACCCTCAAAATAACATTTGAAATGATGAGCCGATCGGTGACCGCTATAGTTTTTATTCAATCTTTACAACATTGCCCATAACCATGAATTTCTTCAAATTTTTTCTTGTGTAATGTTCGAAGTTAGAGGGAGGGGGGGCAGGAAATTTGGTTCACATTTGTTAACATAATTCAAAAACTCCGCTTCTGAAAATTACAAAAAAATTGGTTTGGACGAGAAAAAAATTAACCTTTCATATGACCCCTCCCCCCTACCCACACTCGACAAAGTCAAAAATAATAATTTTTTCAAAATTTTTACTCCTAGCCCCCTCAATCTTTACAACAATGCACATAACCATTTTTTCAATTTTTTTCTTGTGTAATTTACGAAGTACCTAAAGGGGAAGGGGAGCAGAAAAAAAACACTCGTTTTTGGCAATATCTAAAAAACTAAGCAGTCGAAAAATCATTGAAATTGTTTTTTGAAATATTTTGATCTTTTTGAATTTTTCTAAATCAATCTCGATTCCATAAAAAAACCTTTTGTTTTACTATCTCCTTATCTATGTTCATAAAATATAGATGAAAACAAATATTTGAATTTTTTTATTATCAGTAGGCGTGGGAAAACATATTTAAAAACTGTAGAAAATTTCAACCTGATATCACATAGTTTGTGAGTAAATCGATTATGTAGAAATTCGGACGGACACCGAAGTCTCACCAATAGGGTACCGTTTTCGCTTTTTTAAAGTACGGAACCCTAATAATGAATTTTACTATATCTATTTTGTACCATTAATTCTAAACAATTAAATAAATTTTGCTCAACTTCGATGCCTATTTAATTGTTAGGTATTTTACAAATAAAATAACCAATAATGAAAGAGATTAATATTTCTAATCTAATCTTACTAATCTTCAAAAGACCAAAATCAAAAATGACCAACCAAAAAAAGAATTTAGTTTTGTGAAAAAGAGAATGGGGTCCAAATCCTGGTTTTCTGATGAATGTAATATAGCAAAAATTAACAAAATGTTGGCGTTTGACAAATACCAGAGCGATAAATCACCCAGCAGTAGATCTCTTTATATCAGGGCTAGAAACAACTGTCATAATATGTTTAAAAAAGCTAAATTTCTTTTTAACTCTAATGCCAAGCGTAAAATCTTACGTGCTAATAAAGGCAGCCGGTCATACTGGAACTTTATCCGAGAGGTTGGCAATAATTTTATCAAATCTTCTATCCCTCCACTAATGGATAACCAGGGCAACCCTGTAACCGAAACTAAAGCCAAGGCAGATCTACTTGCGTCAAATTTTGCTGCTAATTCTGTAGTCGATGATTCCGGTATAAATCCGCCGATCATTCCATCTGTCCAATCATCAATGAACAAAATCTACTTTCGTCCAAGAATTTTGCGTTCAACACTGCTTAATCTTGATCTTAGCAAATCTGCTGGTCCGGACGGTATACCACCTATTGTACTAAAGCGTTGCGCCGATACCCTGGTTTATCCACTAATTAGTCTCTTTCATTTATCCCTAAGCTCGGGCCTTTATCCATCAATGTGGAAACTGACCAATGTTCAACCAGTTCCTAAAAAGGGCAACAAGTCTGACCCAACAAACTATCGTCCCATTGCACTAACATCGATTCTTGCTAAAGTTATGGAAAAAATTATCAATTATAAACTAATGGCATATCTTGAAAACAACCATCTGCTCCACGACCGCCAATATGGCTTTCGTAAAACGCGGTCTACTGGTGATATAATGTCAGTCCTAACGGAGAAATGGGGTAAAGCAATTCATGACTTTGGTGAATCTCATATCATTTCCCTTGATATATCCAAGGCGTTTGACAGAGTTTGGCATAGGGCTCTTAACAACAAATTAATTTCATTTGGTGTCTGTAAGACCTTAATCTGTTGGTTAGAAGATTTCTTATCTCATAGATCAATCAGGGTAATGCTGGATGGTGTTTTGTCGACTAAGTTCCCAATTCAAGCCGGTGTTCCCCAGGGTTCGGTTCTGTCACCAACTCTTTTTCTAATCTTTATCAACGATTTGTTATCTATCACCACAAACCCTATATATAGCTTTGCCGACGACAGTACTATCTTCCATTCCTATTCTTTTAAAAAACAACCATCTAGTGTAAGTTCTAATTGTCATCGTAGAAAAATGGTTGAATCCTTAGATGTAGATCTGGAATTAATCCTGGATTGGGGTAAACGGAACCTACTGATATTTAATTCCATGAAGACGAAGTCGTGCGTTTTGTCCCATAAAACCTCACTGTATAGCGGCAATGCAACGTTTTCCATGCAAACACTACTAAACTCACCTTCACTCAAACTTCTGGGAACTAATATCAATCACAAACTGAAGTGGCATGATCATATTCTTTCCGTAGCAAAATTGGGATCCCAACGACTTGGCTTCCTACGTCGCTGTAAAAGTTTTTTCACTCCATTGGAATTAACTACGATCTATAAAGCATATATACGACCGATCCTCGAATTTGACTCCCATTTATGGGTTGCAGCACCAGAATCTTCTTTAGATTTTGTCGACAGAGTTCACAGGCGTGCATTGAAGCTAATTGATGATCCAATAATAACATCGGGTATTGATTCGCTGTATCATAGAAGAGTGGTTGGAGCTCTGACACTATTTTACAGGTACAACTACGGTAGATGCTCTAAGGAAATTAGCAACTTAATACCTCCACTCCGCAGATCTTTCCGAACCACAAGACAATCTTTACATTCCCATATGCATACCTTGGAGGTCTCATATGTAAGAACATCTAGCTATAATAACTCCTTTTTTTCACGTTGCGTATATTGGTGGAATCGATTACCGAAAAATGTTTTCCCCGCTTCATACAATCCACAAGCTTTTAAATCCGCAATACATCGATACTATCGCTCCAGTCCTATCCCAAATCCTTAACTCTCCTTTCCTATCGTTAACACGTGCATAAAGCATTAGAGGTGTATAACCTAAGTGATTAACCCGAACTATAAAAAAAAAAAAAAAAAAAGAATCAATGAGAAACCAAAAATCATAAAAAAAAACTAATTTTTCACAACGAAAGTTCAGTTATATTTAAACGTAGTATTTTTGGCTTTTTTTAATATTCGAGAGAAGGACATGCGCATTAGTTTGAATTTATTGTTTTTTATATAATCAAAACGAAAATTTTGTTTCTGATTGTTTTATAAAATACAATCAAAACAATTTATTTCAGAGTTCAATACAACCAAATAAATTGTTTTGTAGCAGTTGAGAAATACTCCTAGAACATCGCAGTTAATTATAACCTTTTATATACAACAGTGTACCAACTCTCTATAAATATAACTCATGTTTTTATTATGCCATCCCATAAACCATATTTTAAGTGAAACAACTTAATTCAAGTAAATAAAATGTTTCTTGACAAATTAAACAAACAAGAACACAATTCGTATATTAACCATCGCATTTATCATCCGCGTTCTTGGTTGTTATAATTTTTTTTTTTCATTTCACATTCTCATAAAAATTATAATAACTGACACATGTCATACTTAACGTTAATAATTATTGATAAATTTTCAAGTAAACAATTTTCATATCTACATAATCGAAACGGTTGTTGTTGTTGTTATTTTTTTGTTTCTTAAAAATATTCTTTGATCTTATTTTAAAAGACGATTTCTGATTTTTCGTTCGTTTAATATTTATTTTATTTTAAATTGTAATATTTTATAATTTTACAAAAACAATTTTCTATAAAGTTAATTAATCTTAATACTTTTTTATCTCTTTTCTTGAGAAGTCGAAGAAGAAACAAATAAGATTTTTTTGTTGTTTGTTTGTTGTTTTTTTTTTGTTCGATTCTTACATACTTTTTTATGAAATCGTTAACAAGAAGATCATATTTTGTATATAAAAAAAATGATAAAACAAATGTGTATTTTTTAAAGCATTGAAGCTCAATTAAGCACTCATAAAACGATGATTTGTAAGTTTTTATTATCGTTACTTTATTTAATTTAATAATAGATAAGAATTTTTATGTTCTTAGAAATCTTATTTTTGTTTTCGTAGGTGGAGTGTGATAATCAATCTTAAGAAACATAATTGTTTGGTTGAGAAAATGTTTGCTCTTTAAATAATTGCATGCAATGATTTGACTACTACCATCTTCAGTGATTAGTCGGTACTTAGTAATTGTAGTATATATATAGCGTAACTGTTGCGTAATTCTGAAATATATATCATCTTGACATTTTGCCTCTGACAAAAGTGAAACCATTGTGTTAACTGGTTTTTCTATGTCAAATATATTTCCAATATCAGGTTAATACGGATGTTCTGGCTTTGTCCGAATTTAATAGTGTGTTGGTTAAATGGTTGCTGTGCTTCCTTGGCATCCAAAGACGTTTTGCCCGTTATTTGAACGCCTAATTGTTCATGAACTTTAAATAATTGCATGACATCGTTTATTTTTAAGCATTTCGTATAATTGTTTTCTCTGTTATGTGAAAATTCCTAAGACCACCCAATGTGCTGGCGCTACTTTCCCATCACTTGATTTAAGCAAAATTTGAATGAAACTGTGTTTTTAAAGAAATAAACCACAAAATAGGGCGAACAATTGATTACTCTCAATATTAACATTATTAACATTTCAATAGTATCAAATTTAAAAAAAATCATAAAACGAAATGAATTATTTATACTCATCTCATCATTTAGAAACAAAAATGTGTATAATAATTGGTCTATTATATGATCATCCTCATTCCATTTTTTCCTTAATCCTCCAAAGATTTTTTCATCTCTCTATTAAATTATAAACGAATAAAAAAACTAAATCTGTAAATTCTTATTCTTCATAATAAATATTCTGATTTCTTTTTTATTATTTATTTTCACTTCAGAGAAGCTATTAAGTCATGAACAAAATTTTTATATAAAAAACACAATTTGTATTATTTTGTAAGACTTACTCGAATTCTTTAACATTGTTTGCAAAAGAATTTTCTCTTATTTCTCCTGCTCATTCCAAAATTTAAAAAAAACATATTTCTACTTTAGATTTTGAAATTTTCTAGATCTCTTAAAAATAAATATAATATATAATAAATAAATGTATAATGGTAATGTGATGCTCGGTTTTATAACATAACAGAAAAATTGTGTTATCCAGATTTCTCCCTAACTTTTACCACCATCATATTTCTGGCATATATATATTATATTTATATAGTCATCATCAAACTTTTCTGTTCCACTTCTTTTACTTATTTTACGTCTTACTTGTATTAAAAATTTATTCGTTTCTGGATTATTGTAATTTTATTTCGTTTTATAGAACGTTTTAATAGGATATAGTCAGTTCCTTAAAACAAGATTATGCTAATTAATCTTTTATTGGGAACTGTTTTGGTTATTGCTAATATTTTGGAAAATATTGGGGCAATTTTTCGTAATTTTAGTGTTGAGGGTGTAGTAAACATTACCGAATATAACTTGCCTCAATTTGATTCTAAAAAAAGAGACTATTTTTTAACGTTTAATACCCAAATCCCAATAACATAATTTTATGTATCTTTTACTGTTAGCATCGACATTATATATCCGACTATACCCATCAAAAATATTTTCATGGGATTTTAAACGTTATACTCTTACATATATATATATTTACCCATATAAATTGTAATCACTTAACAAGAAGTAAAACATAAAATTAAATAAAAGTAATTGAATATTTACCTTTTTTATTGTGTCTAAATGATTGATGAATTTGCAGAAATAAAAATTGTTAAATTTTATTTATTAATAAATAGAAATATAAAAATTTTACAAACTTTACGTTTTATTCAACCATAGTTCGATTTGCGAACATTAAAGTGGAAAATTAAAAAAAAAAATGAGAGGAGAAAACGAAAGAATTTCATTGAAAATCTTTTTATGTTTTTCAGATCTGAGATTTAGGGTAGAGGGATTTGAAGGAAACTAAACATTGTATGTCAACAAAACAAATTCACGGATATGTTCTTTCATAGTGAAAAGTGATGTTGATGGCGCAGCTATTGCTGAAAAACTTAAGCTATAAACTTTAATTTTTTTTTTGTTCGTGATTTTGGAAATATGAATTTTTATGATATCCTTAGGTTACTTCTGAAGCTGTGTTAGTTATCTTTAGCTGACAGTTTGTATGTATGTGTGTGGGCATTATTTTTTGGGGTTGGTTTGTTTGGTTTACATAGGAAATAAAGAAGCTTCACCATAAACATTTGAAACCCGACTTTCCAAGCGACCCGGTTTATTACCGGGTAAAAGAATTTTCCCTCTTCATGATCCTATTGTATCCCCGTGGTATCAGTTAAGTTAAGGCATGGCTTCGCAGGGAAGGGTTTGAGTTTAGTACTCTCTCGTTGTGTATAGTGCTATGCTGTCGTTGCGTTGTTACGCAATGTTGAGCATGGCTGCCCTTCGTTCGTCTTGTCTCAGTTGTTTAAGTTCAGTATGAAGAGCTTGAGGTTAAGTGGAGATATTAATTTTCAAGTAGGCAGCTCAAAAAGTCTTCGTGCGTTTGCCAACTTTTATAGTGCTAGAATGTGCTCTACGTTCTCGGTCTTTCCCTCACATTGACAGTTTAGGTACTCATGTAAACGTATATGGTCTAATGCCATCTGGGTCAAATAATGGTTGACGTCACCATGTTTTCTTGTTGTCTATGCTTTAATCAGGAATCATCACAGAGGTTCATAGTCCGATGGCACAAGATACCCATTTTTCTTCCTATTCTTTGTAATTGTGTTTGATAAAGACTTCGATTTGTTTGGTTTTGTCACCAACGCACATCAGGTGGTCTAGAACGACTTCAAGATACCTCAAGTGCTGACCACATGTTAATATCTTTTCACTAACGTGGACGTTAATCGTTGTCACCACTTTTTGGCCCTTCATCAGACCTACTACTGTTCTATGATAGGCCAACTCTATAGTCGTGTATTGTTCGGTTTTCCGCCAACGCAACTGTTATGGTCTGCTTCAGAGTTGATAGTAACCTCCATAAGATATTTCATCACATTTCATCAACTGGAGTCAGACGGAGACGGTTGTCTGCTAAATTTTAAAGAAAAAATAAAAATAAACGAAAATAGAAAATAGAAAAATAAATTGTATTTTGTTTTATTTTATTTTTGCATGTATGTCTTTATAAAGACAAAATAAAAAACATAAGATAAAATACACTGAAGTGTGTGTTAGTGTTTGTGTTAGTGTTTATGAAAATAAAAGTGGTGAAGAACGGAGGCGTACAATTATATAATTGGTGAGATTGTTCTTTATTAAAAAATTATTTGGTATTTTATACTGTTATCAGGCGGTAGGCAGGTAAAATTTTACCTTTATTGCTTTGATGTAATAAATTAATTTATCGTGCAACTGTTGCATGAAGCTTGCTATCGTGTTTTTGTGATAGAAATACCCAGTTTCTTTTGTACTGTGTAGTGTTGAAATTTAGGCCTGACCGAATTTCAGTATCTATACCTGTAATGTCAAAGAGTAAGTCTTTGTCTCAACAAAATGGCTGCAGAGTGAACCAACATAAGAGGTCTTAATTCGAATCTAAACGTGGTTCATCACTACATCGAAAAAAATAAACCTGACATATTGTTTCTTACCGAAATAATTGTTAGTGGCAAAACATCGAAATTGGATCTCGATAAATACCGGATCCTTAGTTACGAATTGGAACATTCCCTTTACAACAAGCATGGTGTCTGTGTATTTGTTCGAAATTCACATTCATGTATGAGAATTAAGGCTTACGAGTTGAACTCTAAGCACCATAATTCTATAGCACTGAAGATCTCAGGTGTTGATGAAACTATGTTTATAATAGGATTATATAGATCCCCAAATTCTCCCCCAGGATGTCTCTTTTTCGATCAAATATCGGCTAATCAAGACAAAATTACCACGGACTACCCCAAAGCAAGACTGGCCATTCTTGGAGACTTTAATATGCATAATAAAGAACGGCTTAAGTATTCATCGCGCACTGACGACGTAGAAAGACAAGCCGAACTGATACTCGCAGATTATCACGGTTTGACGCAAATGATAGAGTGTCCCACTAGAATCTTAGACAATTCACAGCATAACAATAATTTGTTGGATCTGTTTTTGACAAACGAGCCAGGTACTACGAAGACAAAAGTTGAACAACCCCTCGGAACATCGGACCATTCACTAATATCAGCAATAGTGTAATTTTCGTCACCGACACAAATTAAAGCAAATCCTCGTCGCGTTTGGAACTATAAACGCGGTGACTGGGAGGGACCGAGAAACTTTTATGATGAAAAACACATTGGAAAACTATTTGTTGTGTTGATCAAGATCCTAGCACATCGGCAATAAGAATTTCTGAAATCATAAAAGACAGAATGCGGCGGTTTATTCTAAATCGATTAATCACTCCCAAAACTGAGCCTTGGTTCACGCGGGATGTTGATGAGGCAGTGAAGAATAAACGCTAAATGCTTTGCGTACGTATAACGCTAATAAAACACCAGAAACCCATAACGCCTATAAGAAAGCCAGAAATATTAGTAAATTCAAAATAGACTTAGACAAAGACACGTTTATCCAGAAGAAACCAAAGAAATTCGCCGAGCACCCATCTGGCTCACGTAGTTTCTTTCAGGAAGTTAAATCACTCCAAAGTAATTTTACTCGATCCTCGAGCGACTCGAAACAGAAGGCGGATCTTTTGGATCGTATTTTCGCAGAAAACTCAAACATAGTTGAACCTCCCCATTCTCCAACACTCATTCCCCCAGTTGTAACGAAAATGAAACCAATTATTTTTCGTTGCAATATTGTACGAAAAATGCTTCTTTCTATCAATATCAACAATTCTGCTGGCCCCGACGGTATTCCACCCCTCATTCTTACAAACTGTGCTCGCCAACTAGCTCCAATTTTAATCGGTGATCGTAATCTTCTTTTATTTAATCCAACCAAAACCAAACTATGCCGTCTTTCACGAATAGAGCGACATAAAAATTTCCCTATTAAAATAAACCATGAGGAATTGCGTGAGGTTGAATCAGTTAGACTTCTTGGAGTGGATATTCAAAATAATCTGAAATCGAATAAGCATGTGTTCAACCTCGCTAAATCTGCAATGCAAAAATTAGGATTCTTGAGTCGATGTAAAAAGTATTTCAATCCCGCGCAAATTTTGCTAAACTTCCAGTCCTTTATTCGTCCATGTATGGAGTACTGCTGTCATGTTTAGGGAGGTGCTTGTCAGTCAACAATAAAATGTCTAGACTCTGTACAGAGAAAAGCAATACAGTTGATTGGTAATACCGAACTAACCGACCAGCTTGATGCACTCCAGCACAGAAGAAATGTGGCTGAATTGTCAATCTACTATAAATATAACTAGCGAATTCTCTTCTAAGGAAATTCAAAATATCCTTCCATCGTGTGCCCAGTATAATCGACAAACACGAGGCCGATTTATCCCATCCATTTGTTGTACAAATACCTCGTTGTAGAACTGTGTCCTTCTAGAACAACTATTTTAATACAGTGGTCAAATTGTGGAACTAAATGGCCTCTTCTATATTTCCTGATGAATTTTTCCCTCAGACATTTAAAAAAAAAATTTCCATCGCCATTTAAAACGATTAGTATAGTTATCCCTATATCCTCATTCCTTCCATTTTCCTCATCTCCTTCCTTTATAGTTGACATGATCTTCGGATATTCAAAGAGTTTGAATAATGAATATTTCATATTTAGTGTGCTAAACATGTCTAACTAATTAATAAAAAAAAAAAATTAATTAACTATATGGCAATGTCATTTGCAAAACCGATAATCGTTATATGCTTGGGCACACGTTTGCTGTGAGAACACCATCGTTCCATGATGTTCCACAACAGTGATCCAAGGATTGATCCCTCTTACACCTTTTTCACATACTGCAGAGATTGCATCAATGTTACAGGGTTTCTCTCTGTAACCAAACTGCTGTTCTCAAAGTCCCCACTAGCCCTCAGTATATGTCAAGTCCAGTACCGATAATTCTCTTAAAGATCTTTCCAGTTGTTTTCAGCATGAACAGTTTGCGGAAAGATGATGCTTCTGGTGAATTATCAACTTTGGGTATATATGCACAAGGTGTTGACCGTGTGTTTAAAACGTGTTCTTAGGATGCTGTTTAGACCTGGCGTGCTATTTACGGATAACATGAGCACGGCGTTTATTATAAAGGTAAAACATCGTGATAAGGAAAAAAACAGACACAATTCCAGACATTATGTCTGGGCATAGTGTTGCAGCTGATTGAACGCCTTTTTGTTTAGTAAACACAAGCGACACGTTGATATTCATCTATATTTCATAAGACACTGGAATAATCTGCTCCTAGTATTAGCAATTCCTTTCCGCATTTCCTTTCGCTTTTATCAGAATTCATTTTGAACTGTTCATAGTACTCACGATTTCTCATCAGTAGGGTTTCTAATCCGGATATCCGGATATCAAATTATCCGGATTATTCGACCATATTTTGACTATTCGATTATCCGGATACTTTTTTGCAATTATTCGAATATTAAAAAACCCTTTATTTTGTAAAAAAAATAATCAAATGGCGTTGAAAAGTTCAAATAACTATTAACTTGCTTTGCAAAGTTTGTTAGTGCAGTGAAGTGACTACAAGTTTTAAAAATTTATTTACAACTTTAATGTTTTGAAAACTGTAATCATTGAATATTTTATGAAACACTTCGTGAATCTGCAGTGTAAAGATATTTTACTAATATTTATTTAATGCTATATTAATTTAAAAAAAAATAAAATCTGAAGTGTTGGCTATTTTTTTTAAAGTTTATGAGAGCTGTTACTTCTAAATTATGACTATGAGGAAATCACTAATGAAATTACTATTGACAGTGAAGATGAAGAAAGTCTAAGTAGTGAAGTTTGTATAAGAAATCGTGACTGCAGAAAGTACTTGAGAATGCTATTGCTTTAATTACTTATGTTGAGAAGCAGAATGAAGGAAGTTCCATATTGCTGAAAAAAGATTTCATTTATTTAAATAATTATAAAAAACGGAGGGCAATTTAAATATTCTATATTGCGTATTATTACCAATAAAACCTACATCGACTGCAACGGAGCGGGTATTTTCAATTGCTGGTCTTACCAAGACAAAAATTAGAACTCAACTCAATTTCGAGACATTGTAATAATTAATTAATTAATGCAATAATTTTTCTAAAATACGCATTTTTATAAATGCATCAATAACTTCATTAATTTAATTAAATTTATCAATAATTTAATTTTTTTATTATTATTATTTATGATTTGTTACTATTTTTGTTATTTTGTGACTATGTATAAAAATTAATAATATAGATACACGAAAAATATCTATAAATGATTAAAATACCGCAAAGTAAACAACATGTTTTATTTATTGTTTAATTATCCGGATATCCGGATTATCCGGATAATTTATTGTTTATGTATTCGATATCCGGATAATCAAATAGGTCGGATATTTAGAAACCCTACTCATCAGTATACATTTCCTACGGAGATTAAGGTACTCTCTTCTCAAACAGGCAATGTTTTCTGTCCACCAGAATACTGGGTACCGTCCATTACTGTTGCTTTTACCCGGCATAGATGAAGTGCTTTTAAGATATCTCCTGATAGATTTTGTCCCTACCCGAGTAGAAATTAGTTAGGGAAAGTCTGAATACAGTCAGGACGTGATCAGGGCCTGGTTAGTCTGGAATGAGCAAGCCATATTAGGGCAATCTGATGTAAACCTTTTCCGGGCCTGATTTAGAATACCCTTTGTGGTTTAACCTTATTTGAATATATATGGCCCTGATTTGGTTTTTCATATTTGACCCCTAGTTGAGCAATCTAATCATGGCTTGACACGAAATATCTTACTGAGGTTTGCCCTATTTAATTGTTTCAGACCGTTATCAGAAATAATATATGATTTCCCTATAAGGGTCTGCTTTATTTAACAGATCTTACCCCTATTTCATTTGATAAAAATATGAAGGGACTGAAATCTCACAGCTCTGAGATATCAAGACTTCGGTCTGGGTTAAGGATTTTGATATAGTTTTCGGCAAAAAACTTTTATGAGGACATGCTTTTTAGTTTTGGGCAGCAATGTATATCAAACATAACTTTTTGGTAAAGTACATGTATTTTTTATCTCTGTTTAGAAATTTATTACAAAACTAACACGAAACATCAATACGTTGTCGGAAAACTATAACAGAACAGATCATAAATTAACACAATATAGTGAAAAGATTATACAATCAGCAAACTACTCAAAACCTCTCCATTTAGTGTTGCGAGAAAATATTTCAAAACCACAAATTCATATTTCTTTTAAAATTCCAAAAATATTGTAAAAAATAAATAAAATAAAAAATTCAAACTTTTTTCAAACAAAATTCCAAAAATTATTACAAAATCAAAGATTAAAACTTTTTTCAAAAACTCTAAAAATATTACATAAATTATAACAAAATCAAAAATTGAAACTTTTTCCAAAATTATAAAAATTATAATAAGATCAAAAATTTTTAAATTTTTCAAAATGCTAAAAATGTTCTAAAAATTCTTACAAAATCAAAAGTTGAAACTTTTTTCAAAATTTTCAAAATATATATATAATTCAAAAATTTTTTTTTAAAATTTTAAAAATATTCCAAAAACTAGAATAAAATCAAATATTTAAACTTTTTCTAAATTCTTATATTTCAAAAATTCTTAAAAATTCAAACTTTTTCCGAAATTCTAAAATTATTGCAAAAATTATAACAATTTCAAAAATTCAAACTATTTCCAAAATTATAAAAATTATTACAAAACCAAAAATTTAAAATTTTTCAAAATTCTAAAAATATTCCAAAAAATTCTTACAAAATAAAAATTGAAACTTTTCCGAAATTCCAAAATATTTCAAAAACTATAACAAATTAAAAAATATCCATGTCCAATTTTATTTTTCAATTACATTTACGTCATAAAACCAGCTACATTATTTTTCCAAAAAATTGGCTAAAAAAATGAATGAAATCATTTTTTGACACACTTGACATTATTTTTTTGACAAACTTATAATGCCATAATTCTCTATAATAATAAATTTTCATGTCGTACAAATTATTAATTTTATTTTTTTCCAAAAAATTGGGTAAAAAAGTAAATAATAATCTTTCTTTTGACACCCTTGACAACGTATTTTTGACAAAATTTTCAATAATAATAATAAAATTTCATATCATACAAATAATTAATTTTATTTTGTTCCAAAAAATTGGATAATAAAATAAATAAAATTTGTTCTTTTGACAGATTTGACAACATTTTTTTGACAAACTTATAATGCAATAATCTAGTTTTTGATTTCACATACCAATCCCGACCATCCACATTTCTCCACATTCTTTGTTCTTACTCATTATTACTTAAAATGAACGTTTTTAAGCAAAAAATATGCATATTTCCTTGTTTTGACACACTTGACGATTTTTTGACACACTTCCGGTACAGTTATCGGTCCTATCGGCTCTTACCATTGCGTGTACCTATTTTTAGAATTTAAAATTTTTCAAATCCCTTCAGCCGTTTTCTAGGCCGACAGACATACATTTTTTTTGCTTTTTTAGAATCAGTAGGTCCTAAAACGTCGAGAAATGCCAAAAAAAGTGGGGTAAAAATTTCACTTTTAGCTCATGAAGGTAATACTTAGGTCTTTCAGACCGAAGAAATTTTATAATCAACAATAATGCACAATGAGCAAAATTACGATGAACCGAGGGTGAATCTAAATGTCTAGCTAAATAAAGTGCAAAGATTTTGCTTTGTTATTCTTTTGTGTTGGACTTTTGAGAGTACCCTTTGCTTTTGTTAAAATTAATTTTTCTTTGTAAAAATCAGTTGAAGGTTTAGCGGTTGTAAAGTGGATGGTCAAAGGCCTGGTGACTTTGAAGGCGGATGGATGGTAGTATTATAATGTTAATAATAAAATAACAAAATTGTATAGAAAAACTGTTGATTACAATTAAGAAAAATTATAAATTAAAGAAAAAAATGAAAAACGTTGATGTTATTGTTAAAACAACAAGAAAAATAAAAAAATTATTGTAACAGTAGTAGTGTAGATGTTTTCTTTTAAAATAGTTCTTCCAATTAATTGCCATAACATTTTAAAATGAAGTTCAGAGTCTTTCAAAAGTCTTCTACCAGTTATCTTGGTGAAAAATAGGTTATCACGAAATATTGGCCTTCGTCATTTTGAATTATAGGAGACGATTTATAATTTAGTTATCCATTCTTTAGAAGGAGAAGGATTACTCTCAATTCTTGTTGATTTATTTGTTTCTATAAATTTGGTGATTAATATGACGATTTGATGATTGTTCAGAAGAGCTGTGATAAGATGGCATCTGTGTGAAATCTCATTATAGAATTAAAATTTCTTTTTCTTGCACATATTTATTAATAATCCAGAAATTTGAATTGTTACTCAACATCAATTAAAAAAATTTTTTGTTCTATTTTAAACGGTTGTCCCATTAAAATAACTTCTACAAACAAAAATCATTAAACAACACTTCAACTGGTTTGGAAATATTTACATACAAAATGATTATACAACATGTTCGCTTCTGGATTCTGAGAATTATTTCAAAAAAATTCGTTTTATTATTAGTTTTTTTTTCTTTAAAAACAAAAATTTAACAGCAATGCCACCAACACGATTGTATTAATTAAAATAACATAAAACTGATAAAATGGAAAACGCTAAAAAAATACTCGGTTAAACTTCAAACGAGTGAACACTAAATATATGTATATTTTTTAATTAGATTTTAATGAGTTTCCGCGCTTATATTATTATAAAGAATTAAATAAAATTAATTGAAATTTAAAATAAAAGAAACAGAAAATGAAAACATTCTTGTTGGTTTTCTAAGAAAACATTTGTTTTACTGAATATTTATTTGTGTTTTTATGGTTCTCCCGCATCAAAATTAACCGTGTCGAACGGAGGTCTTGCCTTTCTGGATATTTAGATATTGTCTTCAAAATCATACTCTTGCCGTCAGCCCAGTAGTTCTTTTAATATCATATTCGTACATCCGCAACGATTATACAATAAATAAATAAAACAAAAACCAAATAATTATTCACAATCAGCACCTTCTGTATGTGTGCTAAACATTCAAATCAACGTTTTTTTTACCACCCACCGATTAGAATCAATTTTATTACTTTTTAAATTATTTTTATATCCGATTACAAAACTTTTATCGATTTATATTACATACATACACCGATTATATTCGAACAGTTAGTGTTATAACATTAGCAGACATGTTAAATATCATAACAATAATTTTCTTATGTATCATCAATGTTAAATTTTAAGTGATAATATTTATAAGATTGTGCATTTTCTAATCTAATTAATGTTTTCTTATATGTTGGAGATATTCTGAGAAATTGTAAGATAGTAAGTTTGGGAAAAAAATGAAGTTAGTTGTGGTTTGTTTTTAAATTATTCTGAAATGTTTATAATTTTTAGTTTTATTTTTTCAATCTGAAAAATTTGTATTTTTCAATATTGTAATTGGAGCATGCTTCGAACGATGATTTTATATCCATCAGCCTTTAAACGTTGTAATAAAATTTGTGTCAATCGGATATTATTGAAAAATGAGTTTGAGATTGAAAGCTTTGAATAAAAGTACACGAAATTGACATTGGAACTTGATCCATTGTAAAATCCAAAAGGAGATTTTATATGCCATCGTTTCTACATCCGAATCTGAATTATAATATTAAACCCATTTTATGCTAAGTCTTGTAGGAATCATTACACGGTTAAAAAAAATAGTATAAAATTGATCAATTCTAGGTATTCATATAAGTCCACACCGAAAATATTATAAAATTAATATATTGACTATTTATGAAATTTCATACCAACGTTTATTAATTATATATAACACCCTATTAAAACGTTGATAAAACTAAGTATTAAACTAATATCAATTAATATAGAATACTTTCATAATAATGAGTTATACATTTGATAATATAAATTTATTTATATTTTGGTTTATGAATTTATAAGTTTGGTTTATTAAATTACAAATATTTTTGTATTAAATTCAATATTATATGTTTATTAATAATTCATATAGAAAATTTATTAACTGGATAAATAAAAGTGATTGATTTAATAGAGAAGTAGATTACATTTATATCTGTTGAGAATACATGGTTTAAAAGAATAAAAGATTTGCATTTATTAATTTATTATAAAGTTGCATTTATTTTGTTTATTACTTACACTACACATTTCAATCACATAATTTCATTAAAATACATATTATTATCATATTTACTTTTACATACAAATTATCATATATAGAACATATTATCATTTACATCTTTATTATAATATTTTAATTTATTTAATATAAAAAATGAAATGCGATTTAAACATCAATAAATGGCAAATTACTAGAAGTTCTGCTTCTGATTTCGTCTTTCCTAAAGCATCAGTTTAAGGTGTTTTTCCACTCCACTTCCCAATACATCCTTCGTTTGGTAAACTCGCCTAAATATTTTAAATAATAAAAAGAAAGAAAAAAGAAAATTAATTCTAAAATTTAAAAATAATAAAAAATTTTAGTTTTACATGTAGTTTTAGATGTTTTTAAAAATCAATAATTTTCTAATAATAAATAAGTGATAAAAAACAATTTTTGAACTTTTCGTAAAAATTTTTGTTATTACAAAATTTATTAAAAAAATGTTTTTCCTTTTAAATTTTCACCACAAAAAATTGAATTGAATCAAATAGCCAAATTGGAAACTAGCTTCTGTTAAATTCTTTAATTAG
The DNA here is from genome assembly GCA_963693315.1 of Diogma glabrata. Lineage (NCBI taxonomy): Eukaryota > Metazoa > Arthropoda > Insecta > Diptera > Cylindrotomidae > Diogma > Diogma glabrata. The sequence goes on along the minus strand of OY856188.1, from coordinate 229,808,757 downwards.
TTTAACATTTGCCAAAGAAACTCCCAAATGACATTCTGTCAAAGCATGTCGTGCAATACATGATTTATCTGGTCGATTAAATCTAATACGGATGTGATTGTTTTGTAATTATTACAAAATAATTTTTTATTTTAAATATTATAAAACTAATAATATTTTTGTAATTTTTAAACACAATTTTTTGTGGTGAAAATAAAAGAGGGAAACATTTTTTAATAAATTTTTGTAATAATTATTTAATGAGCATCGAAGGTAACCTATGTAAACCAAGCCTGTACCAGATTAAAAATTTCTTACCTTTTTATGAACTAGTAAATTACTAACAACTTGCTCGTCTGTCATACGATGAAATTTAGGTCATCCAGCTAGAGATGGTGCCAACAGTCACTTTAATTTTATAAATGATAAGGTTTGAGTATCCCAATCTATATAATTAAAAAACGAGAATTTAGTACGCTATTTGAATTTAAAGGCTAATTAGCGAATTACCTATATTTCTGTCGGTTTCCATGTATGTAACAATGTTGTCCTGAGCACTTGACGTTTTCAAACCGGATATTCAAAGTTTAAACTTTATAGATTCACTAAATTTAACACTACTTTTTAAAAAAATGATTTGCTTTTTTACAAAAATTGTTCCGTTATGTTAAAGTGAACTAAGCGATGCATTCACTTGTTTGTCCACATATATTCGATTTATAGCGAAAACTAATATAGGTGAATTATTGTATATGGTATTATGACAGACGGCATATAATGCCGTTGCAATGCATTAGTCTGGGTTAAATAACTTTTTTGTAATAGTACAAATCAAGGTACGTAAGCGTGAGGTAGTAAAAGTGAGCATGTTCTATTTCTCTTGTTTCTTGAAATTCATATAGCTCGTTCCTTAATGTTTACTTTGCAGTTGAGTTTCTTTTTCCATTCATCTTTAACTCCAGCCTAATAGTTATTGCTCCTGTAGAAGATTTGGCGTTTGTTCAGATATATACTAGATTCTCTTGTGTGGCTCTTAGGTACGGTATATTGTTCTAACTTCGCAAGTAATTTGACTTAACTTTTTCGATTATTTCAACTTGGTGATCTTCATAGGAGAGCTTTACGGAGGCCGTGCAGATTCTTTTAGGCAACATATTAATTAATATTTTAATATTGCAAATTATCAACTCAACAGATATAATATTTCCTACAAATCAGGTAATAATGGACATCTGATTAATAAAATGCGTATCCATATAGAATTGGAGTTTCAAGAATGAATTTATTTTAGTCAGCACCCACTTAAACGCGAAAGATAGATGTTAGATGTCAAATATATGTTATGGTATAATTTTCGTTTTTCTGTAAGCTACATATATGCTTGAAGATGAAAATGTTGTCCTGGTGCTTCTAATGTTATCGCCCTTCTTGATCATGCATTATACAAAATATATACCTTTGAGGTATATACATGAAAGTCTAAGGTTTGAATGTATTAAAAAGAAAACTGGAAACAATTTCGAGAAAAATCAAAAATCAGGAGCAGTGGATAGAGTTTGATTTTGCATATGAAAATATAAAGCTCTATTAACAAAAATGCTTCATTGACTTACTCGCAATCCTTAACAACAGTAAATCAAGCTCTGTAGTAACGTGCAACAAGAGCACTGGGCAGTGCAATATTGATATTCACTAATTAACCAATGAAGAAATTTGGGGAAGATTTTGTAATAGGGGATCCACATCATAATAAACCATAAAATCATCGAAATTTAAAATTTCTCAATGTTTTCTCAAACGTAAACAACAAACGTATTCTTATAAAAATTTATAACTTTCTGATTAAAAACTCTCGTAAAATGTCATAAATGTTAATTGACTAATTTATTAATCCACTAGAGCTACTTATTCTTTTTCAAAAAAAAATTCCTGTCCTGTCTAAATCTATAAAAATAAATATACTAAATCAATAATATACGGACATAAAATGTAATCTATTAATCTTACCACTGAAACGTCTAAACTTGATAATTTTCCAACAGAACATCAATTAAAAAAAAAGTTTATGATATAAAAATAAACATTTATTTGAGATATTGAATTGCGGTTGAAAATAGATTTTCACTTAATTTTATTGTTTTTCTAATATATTTTCGAAAAAAAACATTTTTCTTGTTTTTCATTTTATATATAATCACTTAAATTACATCTACTCAATTCCATGTGGAATTCGAATGAAACAAATTTAATTCAATTTATTTACCTCAAACATTTTTTTTTGTTGCGAAATATGTGATAATTATGAAATGGTTTTGAATTGAAGGATGTACATAGTTTCATCCTTTATTGGCTTAAAATTTTATGTTTCATAGATTCAGAATAAGTTATAAACGTGAGGTCATTATTTGTAAATATTCAATTATTTTTTGTATATCTTCTTTTTTTTATATATATATATATATATATATATTAATACGCTAGATTAAAACTTTGTGGAGCATTAGGCTTTTTTATTCGCAGATGGATTCAATTCAAATTTTCACAGCTAACTGATATTAGTGTAACCTATATTCGGATCCGGATTCAAACAAATCGGATCATAAATAAAAAAGTTATTATATACGGAAAACTTTTTCTATACATATGCATTATAAGTTTACATACATATAAAAATATATTTGCTATCGAACAACGAACAACAAAAACGAAACTTAAAACTTTATTTTGTTATTCTTTTTTATATTTAATTTTTTCTCAGCTGTTAGTATATTTATTTCTTTGAATGTGAATAAACGTACATATTGTTTTTCTATGTTTTAAATTTCATTTCGAATTTTTTCTTATGCGTAAGATAGGTTTTGAGTTAGATCGTGTGAATCCTTTTGTTCGTTCTTTTAAATCAATGCATGAATTTTGTGAAAGACCTGAGAATGTTACTGCTGATGTGTCAATGGTTATAAAAGTTAACAGAGAATGTGATATTCGTCGTTTTAATGATGCTGTTCAAACTGATGTGGTTGCTATTTTTAAAAATGATGAATTTTGTTAAATTTGTCAGATGAAGATAGAATTGATGGAAATGAAATGATTAATAAATTTGTATGTACTGAAATCCCTGATCCCATTCTTTTTCCTAAATTACATGAATATGTGAAACGTCATATGATGCATGAACCATGTGGTGCTCTAAATCCCAATTCTGTTTGTATGAGAGTGGTAAATGTAGTAATAATTTTCCAAAACCTTTTTCTGAAAATATTAAAGAATATGTGAATGGTTATCCTTTGTACCGTCGACGTGATAATGGTATGAGTGTTGATGTACGTGGTGCATCTCTTGATAATAGATATGTTGTTCCGTATAATATTTATCTTCTTGCAAAATTCAATTGTCATATTAACGTGGAAATATGTACGACTGTTAAAAGTGTGAAATATGTTTACAAGTATGTATATAAAGAGTATGATTCTGCCAATGTTGAATTGAGAGTGAATGGAGAGAATGCAGTGAATAATGATGATGCGATTGTGGGAAATGAAATTCAAGATTTTTTGAATGGACGGTATGTTGGTTCGACTGAAGCTGCTTGGCGCATATTTGAATTTCCAATGCATTTTCAATCTCATACAATTATTCGACTTGATTGTCATTTGCCTAATAGACAAAATGTTTATATCAGGAATGGTAATGTGGCTGGCACAGTCGCAAATGTATCAAGAACAAAATTGTTAGCATTTTTCCATTTGAATTCCATTGATAATTTAGCTAATGAGTTTTTGTATACAGAATTAATTATGTTTGGTATGACCAAAGTAAATCGTGGAAAAGAAGACAACGTGGGGCTGATAAAGTTGTTGCTCGATTATATATGGTTACTCCAAAAGATATAGAATTGTTTCATATGCGTTTACTTCTGTTGCATGTTCGTGGTCCAAAATCTTTTTTTGATCTACGTATGTATGAAGGTGTACCCTACCCTACTTTTGTTGCAGCATGTGAAGCTCGAGGTATTGCAACAAATGATAATGAATAGCGTGAATGTTTACTTGAAGCTTCAGAAATTCAATCACCAAAACAGTTTCGTCAATTATTTGCATTTATCTGTGGTTTGAATGTTCCTCCGAATGCTTTAGCTTTTTTTCTTGACAGCTCATGCAGGTTGTGGCAAAACTTTTGTTCAAACGGCAATCATTCATAAATTTAATTCACTAAATCTTTCGTGTATTGTAACTGCCTTCAGTGGTATTGCATCAACTCTTTTGATTGGGGGGCGAACTTTGCATAATGTTTTCAAATTACCAATTCCATTATTAGAGAATTCAATGCCAAATATAACTCCAAACAGTGTACATGGCACATATATTAATAATGCATCAATCATTATTATAGATGAAATTTCAATGTGTTCTATTCATGCTTTAAAATTAACTAGGAAGGCCCGGCGTGCTTCGCTACGCTTATAAATAAAGTTTTTGCGTAGACATTTTGTTGACGTAGAAGCAATGATTTCAAAAAGTGGTAACGAGAAATGCTAGCATATAATTTTCAATTTTTCTTTTTAAATATATGAATGAAAAATAATCAGAACTCTAGCTGATCAGTTCGGATATATGAAAAATTAGCGATCAAATAAGTTAGAGATAAAATAAGCTTACTTGAAAACTTATTTGATCGCTAATTTTTCATATATCCGAACTGATCAGCTAGAGTTCTGATTATTTTTCATTCATATATTTAAAAAGAAAAATTAAAAATTATATGCTAGCATTTCTCGTTACCACTTTTTGAAATCATTGCTTGTACGTCAACAAAATGTCTACGCAAAAACTTTATTTATAAGCGTAGCGAAGCACGCCGGGCCTTCCTAGTATCGGTAATAGTGAAATATGAATCAAGTACAAAATAAACTTCATCAAATCAACCATTTTAAATTTTTTTTGTTATGCATATATATATATATATATATATATATATATATATATATATATATATATATATATATATATATATATATATATATATATATATATATATATATATATATATATATATATATATATATATATATATATATATATATATATATATATATATATATATATATATATATATATATATATATATATATATATATATTTTTATATATATATTTTTATATATATATTTTTATATATATATATATATATATATATATATATATATATATATATATATATATATATATATATATATATATATATATCGATAAATCGATATATCAATATATCAATCGATATATCAATATATATCAATATATCATATATCAATATATCAAATTAATATATTATCATGAAAATATTGTTATTCGATAGATCGATAACTACCGATATAAATATCGATAATATAAATAAAATAAACGTTAAATCTACTTTTCCGCACATATGACGACAAAACATTTTCTGTGCCTGGCACACATGCCGCCTGCATGTGAGATTTGTATCTATCCTAAATAGATTATTTTTATAGTACTAGAATATCAAAATAATAATTTAAATAACCTACCATGTAGTTAAAACAACTTAAACACAACCCAAAATCATCTGACCTGCAAGAAAACACAATTATTTTGGGTTTTCAAAAACACCGGCTTTAAAAATATTTACAAAGCTGTACGTAGATGCCTATGTTCCTTAAAATTTCAAAATTGTCTGTAGCCGAATTGCTATGTTTATACTTTTAAGATTTATTTATAATATGTATAATATTATTTATTTAAACTATTTGTTTCACTAAATCAAGATTTTGTGACACTTTACATGTTTCATCGATGAAACAAAATGAAACCAAATTTGAAAAATTTGTGAATTTTATGAAATCAAATTTAATGTTAACAGTTTAGTACAATTTAGCATCGACATATAGTTTGAATACAACTATTTATTACAACGAAGATGGCGCACTTTAATTATTTAAAAATTTAAAATTTGTTTATAACTTTGTTAAATAAATGATTAAATTAACAATTAAATAAATATTTATAAATTTTAGACATTTGTTACAAAAACTAGTGTATATTACTAGTTCGAATGCGTTTTCCAAACGCCAATGATTGCAGCTCTTGTTTGGAAAACACATTTGCACTAGTAATACAATCTACTATTGTAAGCATATGTGCGACAAATATATTTTTCGTTTACTTTATTTTAGAACAAAATTGGATATTTTTTTTACATGTGTCACAAATATTTATGTAAGCCAAGCAACAAGCGCTCCCTCAGAAAGAGTTTTCAGCTTAGGAGGTAGAATACTATCTGACTCGAGAACTTCATTTGCTATCAAACACCCGCAACAGCTAATTTATCTCGCAATGAATAAGGATTACGTAAGAAAATACTTTTTTGTAACACATGCACAAAAAATATCCAATTTTGTTTTGAAATAAAATAAACGAAAAATATATTTGTCGCATGTATGCCTACAAAATATTTTTTTCTACTTCATGCTACGAAAATGTCATTTTAAAATATAGAAACTATGTGAAAGGGAAACTTTTTCATAGAAAACCTATGTGAAAGGGAAACTTTTTCTAAGTAGTGACTGAAAATGTTTTCAATCACTAGGACTGAAAGTTTCAGTGGTCGCCTACAGGTGGTGGTTATTTAAAGGATTGAATATTTGAGATTGCGAATTTGATTTGTTGTTGTTTCGGTTGCTGTGTTTATTTCTGTCAATATCGCAGTATTTTGAAGGGATTGAATATTTTGAATATTTTGATTGAATCGAATCGAAACTAATCATTATATCAATTGTGTTTAATTAATTAATTAAACTAATAATGAGTGTATTTTTTTTTTATATCGGAGAAATTGGAGCGATAAAATAAAATTTGTATCAGATATGTCGTATAATTTTTTCCTCCGATAATTAACTGTCAGATATAAAATATATTCTCTGAGTTCTTTCCGCCAAAAAAAAAGAAAAAAAGATTTATTAAATAAATTTAAATTTTATTAAAAAATTTATTTATATTTGTTTTTAATCGAAACTTTACCTACAATTTTTTAAATTTATACTTTAAACGATGACTCCCAGTCGGTAAAAAAAATATCTGCAATATCTGTAAAAGTTTTTAAAGAAAATATATGATCCGAGATATATCCGAGAATGAAAAAAACACGGAACAGATATATCTGAGATTGCAAAAAAACAGATAATTTTTTGACGTTTAAGTGTAAAATTAAATTTATATTTTCGAACTACTATATTCGAAATAAATTAATATTTTCGAAATATTTTCATTATTCATATGTCTTCCATCTGTAGGCGAACACAATAATAACATTATTTTACACTGGTAAAAATGCTATACATTGCTTATTTTTTACACTGTCAAATCTAGCTATGTCGTTTTGTAAGTTTTTAGTAGATGAATTTGTAAATATTATCATTTATATTTACAAGCGTAGAAAAAATAGCGTTTTCTACGCGTGGTAAACACGTTTTTGCGTTCCTGAAACCGTCCAGTTCCTCAAACCGTCCAGTCACGCAAAAAGAGACGTTTTCACCACTTGTATAAAAATCTACTATTAATTCTTCGAAAAAGTATTTTGTACACGCGTAAAATATTACATCGAAGGTGCCGCACTTTACTTTATACTTAAATATCTTAAATTTGTTGAATAAAGTATAAAATCAACAATTAAACAAATATTTAATAAATTTTGTGCATTTGTTACAAAAACTAGTGTGTATTACAAGCTCGAACTGCGTTTCCAAACTATACTCAACACTCTTGTTTGGAAAACGCGTTTGCACTAGTAATACAATTTACTATTTATTGTAGGTGTTATGTTCTTTTCTTTTTTCGTATTTTTTTTAATTTTTAATGAAAGTATTTTCGATACATAAATAACTTATTTAATCGAAGCAAGTACTAATAATATTGAAATAATGGAGGGCATTATGTAACGCAAAATGGGTTAAATAAAATGCATATAGCAAAAATATCGATATAAAGAAATATTTATAAAACCGATATATCGATTTATCAATTCATCGATATATCGATATAATAATATATCGACATTATCGATATATCGATAATGTCGATATATTGATATATAGATATCGTTATTCGATATATCGATAATTATTGATGTATCCATATTTGTCCCTATGGTGCTAGGTACCATTGCCGTATTTGTCATTAAACTACTACACAAGATATATTTGAAATCAACTATCGTTGTTAACAAAAGACATTCTTTGAAACTACCAGGATAAAAAATTGAGCTTTGAGCAGAATAAAACTATTGCTTAGCGTAATTATCATGTTTAATTACTTTTTCACACAGAGTTTGTTTAATTACTAATTTAATTTTAATTATGCCTGCCGATTTGTTTACAGTCGTCATAAAGAAGGAGCATAAATTAAAATTGTAATCGCAAGTCGCAACGCAACTCAACTCTTCCAATAAAATATAATTTTTATCGTTTTTAAAAAAATTACAAACAATTTAACTACTTTTAATTTTCATTTAAATTTATACACAAACATTAAAATGAAAATAATTAAATTCAACGAAACTAATGATACAAAATTAAAACTATTACATTCTCATTATACTGTTATAATGCTGCTGTTAATTCCAATAAAAAAATATTTATTTATTTATTTACTTTTTATATTCCTCTTTTCTATAAGATTGTTTTACACCCTAACGATAATAATATTTAAGTTAATTAAAATGAAGTTATGTATAAAAATTAGATAAAACATACTTAATCCACGTGCTAGAGTCCATTAAACCAAACTATTACTTGAATGATTTTATTCGAAAAAGTCAGTTAGTGAAATTTTAATCTAATAATTTAAAATAACAAAATTAACGTTTTTTTTTAAAACAGTTATAATAAGTTATGTTATATTTGACTAAATTAATATAATAAAACTATCAATTTTTATTATCACTTCGAGATATTGAAAATTGACATGATTTTTTTTATTTTAGCGATAGCTGTTAAGTTGGTAATAAAATTTAAATTGTTTCAAAAATTAATTTCTTCAGTAATAAAGACGATGTCAATATAATTAATTATACGATTAGCAATGTGAAGTGATTTTACTAGATTTGTTTGATAGTTTTGAATTTTCGAATTTAATTATTTATAATAAAAACAGAACATTGTTGTTGAGCTAAGTGAAAGCTTTTGTAGAGTTGCTATGCTAGGTGCCCTCCAAACACATATAGAGATCTATTCTAGAAACATTTAAACGTAAACAAAAATGTTTGTTTCTCTGAAAATAATTCAATGGGCAACATTTTTCAATTCTTTTCCAGACGAGCTATGGTTAGGGTTTTAAGGTTATAAAGTTGAAAGAAATTCTTTCAAAATATAATAATATTATTTATGCTATAATATAGAAAATTTTAAATTCTTTTGTCAAAAATTTTATAGTACTTGCTTTGGAATTATGCATTCTTAAAAATAACAAAACATACAAGTTGTTTTGAATTTGATTTAATCAAAAGTTGTTATGGGACTACCTCTGGGAATAACGCAATTAGCGAATAGAACTGACAATAATAAGTTAATACAAACAAATTAATAATTTATATTATTTTGCATAACTGTTCTTAAATTTTAACAAATGTATATAACCATATTTCACCATTTGAAAAAATTTGTGCTGGTAAATTTTTGAAAAAAATTATAGCGAATGGACAAATATTCAGTATTCCAGGTTTTGAGCGAACGGTAGTGAGGAGAAGTCAAATATATTATTTTACCAAGTCAAGGAGGGACCTTAAATTAAAGAGCATTTTTAAGTAACAATGCCACAGTTTAAATTTTTAATGAGCGGTTGATTTTCGGTTAAATCCTGACACCATGAGGATACGCGTGCCTTGAGTTTATTTCGACTAGTTCAGTACGTAGATTCGGTAATTTTTGCCTCGGTCCCTTACAAATTCTGGATGCAAGTGAAAGTTTTTGAATAAACGGAAACAAAAGTAAGAAGTAAAGTAGATTCCGACGACCCAAAAATTATTGAAGGAAAAAAGCATCACTATCCCTACATCAACTATGACTATCAAATGTTAATAAAAAAATTGACTCACCGCATGATTTCATCCGGATCCATCCTGACATACTAAATAAATTTAACAACTCATATCAATGACTAAATTATCACTACTAAATATTATGTCGAATGTTGCACCAGTTGTGGATAATGTTGTAAACGATTTCGATTTAAATTTGTTAGCGTTTGTAATAGAATTACATCCTTTGCTAAGATTGTCACCAAAATAAATAGGGGATTGCTGAAAAATGCTTTCAAAAATTGTGTCACCGAAATAAATAGCCGATTGTAGAAAATATCGTCAAAAATTAAATATCGTTGCGCCAAAATAAATAAACGACTGTTGAATAATACCATGCAAAAATTATCGTAGATGAAAAAAAAGCGATTGTTGAATAATAATATACAAAAATTATTGTTGCACCAAAATAAATAGGTGATTGTTGCAAAATCAAAATAAATTGTTGTTCCAAAATAAATGGGTGATTGATAAAAATTATCCAAAGGAAATCGTTACACCAAAATAATAAGTGATTGTTAAATAATACCATACAAACAAATTCGTTGCACATTCTAAAAGTTCAATTTTTACTAAAGCTACTATTACTATTAAATACTAACTAAATTTAAACTAAGCAAATTTTGCTAATTTTTTATCAAAAAATATAATAAAAAAAAACAATAAACTTATTGTTCTTATAAGGAATAAAACGAATAGGCTGAGTATACATCGACAGCATATGATCGGTAAAAAAGTATTAACGCATTCACTTCAACGCACATACTGATAATTATTTTAGAGCTAACCGCTTCGTAACAAATTTACATGGCACATTTTGTTAAATATCTGTCAATTTTTCTAAAAATTCGATTTCTAAAAATTTATTAACATTAATACAAAAGAAGACAATAAAGTTTTTCTCTTAAGTAATAAATACTCTGGTGGTGAATAGATGCGAATGTTTGTTATATAGTCTCATAACCATGGGAACAATAATAAAATTATTTCAATATAGTTCTGTTATAGACCGATTTCTGTTTATACCGGGATGTAACAATAAGTTATAAAAAAAATTAACACATGGCCTCTGGCCCAGGAAAATCTCTGTAACTACCTAGCAAAAATTCAAATACTTATGTTAGAAAAATGGAATAAAAGTACAAATATAAAAAAAAATAACTTATCTTATCTTAGGATTGTTGATTTAACTCCTTCTCCTAAATCCTTTTCACTTCATTTATTCGTTATTTGAGATATTAGATTTGATTGCCAAACATCAGTTCTTCAACATCTACACGTTTTCTATCAATCAAAATGATCCAACCACTAGTGATATACTGATATACACTGTTGTCTACTCCAAAGGTAAATTCTAACTTTTTTTATTTAATAATAATCACAAAATTATTAATTATTAAAATACGTTGTTTATATTATTCTAATTTTTTATGAACTTAACAGTATAACACAAGCCACTGTACATTTATATATTTTCTTTGTTATTATTTAAAATTTTTATTCATCAACTTGTTAATTCTTATTTCAGTATTTATATATAAATCAAGTTATGAAAAATCCAATATTACAAGTCAATGTACAGAAATTGTATATTTTTAACTTATGATCACTCAAAAAAATTTTCTTTTTGATTTTAACGCAAAAATGACAAAGCATTCTTTTTAAGAGTTAAAACTAATCTTTTGGAAGTTTAAAAATTAATGATCATGCTCGAAAGCTGAACAATATGTATCTAAGTTAAAACTTAACTGATCAATATAATTCAAAATCGTTTAATACAACGACCTGTCTTTTAAAAAGAATTTCTATTTATCTCCGTCGTTGTGACTTTTCATTTCAATTAAAAGATCCCTATTCAGATCACACGACGCACCTGCGCAGATCAATTTACTTTATTTTTAATGATCGTTTTTCAAACAAAAAAAATTTTTTTGTTTCACATAGAAAGAAAAGAAATGAAAAGAAACGCATGACACATAACAACAAGTTAAATGATTTGAGAGGAAAATAGCATGTGACGTAGTACACCAAAATGTAAATTCATGCATACAGTGGAATGTCATAAACAGATAGATGCTACTCTATAAAACTATTTTAAGTTGTTTAATATTACGGAATGAAGGTATGCTTAATGTAATTTGTTTGTTTGTTTTGAATATTTTCAATGAAAATGTTTATTGAACAGATTTTTGTCGGTCGTTACAGTTCCTATCCTACATCTTCTCCTATCTACTGAAATATTCTAAGAAAACAACTTAAACTTAAATCTATAGTTGCACCTGGATAAGTCATCATTTTAAAATATTTCTAACATTTTTAGACAAATCCTACAAGTAAAAACATTACATTTTAGTGGATTTACAACCATTGTTTGTTCTTTGTGAAATTTCTAAAGTAGCAAATTTATTACTTATATACCAACCATTGCAGTAAACTTCTGGTAGATTATCGAAATTCAATTTTTAATTAAGTTTTAAGTTTTGACATTATGTTCTAAAAATCTGCTACGAAAATTTCTACTTGTATGTCTATATACTGGACATTTATTACCAAAACATATATAAATTATAAACCCCAAAAAATTCTTTAAAATTATTTTGTAAATTTATTACTTACTATGATCTTTTTACAAAATTATAATAAATGTAAGCCAATATTAAATAAATCATTTTATTTTTTTTATTTTCAGGTAAGTCTTCATATTACTACAACCACACGATCATAAGGAACTAAAACCTACAATGAAAGGAGACATTTGCTCATTCCAGGCTAGTGTTGCCTGTTGCCTATTGTTTTTTCTTACATTCTGATGATATAAATTAGTTTTAACAACCTATTAACAGTAAGATCAGTGGTAAATCAACTGTGACCAGTAGAATATTTGAGTACATTGCGAAAGAAACAATTATCTTTTTTTCAAAATGGTTGGAAAGCTTTGGTTTAAATTGATTGACAATCGTGTAAAAATTGTAGATATGTTTTAATAAGTTTGTTAAACGTGGTAAGCTCTGAATTTATTCTTAACTCAATATTTCTAAATTGAGTGAAATTGAAAGCAAATAAATACAACTGACCTTACTAATCAATTGGCATTGTTTACGATAGTGATTAGCATTTTTTTGTGTTTATAAGTTTATTCAATGAAATTATAGAGGAGTTTATTTCTACACACATAAAATAGTTTGCTCCACAGAAAGTTGTATTTTCGAACAACTTAGATACTGTGTTTCTCGTCAATTACTCATGGATGTTTAATTTTCGTGATGACGAATGACACCACACTTATTAGACAAGCGTGAAAGATGTAAGATTATCAGTTATTTTCCTTAAATGTGGTGCCCACAAAACTATTATCTTAAAAAATCTGGGAAGGCGGTTCGATTCTAAGAAACGATATTCACAGAGTTTATAAGTTTGAAAATTAGCTATAAAAAACGGTACATTCGAACTTTTCAAGGCAATTGTAGGGCAACAAGACATATTACGAATTACTACTTAAAAAACGAAAGAATGCAACACTATAGAAACATCATGAACTAAGCTCTGTACCATAGAACCTGTGATAATATGAAATGATTTTTTCTGATACTTCAATATATTTTCACATATCCCAATTTCCAAATGAAAAAATCGATCCCGTGAGTTACATGGGTTTAGTTTATGAATAAAAACAAGTATTTATTTACTTCACATACAATAATCAATCAATATTTTTTTTATTTCTATGTCATACACAAAAACCATTATTCACAAACTAATCCATTTAATTTATTTATTTCCATATGATAATATTATTTGTGTAAATATTTCAAAAATGAATAACCTAATTAACAATACAACAAAAAAAAACAAGCAACTGTTAAAAGCATATTAAGCACAACCTATTATGTAACAGAAATATATATACACGTATTATTATTTTTTGCCGTTTGCTTGTTTGTTATTCAAAGGCTAATCCAAAAAATATTATCATAAACCACAATTAACTGTACTACTCTTTACACATACAAAGCAAAAGCAGCCACCCCATTACAATATGAAATCCCACCATCACTAGCTTTTTTTTGTACACAACTAATAATAAAAATAATTGTTCATCCAATATAGTTACAATATAATATTATTCGAAATACATTGAAAATTAATAATGGGTTGTTAAAGATATTTTATTTGGATAAGCCTTTTTTTTACAAAAAGGAAAAGGTTCCTGGCATACAAAAATAAAATTTTAAAGGTCTTGTACTTTAAAGGCCTTAGATCTTTTGAAACAAATAAATAACATGTCGAGACGCAGATTTAAAAACTATATGGCTGGATTAATAGTTCATAGAGTGCTACCAACAAGCTCTTTGAAATGCGAATGAGTTACAAAATCACAAAATCACCTTAACCATTGACTTATAAAAAATCTGTTTGAACTTAATTTCTAGGCAGATCTCTATATCTCTCACAGGTACCTTACAAAACGATGGTCATCATTTTACATCAAGAAAACCTGTGGTAAAGAAAGAAGTATTTTACAACACACAATTTAATTTGGTGAGTTCGTTTTTTTCTGATGATTGAGATATAATTGATATGATTCAGAAAAAAGAATCGAATCAAATTTATTAACAAAAAGAATGTGTCCAGAAACTGGATCGACACAGTTTATTGCTAAGTTTCACTACCTGAGAAATTACCAAGCTGCGCTAACGATTAAAATTATGGAAGGTTAACCCTTCAAAAAAGGAAAATTTATCTCTACAGAACTCTTGTATTTTAAAAGAAAATAAGGGGATGAATAAAGGTTTGTTCTAACTCTAAAGTTGGAATTTCGTTTTTTGAAGGAAAACGAAAAAATAGAATCACTGATGAATTAAATTAACACCAACACCATGTAATGGACGAAATTCGTGATCTGGACGACCGGCGCTGAATCTGACTATTTCTGATCGATTTCATACTTGACATACAAGTTTTTTTTTTCATCCAACAGGCTGGTTCGATGAATCTTTCCATCGGTCTCTACCTTGTCCTCTATCATACCCTCCAACACCGCATATTAGTTATACTAGAGTGTCGGGGGATATGTCCAACAAATCTGCTCCTTCTGTTCTTTAACATTTTCCAGATTAATATGATTATTAGTTCATTGGACGAAATAATATAAAATTGTTTTTAATCGTTGTAGTCCAAACAATTTTTATTTCTTATAAAACATTCATTTTTATTTTATTATGACGACGCGTTTCTGCTTTACTCCAAAGCTATCCTCAGGTCCAACAAAAATAAAATACTAACATAACAAAATATTACAAAAAAAAAATGGAAAATTATATAATTGAAAAATATTTTGAAAAAAAAACTTACAGAAATGAAAACACTGTTTCAAAAAAGAAAAACTGATGAGAAAAGGTGAAACTTTTCTTACAAAAAAATGAAAAATCACATATATTTCTTTAAAAAATTCTAAAAAAACAACATAAACAGACTGAATTTCTATCTTTTATATTATATAAATTTCTTAAACAAAAACTGATACAAAATGAAATTTAAATCAAAGCTAGGTAGGAATTAAATATTCAAATGAAAGATAGGTAAACATTGTCAAAATAGGTGTGATCTGATTGTATATTCATATTATTTTGGAACTTTTTAATATAAATAGCTTCAGAAATTTTGCGCTTGTTAGTATTAGACTCAAAATTTAAAATCTCAGGATTATTTGAATCAATTTTATGATTACTGGAAATAGCATGATCACACAAAGCACTGTGTGAGTTGTTACCCTTAGCAATATGATCTTTCAGTCTAGAAACAAGATTTTGTTTAGTTTCACCAATATATGTTAGACCACAATTAAGTTCAGCACAATTAACTTTGTAAACTAAATTAGAGAAATATTATTTTGGAAAAAGATCTTTAAGAGGTGTGAAAATACGCTTTCGTAGAGTATTGCATGGTTTACCAACAGCTTTAATATTATAGCCATGCAAAACGCGATTTAAGTTCTCAAATAAAACTTTAGTATAAGGAAGGGATACAAATTTAAAGGTGCTATCTTGATTATTAATAGTCCAAGAGCTAGTAAACCCTTTGGGTAACGGTCGTTCTGTAAGGCTAGAATTTTTTTTAGTGATAAGTCATGAAATGTGAAGTACGGAAACCACCACCTGGCAGGCATCAGCCGTGCACGTCATCATCCCCTATATGTTTGAAAGTGTAATACAAATTAGAAAAAAAACTTCCGCCTGTAAGCTTGAAATTTTTATATGATTTAGCTCATTTATTGTAGAGTACAAAAAAAATTGACAGGCTATTTTGACGAGCACAAGTATCTGCCAGGCGAATCGAAAGGTGTCACAACCTGCCGGCCGCCCGTCACAACCGACGAAATCTAGAAAACCGCTGAACGGATTTCAAAAAATTCTGTTTCTAAAAATAAGTTTACTTAATGGGAAGAGCTGAAAGGACGATGTGTTCGATCACTGTACCGGAAGTGTGTCAAAAAATCGTCAAGTGTGTCAAAACAAG
>OY856188.1:229784680-229787180 GCA_963693315.1 Diogma glabrata | reverse complement strand
TAGGCTGCATTCTCCTCACTTTTTGGTTTTACAGTTGCACCTTCAACAGACTTCCGTTGAATAGGCGACGAAGATCTATCACGCTTCCTGTTCCAGCAGTCCTGTGAGATATGGCCCGATTTCCTACATATCCAGCACAGGAGTTTTCTACTGCTGTTCCTGAACCCTACGTGCTCCATTTCTTCGGCTCCTCTGTTCTTCACAGAAGACGACAATCTGTCTGCTTCCCCGTTTTTCTTGCACTCCCGTGCCATGTGACCCTCTTCGTCACATACCCAGCATCTGATGTCGCTTCTATCTCTGTGTGCCAAAACTTCCCCTTTGATGTTCTCCTCCACATTCCTTTTTCTACATCCACCAGATGGCATACACATCCTCTGTACCATCTCATATTGCATTGCGTATGCGACAGTTTCATGGAACGTCGCTTTAGGTGTAGTCATTACTTTGATCCTGGTTTCTGATTCTCGGATACCATCAATGAAGGCCTCGATCTTCATCTTCTCCATAAAATATGGTGGAGTGTTCGCGTGTGCCAAATGAACAAGGCATTCCACTGCTGAGGAATAGTCCTGCATACTTTCTCCATTCCGCTGCAAGCGACCTTTTAACTCAATTCTGTATAACTCCTTTTTATGGTCGCTGCCACATTTACGTTCCAACGCATTCATCACCTCAGCATAACTTTTGCGATCGTTTTCTGGTACTGCCTGTAATGCTTCAGCTGCTTCCCTTTTAAGTGCAACTATCAATGCAGCAAGACGATTTTCGGCGTTCCAAATATTTTGATCTGCTGCAGTCTCGAACTGGAACTTGAAAATACCGAAGGATGTTGTTCCATCGTACGATGGTGGTTTTAGTTTGATATTTGCTACTTGATGTACCACCTGGGGAGCAACTTTAGTCGTTTCAACATCCTGCAGCCGTTTCTCGAAATCATCTACTTTTGCAAGTACCTTTTTGTTTGCATCAAGCACTTTCTGCTCAAGCTCTTTCACCTCTTGATGAACTCTGCCTACCTCCTCCCGTAACGTAGTAGATATTTTGAGAAGTTTCTCGTCCATTATTTGCTTGACGTTCAAACTGATTTCTTCCTTGGTTGTAGCCATGTTATTGTTTACTATTTCCAGCTGTTGATTGATGTTGAGACTTTGCTGATCAAATTTTTGATTCAACTCGTCTTTGTTAGCAGCTATGCTTGAGTTTACGACATCCAATTTCTGATTCATATTGGTATTTACGGCAGCCAATTGCTGATTCATATTCAAATTTATTTGTTGCATCATAGCCATTAACTGTGTAAAATCACTATTTGCAGGTGGCAATGAAGATGTTGTTTCCGCAACAAAACTTTTGTCCTCATCAACTGAATCAGTATTTGTTGTAACAATTCCAAACTGGTAACTTTCCACGTCCATTCCATTGGCTTCCATACCTTGTCGAAGCCGTAGCATTAATTCAGTTTTGTTTCCACTTGTTGACAATCCACGTTGTTCTAGTTCTTTCTTTAACTCAAGAACCTTCAAATCACTTAATAAAACCATTATTAACAGCTAACTAATCCGCCGATGTCACCAATGTTACGTTTTTCCAAACTTCCTTCGAATTGGCCTAACTCACAATTCGATAAACGCAATTCCCAATCTCTTCCTGAGTTCGATCACTGATTAGTAAGCACAAACACCAGGTTTTATTAAGTATTCAACAACTTAATTGTTCCACAACAATAGGAAAACAATATTCCTAACTAGAATATTCTTTTAACAGCTTCAGAAACTCCAACGGTTGATTGTAGAAATTTCCAGTAATACAACGTTTAAAATAATACACAAATTATTTCTACTTAATAACACTTTAAACTTTATTTACAAAAACTAATTTAAATATCACTTTTATAATTTCAACTTCACTATCGCAGGTTTAAAATAACACTAATTAAAAACTACAAGAAACAATTTCCTTATATACATTTTGCTTAATCTCTAGAAATTTCTAGGTCACTTTTTAGAAACCTTGAGAAAATATTAGAATATTCGATTGTTTTACGTTACGTTGATTTGATTCATAAAATCATAAAATAAATAGACCTTAATTCTAAGAATATGTACAACAACAACACTATTCATTTCATTCACTTTCTGTTGTGTTTTGTTGATTTTATTTTCCTGGAAGTGACCGTAATCGTTTAGATCTTTCTATAATCGTCTAGATTTTTCTGTACTCGTAACAATATATCGTCGCTTTAATAATGAAATGACGTATACGCAAAAGTATAGTTTCGAGATATTTGAGTTTAAAGTTTGATGTGCGCATGCATTTGCATGGACGTTAATTTATAATTTATTAATTCTTACCCCCAGTCATAAAATAATTCGAAAATTTAAAAACGCCAATTCAAAGATGCCCTTATGGGGAATGCAGCGCACCTATTATATAAAAACAACGTATAAATAGCATACGTTGTTTCATTATTAAAGCGACGATATATATATATATATAT
>OY856188.1:229759699-229784480 GCA_963693315.1 Diogma glabrata | reverse complement strand
TATTATTATTGAGAATTATGGCATTATAAGTTTGTCAAAAAAATGTTGTCAAGGGTGTCAAAAGAAAGATTTTCATTTCTTTTTTTAGGAAATAATAAAATTACTTATTTGTATAAAATAAAATGTATAATGAACATGATATTATTATTATTGAGAATTTTTTTGCATTATAAGCTTGTCAAAAAAATATTGTCAAGTATAACAAAAAAATTAGCTGTTTGTATTACGTAAATGTGGCATAGAAAATTTTTGAGCTTGTTATACTTTTTGAAATATTTTTTGAATTTTAAAAAGGTTTGTATTTTGATTTTGTAATAATTTTTGCAATATTTTTAGAATTTTATGAAAAAGTTTTTATTTTTGATATTGTTATATTTTTTGCAATATTTGTAGAATTAAAAAAAAAAAAAGAATTTGTGAAGCGAAAAGAATTTTATATTTATTTCTAGATTAGAATGTTTCGTTTTGAAAAGCCTCGATTCGCACACGCCACATACGTCCAAAAATCTTAGCTTTACGTCCTTGTATCGTAATGTACTATTAGTGGAGGGGCTGAAACCACAAGCTGTGAGATATCAAGACTTCGATTTTGGTTAAGGATGTTGATATAGTTTTCGGCATAAAACTTGTATGAGGACATTGTTTTTAGTTTTGGGCAGCGATGTACATCAAACACACCTCTTTGTTAAAGTACATGTATTTTTTTTATCTCTGTTAAGAAATTTATTACAAAACTAACACGAAACATCAATACGTTCCTGGAAAATCATAACAGATCATAAATTAACATAATTTAGTGAAAAGATAATACAATCAGCAAACTACTCTAAAACCTCTCCATTTAGCGTTTCGAGAAAATATTACAAAATTACAAATTAATATTTCTTTCAAGATTCCAATAATATTGTAAAAAATTAATTAAAATCGAACTTTTTTCAAAATACTAAATATATTTCAAAAATTAAAATAAAATCAAAAATTGTAACTTTTTCTAAATTCTAATAATATTCCAAAAATTCTTTAAAATTCAAAAATCGAAACTTTTTCCAAAATTCTACAAATATTGCAAAAAGTATAACAATATCAAAAATAAAAACTTTTTCAAAAAATTCTAAAAATATTGTAAAAATTATTACAAAATCAAAAATACAAACTTTTTTCAAAATTAAAAAAATATTTCAAAAAGTATAACAAGTTCAAAAATGTTCCATGCCACATTTTCGTAAAACAAACAGCTAATTTTTTTTGACTTAGTTGACAATATTTTTTTGACAAACTTATAAAATAGATAAAATTCTCAATAATAATAATATTATGTTCATTAATTACATTTCATTTTATACAGATAACTAATTTTATTATTTTCTAAAAAAAGAAATGCAAATCTTTCTTTTGACACACTTGACAACATTTTTTTGACAAACTTATAATGCAATAATCTAGTTTTTGGTCTCACATAACCAATCCCGACCATCAAGATTTCTTCAAATTCAATGTTGCTATCCGTAATCACTTAAAATGAACGTTTTTTACGTTTTTTTCAAATATATGCAAATTGCCTTGTTTTGACACACTTGACGACTTTTTGACACACTTCCGGTATAGTTATCGAACACATCGTCCTTTCAGCTCTTCCCATTGTGTAAACTTATTTCTAGAAATAAAAATTTTTGAAATCCGTTCAGCGGCTTTCTAGATTTCGTCGGTTGTGACGGGCGGCCGCAGGTTGTGACACCTTTCGATTCGCCTGGCAGATACTTGTGCTCGTCAAAATCGCCTGTCAATTTTTTTGTACTCTACAATAAATTATCTAAATCATATAAAAATTTCAAGCTTACAGGAGGAAGGAATTTTTGGATGAAAAATGGGATTTGATAATGTGTAATGGAGAACTGGCTTCTTTAGCAGGCCGCGCACCTAGCGATATTTTTAAGCCCCAAACTAGCTTCAGTCTGTGGGATCGAACAAAGAATACCTGCAGCTCCAGCACAAATAACCAGCGTAGTACGCGTTTTTCAGAATTTAAGTGGATCAAAGAAAAAAAGACAAGTGGGATAAGAAGACTCTGGCGACTCCATACGTGAACAAACCCGCGATCACCACGTCCACCCCCATATTTCATCATTCACGTACCGCACACCCAATACACTCACGCCTATATATACACACGCTCTCATCCATACCCCCATACACTCACGCATACCATAACCTGGGTGACCAAAACCTTGTCAATTTCAACTCCACCAAAACACAGATGTTGATTGTTTCCAGATTAAAGACCGAGTTCCCCAAAGATATTTTATTTAGTATGTGTGATGAACCAATAGGTGAATGTAAAAACATTCGTTTATTGGGTGTCACAGTTTCAAATGACCTACTCTGGAACGATCATGTAATGGCGATGGCAAAAAGCGCGTCTAAAAAACTCGGCCTCCTAAATAGATGCAAAAAATTTTTCACTCCATACCAATTGCTCCATGCTTATAAGTCCTATATTCGTCCCTGTATGGAGTACTGCTGTCAAGTTTGGGGTGCTGCCTCTGTTTCCATCTTGGCCCTCTTGGACTCTGTTCAAAAGCGAGCTATGCGAATTGTAGGTGATCGAACTTTGACATCAAAACTTGATTCCCTACAACATCGTCGCACTGTTGCTGGCCTCGTTGTTTTTAAAAATATCGTCATCAGCAGTGCTCAGATGAAATCAGCGGCATCATGCTTCAAACTTATTCTTACCCCCGTTCCACTCGGCAATCGGCTGCCGCAACCAGTGAAACGGTAAAGATCCCGCGCTGTCATACTGGCAGATCGCAGAGAGGCTTCTTTGTCCGAACTGCGTACAAATAGAATAGTTTGCCGGAACACTTAGTCTCAGGTGGCTTCAACCCACAGATGTTTAAAAAAAGCGTTAGTCTACACCTTGGAACGCCAGTTGTTGTGGGACCCAGGTCTAGACCTAGGTCTTAAAAGGTATTTATGTGTTGTTGTGACACATATTCTAAACCCTATTACACAACACATTTTATTAAAAAAAAAAAAAAATACATACGTACACACCATCATCCATACCCCCATACACTCACGTATACATACATACACGCCATCATCCAGGCTCATTAAGTTGTTCTATCCATTATGCCATAAAGTCAACTCTTTAGTTTTCCATTACTTGTTATTCTTGCGGTTTCCCCTTCTGATATATTCAATCGACTTACACCCATTGATTCCAGACTAACCAATAATGCTTGCAAGCTTGTGTCATCATAGTCCATCGCTTTACTATCAAATTTTATCACTGGAGATATAACTTTTTTTGGTTTGTGTATGCCCTACTAGTATTTCTGTACAATTATTTGCTTTTGGTTCAACATCTCTCAGTGTTAAACGTGAGCTATGTAGAAATCCATCCTCCTCATGTCCAGCTCTATATGGCATTGTAACGTTTGGACTATATGATAAATATTCTAAATTCACAGCAAATCCAGCCATATCGACAGGCCACTTACTTTTGGCTGGCCAAGAATAAAAAAAAAGGACCCAACAACTTTTCCATTTCTTACACTGGGTGCACTAACCGCATACAAACCAATTAACCCAACGGGAAACATTAAAACACGTTTTTTAGATCGAATTTCTGAAAAGAACGTTAAATCAAAAGTATTATCGTCATCATCAAAATATAAAACCCCAGATTTGATTTGGTTACTTTTTTTTTCTTATCCATGATAATGCAGCTCGTCTATTCGAAACACCTCGTGGAACAATTGCATTTGTTCGCTAAATATCCGGCATGGGGCTTGAGATATGTGTAAAAGGAATATCACATTTTTTGAGTAATTGTACTAAAAATGTATTACATACGTCATTATCATCAGCTGCTATCCAATATAAATTTGGAATATGCATTAATGTTTGACCTAATCTTGGTATTTCAGCAACTTGTTCTCGACTAGGATACGTTGGTGTTACAAAATAAATTATTGGCACAGGATTTGAAAATTTCGCAAGCATTCTTTTATTAAAATTCATTTCATTACATACTGTTGTTGTTTCATTTATGGTTATATTCTGCGGTCTTTGAATTAGCTAGCCTCTGGATGATCAAATTATATATAAAATACATAGTGAAATTCCAATAATAATAGTTAGGGTACTTCGTAAATGACACATTTTTGATGTAAAATTTTCAATATTAGAATAAATTACGAGTCGCATAGTTTTTTAGGTAGATTTCATATAAAAATCTACCTATTGCAATGGGCTTCATCTCGGAATTTCGGAAAATTTTTTGTGCCAAACGACTATATATGATAAGCGGAGACAAAAAAACAAAAAAAAAAAAAATTTATATATATATATATATATATATATATATATATATATATATATATATATATATATATATATATATATATATATATATATATATATATAAACGATATGAGATATAACGAAAACGACCGGCACTCTCACGGTCGCATTTGTTGAGGTAGATCAAAAAAATTTTCTGTACTTGTGTGTTTTAATAATATCTTGGACAAGTTCGTGAATCAGCAAAATCCGACACGTGGTTAAGAAACTAGAGGCTTTTTCTGAAAAAAATTGATTTTTTAAAACCGTTATAACGGCCGTTTGGATACTAATATTTCAAAAAATTTAACAAATTTATAATCTTTGGAATCTTTTTTATCAATTTGTTTTAAAAAAAGACCTCTGCAGTTAGAGGTTCCTGAGTGAGCGGCTCCAACAAAAAAGTTTGCAAAAATAAATTTTTTTTTAAACAACCGGCACTCTCACGGTCGCATTTATAAGGCCAGATCAAAAAACCTTTTCTAAACATGTGCGTTTTATTAATATCTTGGACAAGTTCGTAAATCAGCCCAATCCAACACATGGTTAAGAAACTAGAAGCTTTATACTAGAAAAAAACTATGTTTTTTAGATCCGTTATAACGGCCGTTTGGATTCTAATATTTTTAAAAGCTTCATAAATTTAGAATCTTTGAAACCTTTTTAATCAGTTTCTTTCAAAAAAAAGACCTCTGCGGTTGGAGGTTTCTGAGTGAGCGGCTCCAACAAAAAAAGCTTGTAAAACACAAAATGCGTTTGAATCAACCGGCGCTCTCACGGTTGCATTTGTGGAGCCAGACCAAAAAACCTTTCTGAAAATGTGTGTTTTATTAATATCTTGGACAAGTTCGTAAATCAAAAAAATCTGACACATGGTTAAGGAACTATAGGCTTTATACTAGAAAAAAAAGTGGTTTTTTTAATCCGTTATAACGGCCGTTTGGATACTAATATTTTTAAAATCTTCATAAATTTAGAATCTGTGAAAATATTTTAATCGATTTCTTATATTTATAAACCTCTGCAGTTAGAGGTTTTTGACGTGTTGGCTTCAACAAAAAAGTTTGCAGCAATCCCCAACTACAATTTCCAAAAACCTTATAACAGTCAATGTCAACCTTATAACAGTCAAAAAAATAAAAGATTTGAATAGAAAAAATTATTTTTTTTTCTTAGAAATAAACTTTTTTGATATTTTGCAGTAATTGCACGACATATGATATAGAGTAGGTTTGTGTCATAAATTGTCACACACATGTTCTGTGGTAGATTTGATATTTGTTTGTTGCAAAATTGGATAAATATAATTTTGCTTGTAGGTAGCTAATTTTTCTTTTTAAAATTTGTTCGATATCTGTTTGAAATTAGTTTGTTTTGTTTAAACTAATCTGATACATAAGATTCTACTGGCACACAAAACTGTCTGATCTCGAAATCTACCTATTTCTAGCGGATATACGTGCCGCTTGGACTTTTTTAATTGCAATACAATTTCTATTTAAGATGTCAATTTTCTGTTTACAAATTTTGCAAAAATTAATTACATTATATAGACAGTATTTCTGCTAATGGAATTCTAATTATTCAATAACAAAATTGATATATATTAACTTTATATTAACTTCTGATATTTGTTTAATTTATATTATTCACGAATAATTTATTTGTTGCCTTCTTACAACCTACACTACCGTTATATAATACACTTTATAATTAACTAATAACTATTTATAATGAAAATAAAATATATGTTGACATTTGGTTTATATATATATATATATATATATATATATATATATATATATATATATTATATATATATATATATATATATATATATATATATATATATATATATATATATATATATATATATATATATATATCTATATATATATATATATATATATATATATTATATATATATATATATATATATATATATATATATATATATATATATATATATATATATATATATATATATATATATATATATTATATATATATATATATATATATATATATATATATATATATATATATATATATATATATATATATTATATATATATATATATATATATATATATATATATATATTATATATATATATATATATATATATATATATATATATATATATATTATATATATATATATATATATTATATATATATATATATATATATATTTATATATATATATATATATTATATATATATATATATATATATATATATATATATATATATATATATATATATATATTAGGGTGTCCCAAGACATAGAGCAAAAAAATTTTTTTGCAAAATTTTATACGCATACCCGCTAAATTTTTTCCAATTAACCTTAAAAACTTAAATTAAAAGTTTTACTGCGATTGGATGACGATAACCCGTGCCGACTTGAAGTTGAACTTTAACATACGAGCTTTTACTGCGATTACTGTGCAATTATTTGAGATATTATTTTACTTTCATTAAATAAAACGCCAATGAATTAGAAAAAGATATTACTTTGGTCTGAAAGTCCTAAGTATTACATTCTCGATCCAAAAATGAAATTCTTACCCCATTTATCGACGTTTTAGGACTTACTGATTCTAAAAAAAACTGTATGTCTGTCTGCCGTCACAACCGACGAAATCTAGAAAACCGCTGGAAGGGATCTCAAAAATTTTTGTTTCTAAAAATAGGATTACTCGATTGTAACAGCCAAAATGACGATGTGCTCGATAACTGTACGGGAAGTGTGTCAAAAAAAATCGTCAAGTATGTCAAAACAAGGAAATATGCCTATTTTTTGCTTAAAAACGTTCATTTGAAGTGATTGCGAATAGGAACATTGAATTTGGAGAAATTTTGATGGTCGGTATTGGTATGTGAAACCAAAATCTAGATTATTGCGTTATAAGTTTGTCAAAAAAAATGTTGTCAAGTGGGTCAAAAGAATGATTTTCATTTTACTTTATTTTTTGAAACAATATGAAATTAATTATTTGTTTGACATGAAATGTTATCGAACATGAAAGCAGACATGGAAATTTTGTATTTTGTTATAATTTTTGGAATATTTTAAAAATTTTTGAATTTTTGAAAAAAGTTTAAATTTTTGATTTTGTAATAATTTTTGGAATGTTTTTAGAACTTTAAAAAAAAGTTTAAATTTTTTATTTTATTTTAATTTTTAGAATATTTTTTGAATTTTGAAAGAACCATGAATATTTGGTTTTGTAATATTTTCTTGAAACGCTAAATGGAGAGGTTTTTGAGTAGTTTGCTGGGTGTATCTGAACGATACAGCTGAAATGCTCTAAGCATTGATATCTCCTTTTTAATTATTATTTCTATTATTATTTAATCTACTTTCAATTTACCAATTTTGGAAACAGGCACCATTCCACCTTTTCTCTATAGCATTCTATTTTATGATGATCAACTTTTTGCCAATGATCTCTAATTTTTTGAAAAAGTGGAATGTCCGGGCTTATTATAGGCACTTGTTTTATTTTCACTTCAAAAAGACTTTTTAACACCAGCTCGTACATGTGATGGTTGCAAGCGAAAATAAGTTTTTATATATTGATTTTTTTCAACGCGCACACATACGATGTGTATGCGAAGCAGTTATAGTATCACAGCAGAGAATTTGCACTTTGTCTTGAGTTTTCAGTCTTAAATAACATTCCAAGCGTGTCTATAGAATTATTTAGTTTTGGCACAAAAATTGTTCTTTGTTTTCGTATGAAATGTATTATATTAAAAAACAATATATTATACAACAATACTATACGAGAGCTTGCCCATTTGAAGGAAGTTTTGGGTTACCTTTCGTGTATATTTTTTGTTTAGAACTACCAAGTTCGACGGACATATTTATTTTTCAAGAAAAATTCGTATAACCGACAAGATATTTAGAAATTATAAGCACATCAAAACAGGTATGCGCGCTAAAGTACACAATCAAGTATTGAGGATGTTTAGGTCCAAGTCGGCACGGGTTACTGTTATTTAAATTGCATGAAATTTTTTTTACAGTTGTTTTGACATAAAAGAAAAAAAATTAAAGGGTATGCGTTAAAAAAAAACATTTTCTGGGACACCCTAATATATATATATATATATATATATATATATATATATATATATATATATATATATATATATATATATATATATATATATATATATATATATATATATATATATATATATATATATATATATATATATCGTGTCGGTAGGTATGCCTTGTAATGTATTCTCGAAAAATAAATAATAGATTTACAAGAATTTTTGGTTGCCAAATACCGATTGAGTTCTACATATAGGGATATTCCCATCCACACATCCATATACACATAATCACACACCTACATACATATCCATAATCATTCATACATATATATAAAACAAAATTAAAATATAACTCACCCCATGATGTGGATAATTCCCGCGTCTCCACCCCCTTGGATTCGCCTTAGCCCGTCATGTTCCTCGGCCGTAAAAAAACAACAATTTCAATGGTTAAACTGCACCTTGTACCGTGGTATTATTTTTTCTTGTTTGGACACAATAACTGGATCGGGTCAGTAAATAATGCAATTTCTTTTATGTTTTCTATTTTTTGTGGTTATATTTTGTTTTTTTACAATCACTTATGAGTTAGTATAAACACGCCAAGCTTACAAAAATTTTATACTATTTAGAATATATTTGGCTAGTATGTAATTTATTGCAACAAGAAATAACTTATAAGATATGGCCACTATCAGCCTTTTACAATGTTTCTCGGTGTCGTTTTATATTATCTGATTTATCATAACACCAATTCAACTGGTACCGGTAATTTAACAAGCATTTTTCGGTGGTTGGATGTTATGTATTAATTTATCTAATCAATAATTTATGACAACAAAAAAAAACAACAATTAACACATGGTCCCTCTCCGCCTTTAACAATTATACTATCTGTCGTTTAATATTATCGGATAAATAACAACACGAATAACACAAATTTAATATGTAATATCACAAGCATATTACTTGAGGAAACTCTTAATTACCACCATAATTAATTTATTCTATTTTATGTTGTGGTTCTTCGTTATAACCAAAAAAAAAGCAATCATGCCAGAACAAAATGATATTGCACTTTTTCAGACTTCAAAAAATAATCTAATCAGATATCAAAATGAAATAAGCGAATAAAAGAAAGAGGGCCTCTATCGGCTGGTATTTATAGTTCAAAAGAGGCCGTTTTTAACCACAATAAAACGATAATTTTTTTTTTGGAAATTTTTCGTTGATCATTGCACCCACTAAGGAAGTTGTACAACTGTTTCGTAACAAATTTTTAAATTTTTTCTTTCAAAATAGATACAGTATTTTTTTTATAAGAAATTGGAAGACAAGAGTTAAAATTCAAATACCGGCCAGACCAAGTAGGTTTTAGATACCAATCTGTTATTAACACACCAAGACTATTTTTTATAACTAAAGTGTCAAGAAATGCAATTTTATTTTAATTTTCAATTTCAACAGTGAATTTAAGACGAGGATGGAAATCATTAAATTTAACAAGAACAGAATCAATTAAAATAATAGGAACAGAGGTAAGAATATCATCAAAATATATAAAACGGAAGAGTAAAATCTAAAGATTCAATAATTTTTATTTCTATTAATTACTAGACTAGCTGGAGAACCCATTGGTGAACCAAAAATTTGTTGATAAAATACATTTTTATAAGAAAAATACCAATGGTTCAATGCTAATAGGAGTCCTTCAATGAAAATGTCTTTTTCTAAAGTTTTATATTCAACATTAGTTTTGGTTTTCCTAATAAAATCAGATTTTTGTCGTCGAATATTACTAATTATAAATTCTTGAGAAGCAAACTCTTGAATAACTATTTGAATTTCATCCCATTTTCTATCTATACACTCAAGAACTAATGCATTTGGAATATTTGTGAAAAGTGATATAACATCTAAAGAAATCAAAGAATAATTTGTAGGAATAAATACATCTTTTAATTTATCAAAAAAATCATAAGAATTTTTAACATGACTAAAAGTTTTTCCAACAACTCTTGATAAAATATCAGAATAAAATTTTGAAAGATTTTATAAAGGAGAATTGATGTAAGAGACAATAGGACGTAATGGTTCGTAATAATTAGTGTTTACCTATCTTTCATTTGAATATTTAATTCCTACCTAGCTTTGATTTAAATTTCAATTTGTATCAGTTTTTGTTTAAGAAATTTATATAATATAAAAGATAGAAATTCAGTCTGTTTATGTTGTTTTTTTAGAATTTTTTAAAGAAATATATGTGATTTGTAATTTTTTTGTAAGAAAAGTTTCACCTTTTCTCATCAGTTTTTCTTTTTTGAAACAGTGTTTTCATTTCTGTAAGTTTTTTTTTTCAAAATATTTTTCAATTATATAATTTTCCATTTTTTTTTTTGTTATTTTTTGTTATGTTATCAAAATCTTCAATGGTTACTTGTCTTTTTATTCAAATTATAAATATATGAAAAATTTTTCCTTTTTCAAAAACAGCTATATTATAGACAAGTTGACAGCTATATTATAGACAAGTTGAAAAATCAAACTACAAAAATTACATAAAAACTGTTTAGTTTTATTTTACAATTTTTTAATTTTTGTTAGTTATAGTTACTCCAATATTTCGACTTGTTAGTCATTATCAAGGAAAGTCTGTAAAACATCAGAACAACATTTACAAACATGTTAATATTTCTAATATGACTAGTGACCCTAACATTATAGAAAACATACCTAAACTATAACTTCATGGTTTTTAAAAAATGCTTTATATAAAACAATGATAATTAAGGAAAAAACTATATAAACTGGCATTAACACATATATAAAAAAACTTTTAGATCAACATATGATCGTGTCATCAAAATTTAAAAATTAACTGAATACAAAAAACAAAATCAAAAACCAAATAACTAGCAATTAATTATATATTCCTTCTTGTAATAAAAACCTAACATTATATTTTTTATATGTGCCAATTATATTACGTCATTATCTATGCGATATATATTCTCAAATAAAAAAAAATAATATAAAATATAAAATTAAACTGAGAGATGTTTATGCCAAGCTGGAAAAACTTTCTGTATCCCTGTTAAGAGTTACTGATCTTTATTAAGAAAACTACCTAAACAACAACAATATTGAATCAACAAACCAATAAAATATATGCTATTCCCTTATCTTAACGATTGATTAAGCTCAGATAGCTCTTATGTAAACCTCTACAATCCGTTTTGTAGTTTATTGAATTGTTGTGACGTGTGATATAACACATCTCTTTGAACACTCTCTTATGTTTATTAGACGCATAGTCAAGTATTGAGGCTTCTTGAAACTTAAAATTATTGTTGCATTCAATGGCATGTCTACATAGGGCAGATCTATGATGTGTTATGTTATTCTTATTCTTCATTGTATACTTTACGTCAACCTTATGTTGGTTTAACCTAGTGGTTATCGTCTTAGAAGTTTCACCAATATAAGATTTTCCACAGTCACAATCAATTTTGTAAACAACGCCCGTTCTTTTTTCTTTCGGAATACGGTCCTTAAGGTTACCAAATGTCCTATTCAAACTGTTATCAACTCTCGTGGCTATTCTACTAATTTGATTAGGTCTACGTAGACACTTCTTAATCTTCTCGGTCAAATTGGGAACATAAGACATTGATCCATATATCACTTTACTTGGTACATCGTTAAGAACTGTCCGTCTTTCCTGTAAGTTCCTGTTCGTGTAGGTATATAAACATTTAGTTATAAGTTTATTGATGAGTTTATCAGGATAGTTATTTTTATGCAAAATTTGGTGTATTTTTATTTTATTATTGTTTCTGTGTGAGGCGTCACTAAGTTCTAAAACCCTTTTAATAAACGATGTTACAACATTTACTTTCATTTTATATGGGTGCGAGGAATAGTAGTTGAGTATCCTATTCGACGCTATATCTTTACTGTACCAATTAGTTAATATTCTGTTGTTATGTCTCGTTAGTTTCATATCCAAAAACGAAATACTATTATTACATTCTTTTTCCATCGTGAACATTACTTTTTGGTGGAAGGAGTTAAAAATGTTCAAAGTCGAATCAATATTATCTTTATGGATAATCAACAAGAAATCATCAACGTATTTTTTAATAAATGATGGTTGTCTATTTAAAAGAGGTAATTGTTCCCGTAGTAATTTCTCAAGTACAATATCAGCAAGTATGGGAGATAGCGGATTGCCCATTGCGAGTCCAAAAAGTTGTCTATAGCATTGGTTGTTAAATTGGAAATAGTTATTATCGTTCACGCAAGTATCAAAAATTTTTAGAAACAATTCTTTCGAAGAAGGAAACAAGTCTTCTATTTCTGACCATCTGTCAACAATTGCCATACGCGCTATATCCGTTGGTATGTTCGTGAATAGAGATATGACATCAAATGATACCAATACCTCACCATCATTCAGTGTTATTGCATCGATTAGTAATTTAAGATCCACAGAGTTTTTTATATTTTGAATTAATAATTAGTGATATTTTTATTTTTGTTGGACCTGAGGATAGCTTTGGAGTAAAGCCGAAACGCGTCGTCATAATAAAATAAAAATGAATGTTTTATAAGAAATAAAATTGTGTGGACTACAACGATTAAAAACAATTTTTTTTCCAGATTGTCATTTATTCTCTCGCCCGGCCCAATACTTCATCATTTGTTACTCTTTCTGTCCATTTTAGTTTAAACATACGTCTGAAGCACCATAACTCGAAAACTCTATCTTCCTTCTCTTCTCCACTCCCATCTGTCCAAGTTTCACAACCATACAGAGTCGTGCTCCAGACGTATAGCTTTAAAAGTCTTTTTCTGACTGTTAGGTTTATATTCGAGGTAAGGAGGTTCTTTTTATTGAAAAGGACAGTTTTCCTTGTGCCAACCTGCTTTTTATATCATCCTTGCTTTTTCCATCGCTCGTGATTTTACTACCCAAGTAGGTGTACTCTTTTACTTCTTCAAATTGCACTCCTGCGATACTCACATTCAGGTTTTGCGTGTCCTCATTCCTACGGCATTTCATCACTTTAGTCTTTTCTTTATTTATATTCATTCCATATGCAGTCTCCATTGTATTTAGCAAGTCCCTTAGATCTTGTTCTTGCTCAAGAATTATGACAATGTCATCGGCAAACCTTAACATTACCGCTTTCTCATCTTGAATCTTTATTCCGGATGTAAACTGTTCTTTTATTATATCCATTGCCTCCTCTAAATACAAGTTAAACAGCAAAGAAGTCAAACTACAAACTTCTCTTATTCCCTTTTTTATTACTGCTTCTCTTTCCTCATCTTCTATCCTAATTAATGCTTTCTGGTTATTATATAGACTATAGATAATCCTTCTTTCTTTGTACATAATTCCTGCTTTTTTCATAAGTTCAATCATTTTGTTCCATTTTACATTATCAAATGCTTTCCACAAAAGCCAATAACATTGGTTTGTCTGTCCTGATTCTTTGTTCTAATAAAAATCTGAGTGTGTGAATCGCTTCTCTTGTTCCTTTGTTTTTCCTGAATCCAAACTGATCCTCTTTTGGCTGGGCTTCGATATGATGTTCAATTCTTTTTATGCAGTATTTTAGTTAATATTTTCGAAGCATGTGATTTGTGATGTTAAACTTATGGTTCTATATTTTTTACATTTGTCTGCTTTTGTCTTTTTTGGCAGCGTAAAAGTGACACTTTTTCGAAATCTTTAGCACACCAACTTATAAAGTCTATCCATTCCTGTTGCTCCCATCGACTTTAAAAGTGCTGGTATACCGTCTTCTTCTGCTGCTTTTTTGTGGTTAAGATCTTTTAATGATTTGTCGAACTCGGTTCACAGAATACTTTGAATCACATCTTCCAGTGTCTCCAGGTCTCGTCCACGTATATATTCTTCTTTCGTGATTCTTAAAGAGGGTGTTGCCACTACTAGGTTGTATTTTTCACCAAATTCTACAAGTTGATCTGCTCTCTCATTTCTTTTCCCCAAACCATATGCTCCTACTGCCTTCTTTACCTTTCCCTACAACAGCATTCCAATCTCCTATTACTATTCGATTTTCATCTTCTTTCACATATGAAATGAGTTTTTCTATATCTTCATAAACTTTTTCAACTTTTTCTTCATTAGCTTGTACATTAGCATATACACTTGAATCACAGTTGTTATTATTGGCTTAGTATCTAACTTTATTAGAACTGCTGTATCACTAATATGTTCATAATAATTAACCCTATGACCTAATTTATTATTTAAAACAAAACCCACTCCTGTAACTCCGTTCTTTGCTTTCGTACTTATTATCCTGAAATCCCCTGATCAAAAGTCTTGCGCTTCTTTCCATTTCACTTTATCTTATGCCAATAATATCTAAATTCATTCTTGTTATTTCTATCATAAAGTTTTCTAGCTTTCCAACTACATTTAAACTACGAACATTCCATATTCGTTCCATCTTTTAGTTTCGCTTTTTTAGTAACTGTTTTGATGAATTCGTCCCAGGTAGTCAGGTAGTTCGTTCTCACCCCGAGATTCCGATGGGGGACAACTTTACCTCCGGAATATTTTACCTTGGATGAAAACATCATATTTATTTAAGTATTTGGGTACCCGTTAAGGTAACTCTCAACTTTCCATACCGCACATCCTCGGAATACCACATAGGGTTTTTTATGGCGTGGTTTCCATTGCCTTCTCCATCACATGCCATTGGTTCCTACTAAATAGGAACTCTTCCGACTTTTGAAGAGATGTCTCTCTTCAAGGAAAAGAGTGATCCTTAACTCCATCCCGCTCATCCGTTCTCAAACAGACGGTTGGCACTTGGAGGAGACTTACTCCTTATTCCGGGAGCTCCTCTGTCGTCGGAGCCTCAGTAGTCAAGATCAGGTTACATCACTTGAAGGTTTAGGCTGACTTTTTATTGAGGGTGGCTATGTTTTACGCATCTTCACCCGATATAACAATAATCCAATAAAGGTGAAATAACAAATAAATGTTTTTTTATAAAAAATTTAAGCTTGTTTAATTTGAGAATAGGATGATCCGAAAGATTTCTGGAAATTCAAATGTGTAAAGTGTTTTTTTTTTATTTTCAGATATAAATTTTTTATTTTAACTCTCGGGTCAAAAATTTTAGTTTAAGATGAAACTCGTGATCTGGAAGACCGAAGCTGATGTTGGATCTTTAGGAACACCTTGTTCTTAAATTAATCACTTCGAAATGTTTCCAAAAACTTTAGTGTTTTTATTTCACCTGTACTACTTGTTTGTCAGAAGTCGAACAAAAATTGGGTTGGTTCAGCGTCGGTCGTCCAGATCACGAATATAATCATTTTTGGAAACTAATATCTTGAGGGGTTAGGTTTAATGGTAAGGTTGGAACTTTCATATTGTGAAATCAAATTAAAAAAATGCAAGACCTACCGCACCAGCGCCATCTTTAAATATTATAACCATTTATTTAATCTTAATATTTTTAACAGTGTAAGCCAAAATACTATTGTTGCACTTTTATTCCAATAGACAATCAATTACCTTTCAAACGCATATAAAACACTTGATATCGGGTTAGCCGTTCTCTTGCAAAGTTACCTTTGGTTTAAATTGCCAGAAATCTTTCGGGCCACTCTGTTCTCAAATTAAACAATTAAAAAATTTGATGTACAAACTTATTTTTTTATTTCATTTTTACTATTTACAAGTATGACCCGGTTCAAATTTTGACGGTTTGTTTCGTTTAGAACACGAATTGCAATAATACTGACAAAAAACGAACAGTTCTGAAAACAACACAACTTTTAAGAACAGCAAATTGGTCGACTTGAATTTGTAGGCAAGATTTAATGTCGATCTATACACTGTCTTTTAATAGTTATATGAAAGTTAAATCAACACAACAAACATCTTTCTTTAAATATCGATAAATTCTCAACAAGCAGTAACTAATTATGCAACAACCTCATAAAATACATCGACAATCATCGAGGAAAGTTGAACCACAAAACGATGAAAATCAACATCGTTAAATTAAATGAAATGTGAAAAAAAGAAAATTTTATAGCTTTTCGCAAATCGATTTGTCGATGTATTTTCATTGCTAGAAAGTATTTATGTTGGGGTAATTTTGTTTTTTTATTACAATTATATTTATGCGATTGGAAAACATATAAACGCGTTATTAAAACTTAAAATAATATTTTAATTTTTTTTATTATGAAACCCATTTGAAAGAATTAATGAATTAATCAAATTAATTTTCTGTTGTTTGTATATCAATAATTGAACAATTGTTTCTGTTGGTTGGATTGTTGTTTGTATATAACTGTTTAAGCACAATGGAATCATATCGTTCCATATTTTTCTAAATACATTTTTATACTTGGAAATACCAAAACCTTAAGCTTTTGGAATACTAGAAACTTTCCATGACGTAAATCAAGCACAAACGGATATGTTTGAAAGCCATTTCAATAAATTAATAGTTCTTTGTATCTTTCCTAATGACAATTAAAATTTTGATTGGTTATATTTATTTCAAAAGTTTTATTTAACTTCTATGTAATCTGTATTAATAACTTAATATCGTTGAGTCCAATAAACGCATTAAATATCTGAAACTAACTTTGAATCAATTTTATGATGGCTTGGTATCATTTAAATTGAACCAGTTCATATTTTATTACGTTGCTAAATA
The DNA here is from genome assembly GCA_963693315.1 of Diogma glabrata. NCBI lineage: Eukaryota > Metazoa > Arthropoda > Insecta > Diptera > Cylindrotomidae > Diogma > Diogma glabrata. Next base: position 229,767,325 of record OY856188.1, on the reverse strand, counting down.
TTTACTTAGTTAGATAGACTGTTAATTTTTTATAATCTCATTATATTCACCGTTAGAACTCATTTTTACAAATTAATTAATGTTTTGACAGTAAACAAAAAAAAAGCTAAATTTTATTGTTTTATTATTTAAAGCTTTTCAACCGTTTGCGAGTTGTGAAATAGTTAGTTAAATTGTTGCTAATAAAACATAAAAAATGGAATTTGAAATTAAATTCGAACTAATTTAAATTTTGTTTTTTATAACAGAAAAGCTCATATTTAAATATTTAGAAGGTAATTAAATATTTAAATGGTGATTAACGGACACAAACACTTGTTATTTGTTAATAATATCTTGTTGATTGAGTTTGTTGTCGATCAAACATTTGGGTTAATGCTAGAGCGTGTGTTGAGGACCGCCTGAGCATATAGATTTATGATGATTGTGCGATGAAATATTTATGATAAGAGAATTTTTTTATGTTTATTGATGTTTTATAAAAACACATTATAACTACATAGACGAATGTGTGGTGTAATTGTGCTGCAACTCATATGTCCAAAAAAAGCACTCTAAAATTTTATTCGACTACAACAGTCCCAGAACTCTAATTATCATTAAATCCAAATCATATTACAATTTACAACACTATTATTACGAAAATTGTATGAACAGTTTTCCCTAAATGAAACAAAAATGAAGTCGTTAATCGATTTAAATTGTAATCGATGAATATGAAGTCAAATCAAATACATTTTCATAGAAATATAACATTTTATTTTGAATTTTCATTTTATGAAAAATAAAAAAAAATTTCCAAAAGAATTTTTATTTTATTTGAAAAAAATTTAAATCGTTCTCATTCTTCATGTTTTTTTTAAATTGATTTCTGTTCACTACACAAAGTCGACACAATACTCAGAAATCGACGAGTATATAGTAACATCAATTTATAATGGGCACCCAATCGTACGTGAGTAACATATACATATTTGTACAAACTTACATTCGATTTGTATGAACGTTAAGTTGCAACATTTATGTGTATCCAATTTATAGAATTTAAACATTTTTTTTATTATTTATTTCAGTGCTTGAAACGATAAAAGGCCACTTTGTAAAATGGATATATTTATGTATGATAAATGTTATTTTATTGAATTGAGGGATGGAGTTTTGGGTAAGGGTTGTCGAGGATGGGATGAAAAGTTTTCAGGGTTTTGGTTTTTACTTCATGCTAACTTTTTTGAATAGCAAGTCAAATCAGAAGGCTTCGATAAAGGCTTACTAAAGGAAAGCTGATATTAAATTCCTAAGCAATATACAAATTAAAACCACCCATATGCACAAAATATTTCAGCATATATAAATGATTAATATTGGCAAATCAATTTAAAATAAATTTAATAATAATAAATAATCAAAATTATATAGATATTATAAATATAATACCGTATATATATACACATTATGGCTCTTTATTTACTCAGAATAATTTACAGAAATAGCTCGGAGCAAAAGTATAACTGAATTAAACATCTTTTCTATTTGTTTTTAAAATTATATGTAATAAATTTCATTAATTTTATATTGAACGAACTGGAAGAACATTAAAAAATATAATGAGTAAATGCTCCAATACTTATTTATCATTTATACATTTATATTATTATTATTATTATTTAACATTTATATTATTTATCATAATATTTTATATATGTGGTTTCTGTTTTAGTTCGTTTAGTTTAGTTTTTTATTTTAGTTCGAAGAAATCTTGATACTTTCAATATGCGTATTTTTTTTTTAATTTAAAAAGGAAATATTAATAAATACGTTTGAAGCATAATTTAAATATCTATTTTAAAAATACACCAAATGGTTTTCATACTTTACCAATAACTTGTTTAGAAAATTTCAAATATATATAAATATATTTAATTTTTTATTAATTGAAAATTGTAGCACCAATTACTTTTACTCACTTAATTAGCAATAAAACAATTGAGAAAAAAAAATCTTTTTGTTTCTTGAGAAGAAAAATATTAATTTAAACAATCTTTATATTATTAAATTTTTTTACTCCATTACCGGTTTGGAACTCTGTGAGTTCATTCACAAAGGGCTTACAACTAAAAGATACAAGATTATATTTTCCTATTTATAATAAAATTAAGCTTAATGCTAAAAACAGAATTGTTTATATAATTGTGACAAATTGGGAGTATTTTATAGAATAATAAAACAATTAATATAGCGAAAACTAACAAAAACAAAATAATAAAGAAAAAGGAAGAAAACAAAATTACTAAAACAATAAAAAAAATAAGTTGTTGGTTGTTATTTAATATTCTATTGAATCAATTTTTATAAATTTGAAACTGTTCACATTCCATTACTAAAAGGTGTCCTATTTTTTGCCTTTCAATTCCATCATAGCAAAAACAAACAGTCATATGTATTTACGAAAGGGCATTCATGCTGTGAAAAAAATTCAGTAAAATCTTGGGCTTACATGCATTTGCTTGGTTCTATGTTAAAAAAAATTACAAAAGTTCATCGTCGGTTAACGTAAGTCTCCTATCTTTCTGGCCATTCAGTACGACTGTTTCTTGCAATATTCTTGGGTATAAGGCGGCTTAAATATTTTTTTCTTCTCTTAAACTACGGAACGAACCGTTTACGAAGGATTAAATCCTTTTCCATATTAAGGGAGCCAAGCTGATTTGAGCAGGTTGAGTCAAACCAATTGCATTGGTTTCCTCGACTGGTCACATTATCCGTTTAATTAAGCCTTTGAACTTACCTATCTACCATAAATAAGGCTTTATCGCTTTTCTGTGCACATTGTACTGATCGAACTGGGGTAATAAGTTATTGTTAGTTCATGACCATTCTCTATCTAGCCTGTTTTGTTGGGTTCGTTTCGGATTTCGTTTTCTTATTAGTGTTATTCACAACTTGTATGCTTACAAGCAATATAATGCAGAACTAGTTGTATAGCAGTTTAATGCAATTTCTCGTGATCCTTACCTTTTGAACCTTATGCTTCTTTCGCATTATGCTGTTATGCCCAACGTTTTCTATTTGCATATATATTTAAGCTTGCATAATAATCAAACATTCCAATTAGCACAATAAATTTACTAACTGTTTTAACCTTTGAAGTCCAACAAAAACAATCATTTAAAAACTTTGAGATTTAAATAATTAAAACATACGTAGATAAAAATATAAAAAGGAGAAAATAAATTTAATGTTATTTACTTTATGTTTTACTGATTTATTATAAGTCGTTTAGACCTTAGTTACTGAAATAATAATGACATTCTTAATTCCCAAGGGCATTATAATATAATATGAAGTAAAAAATAACTAACTTGATCAATTAAAACGCAAAATCATGCTCTCAAGTACTTAATAAAAATAAACTTTTTAGTTTAATAAATGTTTTAGGTAGTAAAAAATAAAATTATTTATGTATCACGTGAATTATTAGATGTCAATTAGCTTGTGAAACTTACTAACCCTCGGGCCAGAAGCCCTCGGGTAGTAAACGTTTCCCTCGGTAATTAACATCCTTATGATTCCCTTGATACATAAATAACTATTATTTCATTTCATAAAAAAGAAATATCAACTAAATGAAAGAATCGCTTTAATGATGCATTCCATTTAAATTTTTGTTAAACAAAGTAAGCTAGTGTAGCTTATTTGCAAGTATTGTGTTGGTATTTCATTTTTTTTAGTCAGCCGTGTTTATTTAGTTGAATATTTTATACAGCTTGACTAGAAAAAAAAAGATTAAACGGATAATGAAGGGTGACACAGATTTTCTTTCCTTTTTGGTCTTCTCTTTTGATCTTTAATCAGTTCAGTTTAGTCGTTTGAAAAAAAATAAGTGCTTAGTTTATAAACCAAAATGTTTTCTTTTCTTGACAAAAGTGTATATAAATTGGTAGATTAAAATTAATAAGTTCTTTTTTGCAATTTAAAATAAATGCAATAAATTTATTTATTGTTTTGGAAAATGAGTACATTTCAAGTTTTATAGTGTTAATAGTTGATAGTTAATATAAAGAATAAGCATGGTTGCCACACCGTCAGTATTTCAATACAACGAGAAACACTTAAATAACTGATAGATTTAATATAAGACAGAGATCATAAGTATTATTGGATAGCTGCATTTTTCCTGTCTTTGGCTACAACGACAGCTGAATAAAATCATTATCAACATTTTTCTGCATTGGACTAGCTTTTGGGAACAAAAAGGAATAAACCTCAAATTATTGGGAACTGAAAGGCATCAATCAACATCTTTTTTAAACTAAATTTTTTTATTATTGTTCTTTTATACATTTTAATTATTTTGTTTTTTCAAACTTAACAAATATTATAATAAATTTTACTGATAAATTCTTTTATATCTATTCTTTTTATATATGTATATATTTTTATTTCTCTGTGTGACTTTAATAAACATGAAATATTTAATTCATAGTTAGTGGTAAAAGATTTTCCTGGGCCAGAGTCCACATGTGGTTTTTGAATATTTAAATTTTCTTAATCCCGAAATATAAATGAATAATAAACCGTGTTTGATAATGCTTTCGCTCGCATTAAAATCAGAGTATCGAGAAGCCACAAATTGGGCTAATTATAATTTATACTTTAAGAATAAAAAAAAAGAAATACAAAATTTACTATCGAGGCAAATAGTTATTTGTTTCACTAGGACAAAAAATGATTAATTTTAGGACCAGCAAGATGTTACGGTGCGACGCGATAGCGGAGAGCCGCGATATTATACGAGGTCCAAAATCAATTAAATTTTGTCTACAAACTTTATTTAATGTATTATTTAATAAAATTTTAAAATATTCAACATACGAATTATGTTTAATCTATGTATTGCATAGTATATAGATTAATTTATCATTCGTTCTAGGACAAGAAATATTTATTTTTGGGACTGCTACCATGACAATAAGATGCAAAACATAAATAACATATTTTTTATCCGCCCACATATTAAAGTGTTACTTTTTTATTACTGTGATTTGCGGCCTTAAAGAATCACTTTTTAACCATATATTTTGTTGTCATAGGTTCGTCCAAAAAAGTAAAAACCATTTGTATTTGTTTAAATTCTATAAAAACATAAATGTTTGTTTGTTTGAAAAAATAACAAATATTTTGGTCAAAGGTTACTTGTTCAAGATATTTTTATTTTAAAATTTATAAAATTTTAATTTTGATTTAGTTTAATCTAAATTTAAATATTTTTAAATATTTTGCTTGCGGCGAATAAAAAATAGTGTATGATGCACGGACGTAAGCAATTTAGGACTTAATGTGGGTTCAAAACTCGGCTGGTGCCTCGATTCGCAAACTCCACATACGTCCAAAAACCTTAGCTTTTCGTCCTTGCATCATAATGTACTATTTTTGTATTAGTTTAGCAATACCATAGCAAAAACTTTTGCTATATACCATGGCAAAAACTGTCATTTTTGTTCCGGTTGGAGACAAAATATATTTTTCTACGATAGTATATAAAAAGTTTATTTTCATACAGGCTTAATTCCCAGTGAAAATGCGTTTTTTGCCCTAATGTTAAATCATTTTCGCTAAGAAACAAACATTTTTAATTCAAAGCAACCATGAAAAAATAGAATATGAATTTTAAATATTATGTTGTCGATTTCTAATATAATAATTTATAATATATATCGTTTTTATTCGCCTACATATTAAAGTGTTGCTTTATTACTGTGATTTGCGGCTTTAAAGTATCACTTTTCAACTATTTATTTTGTTGTCATAGCTACGTCCAAAAAAGTAAAAAGCATTTGTATTTGTTTAAATTCTATGAAAAATAAAATTTTTTATCAAAGCAACCCTCAAATTCAAAATTTCATTATCCAATTAAAATAGTTGTTATCATTTGTTGTCATAGCTACACAATAGTTTGGGAAAAATAATAAATATTTTGTTAAAGGTTACTTGTTCCACATATTTTTATTTTAAAATTTATGAAAATTTATAATTTTAATTTAGAAGAAACAACTTTTCTTAAAATGTTTTGCTTGCGGCGAATAAAAAATAGTATATGATGCACGGACGTAAGCTATTTTGGACTTAATGTGGGTGCAAATCTGGGCTAGCGCCTCGATTTGCAAACTCCCCATCCGTCCAAAATCTTTAGCTTTACGTCCTTGCATCATAATGTACTATTATATGAATTATATTGAATATTATATTATGAAAATTTCAACATTCTAATACAAATGCAAATAATGACGAAAAGTAAATCTGACCTAAGCATTGTGTGACGCCCAACGAACAAATCAACAAAAACAAGTAGTACTAGAAGAAATTCTGTATTTTTTAAATGACGTTCCATTTGTACAAATTTAAACATGTATTTTTATTTGGAGAGGTTTTGTGAGTGATGCATTTTTATTTTTATTAAATGCCGTAGAAGAAGTATATTGTATATGTATATAATAACTCACGTCGTTATAGAAAATACTATTTTTTATTGAAGGAGAAATATTGTGAGACTTCAAAGAAGCCTCCGAAAGCTGAAGTATCTTAGTAAGTTCTATGTTCCCATTTTTTAATTGTTGCCTGAGTAAACTGCTAATTGTTGGTTTCGTGAATACTGTGTGATAGGCCGAGGTCAGTGTGCAGCCCCTTGTCAAAGTTAGCTTCTTGTTGAATCATTTTTTGAGAATAATTCACGCTCTGTTAATCAAGTACAATCATGAATAACAAGCAGCTTGATCCAAAACAGAAGCCCGTCTAATGTTAAAAACATAATGCTTGAGTTGTCATCCTCTCTAAAAGCTACGACGCGTCAATAGAATTCGGAAATATCGTTATATCGTATTAAATTCCTGTCACAATAAAAAATCACCCCAATAAAATCGTTTATATTTCCTCTTATCACCATAACTAGATTTACAAAAATAATAATTTACTATTCATCTTTGTATTAATAATATGCTTCATATTATTTAACGAAATCTTATTATTAAAAAAAATGTTTGAACAAATTAATAATAATAATATTAATTCCCAAATAGAATATCTTTATAGGAGCTATCACAATCAGTAAACCTTTTTTTTATTATGATTTAAGGGTTCGATAGATAAAACTTTGTATTACTTCTTATTCATAAAATTACTTAAATATTAAAAAAATTCCTTCTAAAAAAATTAAAAAGTTTTTAAACTTTATATTCTTTTTATTTGAATTTTTAACAAAGAGATTAGGTTAATGTTGAATTTGTCCCTTTTTTATTACATAAATTATTTTTATGTTTCGATCGAGGCATGTAAGTAGCTGGCCTCCAGGTGAGAAGGGATTTTAGGGAATCACATGAATTCGTATATCATAATTATCATGTTAACTATATTCCAACTCACCTTCGTTTAAATAAACGAAAAAAAAATTTATGGTGTTGTGGATGTGATGTGATATAAAAATATTAATTTAATATCGTTAAGTTCGTTTATAATGGAGTTTTTATTATTTTGTCATTTTTATATGAAAATGTTTTGTTAATGCAACTATGGGATCTGAACAAAAAATGAATAATAAAAACTTATTGGAAAGTGGTTTGGATAAATTTGTTA